>KI911109.1:566504-874886 GCA_000482085.2 Cladonia metacorallifera KoLRI002260
AGTAACAATCCGAAGCTTGCCCAGCTCTCCGAAGACACAGCTAATCTTTCGCGACGAATGTAATATGCATCAGGACCCCCTCCAGGAGCTGCCAGTAACAATCCGGAGCTTGCCCAATTTTCTCAAGACACAATCGACTATGATGCGTCCCAGAACGCAAGGCTAACCACCGACATTAGTGCCTCTTGATTGGAAGTCGGTCCTACAGGTGTATTAGCGAAGGCCACAAAAGACTCAACTTGAAGTATTGCGTCAATCTTATATCGCGGAGTATGCCAAATTGATGAAAACGAAGCATAGGCTAGCGACCATCCGAATTTTTGTGCTGATGTCAATAATAGGGCAGTGAAAGGCAAGGAAAGGGCCAAACTCACGGATCTCAGCGTGCTGGCAAGCGGGTTGGAAGTTTCGTGCAAAAGGATAATATCCACACTTTGTCCCCAATGCTGCTTTGTACGCTAGAACCATGCATTCCGTCAGCTCGCCTGTAACATTCGACCTGAAGCCTCCGGATCGCACTTCTGAGAAGGCTCATATCCTTGAAAGACGTACCTCGCCAGCTCGCCTACGACATTCGGTCTGGAGTCACCCAGTCTGGACATTGTCCCTTGAAGCCTTTCCAAAACACGTCCTCAAGGAGCTGTCGGCCCACAGGATTTCCAGTCTCATCTAGCAGTTTTGCCTTTCTATAGATGCCATAGTCGAAATGTTTAATGAGCGGCAGTGGGTGACTTTTAATGAACCCGACGATCATCTCGACAATTCTCTTGTCGCAATCACCCAGGACAGCGGCCTGAAAGTGCTGGTATTTGAAACGTACTTTACAGTACTCGTGGAGGAGATTGACAGCCAGATATTTGTTCTCGAGGATGGCGTTCATCATGGCGTTGTCTGTTATGTACTCGGGACTCTTGGATATCTCTGCACCCCATTGCAACAGCCGATGAATGAGTTTCACTTTGGCCGGACCCCAGGGCTTTTGCAGCAATAGTTCGTTGGGGATTCGGACTAAGATACCCAGCCGGACACGGCGGTGATGGCGATACGTTAGGGGATTGATTAACCCTACTTTTGACTTCTGGAGCCGCAGCACCTCACGCTGCAACTTTCTTGCGAAACTGTTGGAGAACCATTGCGATCGCAAAACCAAGTTCTGCGCACGTTTTCGGAGTTTAGCAGTTTCGTCGTCTGCGTATGCGAAAGGACCACATGTGAAGAAGATTTGAATGCAAAATTGAAGTCGTATAGATTGCGAAGAAAGAGCCCGAAAGATCTTTTTATCCACCACGGCAAGAGACGGATTCTCGGAGTAGAGGTAAATTCGTCCTATGATCTCTACAGGAAAGATCTCAAGAAGACACGACGATGTAGACCCGTCATTTCGAGAAGACATGTTGCGAGTGAGGTGACCTTGAGATCGGATGCTGACTTGGATTAAGTAGTAGTCACCGCTCTATAGGAATGGTGTCAATTCGAAATTGGATATTGCCATTGGGCAGATCACAGGTGGACTCACTCACTTATGGTGTCAGACTCAAAGTCGCGGGCCGTAGCCCAAATTTTGAGTGCACAATTGGATCAAGTTGCAGTCACTGCTCTGTAGGTATGGTGTCAATTCAAGATCGAACGTTGCCATTAAGCGGATTACAAATTGATTGTCTCACTTATGGGGTCAGAAACTGAAAGTTCGCCGACTCTAGCCCAAGTTTTCGTCCCTTCATAAGTTCATGTCAGGATGAAAATTATGCTGTGATGGGAGGTTCATAGAAAAGGACCCCGAGCTTAAGCCGGTACACCGATGCATGAGACTGTGAACAGAATGTGAACAGAAAACTTTGCTGCATTATCACTAGATACGGGGGCGTGAATGCATTGCGCTACGATTATTGACTCGTTTTTCATGGTAGAAACAGCTAGTGCTGCACGGGGGACAAGACATATCCAAAACAAAGCGGCTCTGAAGCAGATATGCAGACATGCAGACTTTGCTCTGAATTATTAATGCGTAAGGGAGACCCGACAAGCTAATATAATTTCAAGCACCATTTCACATACAATGTTGTTCAAAGTGCGAGCAGAAAAGTAAGGTAATAGGTCGAGGCTTGGCGTATACCAACGCTAGTGACATTAGCTCACGCACATCCATAAATCCGCGACATCTGTCCTTGACCATCACCCAGTCCTCAGTCCATCAACTTCGATACGGACATTACCATCAGCAGCTTCGACGCAAGGAGAGTCGACGAGCAAGAGTCTGAAAAAGACAGAGCCCACGATGGACTACCTCCAAGAAGACTATTACCCCCCGCCACCAGGCTCCGAAGCCTCAGGTCCCGACCCTCAGCCATCTACTCCTTACCCAAACGACGAATACAATGGCATGCCCCCACCACCAGAAGGCGAATTTCCAGATCTTCCTCAACTCATGAAAGCATGTCAAGAACACGCCCGACGGCACGGCTACGCGTGCGTAACCTCAAGCAACAACTACAAGCGCGGCATTGCCTATGTTCGGTGTGACCGTGGCGGCGAATACGTCAACCACTGGCATCTGACAGACGAGACACGGGTGCGCAAGAACCGGACGAGGAGGCTCGTGGGCTGTAAATGGAAAGCGAGGGCGAAGCGAAATGCAGCTGGCAACTGGGTGTTGACGATGATGCACGACAAACACAATGGGCATCCTCCATCATCAAACGCTACCGCGCATCCAAGTCTGCGACAATTAGGGCCTGAGGCAGTGGAGGCAGCGCGGCAAGCATTCAATGATAAGAAGAGTCCGAAACAGGTGTTGGAGTTGTTGCAGCAGCAGTTCAATCCCGATGTCACTGCGCAGGATGTTTATAATCTCAAAGCGAAGATTAACCGGGCTGATTCAGCCAAGTCGACGCCCGCGAAACAAATTATGCAGAGGACGGATCTGGAGATCCCTACTGATCCTGCACTGCAAGGTATGGTATTTTAATCAATGGTCCATCTCGGAACCAGCTGACAGAAAGTACAGATCCAACCAGTATTATGAATACTACTGCTTCAGCCAGACCTGGACATAAGTGCACTTGCACCTGCTGTGATCATTGAAGTCCTTGACATCGAAACTCTCAATACATGTCTTCGTCCTCTTTCACTTATGACTATTACACCAGTCTACGATATACCAGGAGTTAAAGGAAACCAGGTATGCCTAGCAGTAATCTTTCTGCGGTTCATTGCTGTTCATGGAAAGCATCAATACATCACTCTAGCTCGGCGAAGCATGGGGTGCTGGAGGCATAGCTATCTTGTTGGCAGGAAGCACGGCATTATTCTTGACTTTTTGGCAGCACACCTACACAAACATCATTCTCACTTTGAGCCATTAAGAAATTAGCACTCCGAGCCGTCATCTAAAATCTGAAAATGTCAATGATGCATGGCGTTCATTCACGTCTCCTATAATCACACGCCTATCGTCTCATCATTGAATTTCCAAGAGCCATAACTCACACCACAAGCCCCATCACCACCAACCCACCCACAATCCCCCAATTCCACAAGTTCATCCCCGTCCATCTCCCTCCCGCCGCATTAACCAATTCATTCGCCACCTCCCTCGCATCCCCACTCCCACTAACAATCTGATACTTCACCCTCCCCACATTCTGCTCATACTCCCCCTCCACATTCCCCGGCGGATAATATTCACAAACAAGAAACCACCCCGTCGCATTGCCCCCACTAACACCATCGCAATCAACAGCTCCACACCTACACACATCGCACCATCAGCACACACGCTCCCCAAAAGAACGAAAGAAAAGTCTTACCCAACGGACGTCGTCCCCCTCCAAACCAACTGCGTCCAATGTCCCGTCCCCTCACTAAACCCCTCCCCCACATGATACCCCCTCCCCTCCCCTCCCCACCCCCCCACCGCACTCCCAACATCCTCATACCCCTCCGCTAGATTCTCTCCATAAGGTCCCCCCGAGTGTTTAAACAAGCAATGAGAAGCGTAGGATTGGGCGTAGGTAGCGAGGGTGGTGTTCCAGGTGAGGGGAGGGGCGGAGGTGAGGTTGCGGTAGGTGTTGGTGCTGTTGAGGAGGGCGGAGATGAAGAGGGTGGGGGATGTGAAGGTGGACGAGGAGGAAGAGGGGGGGGGGGATGGGGAGGGGGGGAGGGAGGTTATGGTTGAGGTGGAGGTGGTGTAGACTAAGGTCGAGTAGGTGGGATGAAGGAAACAGAGAAGGGAGAGGAGAGGGATGGGGAGGGTGGTGAGAAGCATAGTTGGTGGGTGAGGATTGTAGTAGGAGGGTGTGTGTGTTGTTGTTGTGTAATCAAAGCGCTCAGATGATTTCGACAGCGTATCGAAGCCAGCATCAACACTCGCGCTCGAAGAAGTTGTACAAAGGAAGAAGAAAGAAGAAACTTTATCTTAAGATTATCACCGTTCATTATTCTGTCTATTACACAGCTCGCTTAGATGCGACATCACGCGTACAATTAAATAACATGATAGCGCTATGACGGAGGTGGATTGGCGGGAAGCGAAGCCACTTGACATTTGGACATGGATTCTTACTTGGATGCTTGGATTAGACGTTTGGAATGGCTTGTTTCATCGAAATTTGGTTCGTCCTGGATGATCCATTAATAAAGTTGGCGGCTAGCGCTTGATTGCCGCGAGCTGGGGACCACTCATGATGGTTTTGCGGGCTTTATCTGGTACAAAGAGGATGTGGAAGTTGAGAAACTTCATGGAGGGCTTGATCGATCTGATACATGAGATGGGAGGGTCTCCAAGATTTTACTACTAACTCTAGTCTTTAAGGCATGCGTCTCGTTATCTGCTCTATCCTTCCAGAAGTCCTCCAAAAAGGCAATGAGCCACGCCAGTCTAAGTATAATATTTACATAGCATTAAACGATCAGCCAAACTTATACAATGTCTGCTTCTTGTTTTTGTTTCCTTTCTTCTTCCCTAATTCAGGCTCACCATCCTCTCCGACTGGCGGAGCCGAAGGTGTAGCGGTTCCACTGCTGCTACTTCCGTTCGCATTTCCCCAAGGATTCATAGGATTACCGCCACTCCTCGGGTCATCCCACCTCACTGTGCCCCTGGTAAGCCCAAAGATCAGCGTATTCGGCTTAGCCGCAGCGGGCAACGCTGGAAAGGCATCTGCAGCAGTTGCCTTGGCTTTACCAGCCACAGGGGCTGTTGAAGCTGGCCGCGACGGAGCTGGTGATGGCCTCAATGAGGACGAAGAGCCGGCCCACGGCGTAGGGCCCACACGGCCTGCTCCAACCCTATTGGCTGAGGCAGCAGGCATAGAGGGGAGAGGAGTCGCAGAGACGTTGCCCCAACTGCCTTCCCTACTGACTGCTGAACGGGATGATTGGGCTGTTGAATTCTTCAGTCTGAGCACTCGGCTGCCTCCAGTCCCTGCTGCAGCGGCGGACGAGCCGGGCAAAATACTACTGGAGCCTGGTAAAGAGGGGTAGTCTTCATTTATCGCACGCCAGTCATTCCAGGCTTTGAGAAGGCCATTGCGCTTTGCTTCGTTCTCATAAATGTCCGCAAGTTCTTTTACAAGTTTGCCGAGATCGGCCGAGGATACGTCGAACAGTGAGAAAAATGAGTCTATGAGCTGAGGTGCAGTGATGGCGGAAGTGCGGTATGAGGAGACCTGGCTACGGAAGTCCGAGACTTTGGTCTGGTCATGCTTGAGCATCGTAGATGCCCTATCCATGACTGCAGCATGCTGCAATCGGCGAGCTTGTTCTTGTGGGGTCAAAGCCGGAGCAGCTGGAGAATCGGCTATAGAGTTGAGATTTAGGTTATCTATAGCAGGGGTTGAGGTGTTCGTGGTTGTATCATGACGAGGTACCGTGACCGTACTCTGGTTCCCGCCGCTGGGTCTGGCGGCATGAGGATTGGTAGAGGTTAGTTGGCCGCCAAATGTTCTAGCTGTAACCGACTGAGCACTTTGAATAGCCATCTGTCTCTGATAAGCTAGCTCATCTCGGCGCATTGGCTGCGCTGTTGACTGTGGTAGAGGCTCTATGTTGGGATCTCTGCCGCGACCTCTACCCCTACCATCTCGCTCTCTCCTACCTCCTCGATTGTCTTGGTGCGGAGCACGGTAATCGAATGTAGATATGTCAACTCTCCTCGCATCTCTTCTGGCATCTTTCGATAGACCATTTGGATGCGACTCAAGCTGATGTGCTTTGAGATCCATCTCGGACTCGAATACAACGAACTTTTTATCCAAACATTCTCGATCATCACAAAGGAAATGGTCTTGTCTGAAATGCTGCTCTAGAGAATCATAGTTCACATAATATTGCTGTTGTCTCCCCGGATTTCTTCGATCACATATATGGCACTTTTCGTGCTTGTCTCTGCAGTGGGTATATAGTTCGTCATCGCCATAGAATCGCTCTCGACAAAAGCCACATTCAGGGTGACCTTTGAAACCACTCTGGTCGACGGCTCCAGGGTTGTCGTCGCCAAACTTTTGATGCTTACGGAGCTCTTGTACCGTAAACAGTTCATGTTCATGCGTAAAGACCTTCTTGTTCTTCGTGCAAAGATCACACATGACCTTGTTGTTATGTTCCCTCCGGACATGGTGATGAAGGGCTGGCCAATTCGAACAGGCCACGTCACAATCATGCTCGGGGCAATTGTACCGTAGCAGAAGCACTGTATCGTCATAGATCTCCCTCTGTTCGTATTTGATCCCTAACATCTCATCCACCTGCTGGAAATCCGCATCCACAAAGTCCTCATAGCGCTTTGTTGCATCGTCCGTGAAGATTACAAATCTCGCTTCTGTACGACAATGTGCGCAAGCTCTTGTCTTGTACAAAGCTCTCAATCTCAATGCACAGATATGACAAGTCCGGTGATTGCATGGTGCGACCGAGTTGTGGACCACAGGCGACGCACAGATGAAGCAGACCTCTGCCTCAACATCTTCCTCCGCGCCCGTCTGCCCTCCCTCCTCCCGCTGCTTCCCACTCCTATCGCCCTCTACATTTTCGGCATCTTTGGTCAGGCGATTACCAAAGCTGCCTCCACCGCCAAGGTCAAGAGGAGGTGGTGGCACCGTGGGGGCTACGGGTTGGCCTGTCTGATTCGAACGTCGTCGCGCACGTTGATTCGGTCGTCCATCTGAACGACTATTCTGATTGTCGCCTCCTCCTCGTCGACCTCCTCTTGGGCCGCCGCCTCTAGCACCACCACGGCCCCCTCTATAGGTATTTGAATTGTTCTGATGTGGGGCTCGAGGTCCATTTCCGCCATCTGTTCCTGGGGCGACCTGGGTCGAGACTGGGGTTAGTGTCGTGGACGCCATTGACGATTAAGAATGTTTCGTGGGACGTTCGTGGGATGCTTAAGAGGTTGTGGCGCGTCGAAGCTCCAAATGGCACAGTGCTTTTAGGTATTCTCCGCTGCCTGGATTGGAACAAAGTGGTAACGTACGTTCGAACTCGGCTTGCTTAGCGGGTGGGGTGAAGATGCCAAGAGGCCCAGATAAATAATAAATTACACGACTGATATGTAAGTTATCTAGCTTATTAATCACTCCCTGGGAAGCATCATCTTTCCATAACATGACTCATATAATGTCGCCTGAGTATATTCCAGTATCTACGCTCACGATCATTGACCCTGACTCATACGAATCTGTCAATCAGAATATGGTCATAGCCTCATTACAATGCGAGCAGCGCTTTTATGTTGTAATCTTTGTCGGCAACCCAAGGTATTGTTAGAGGAACCCTCAGCCAGGTCGTGTATGGTCATAACCCCTCGCTGTACGGGTTATCAATGAAAGATCAATTCGGTTGGCTGCTCACACATTGAATGTAGCACGACTATGATATAATGTTTTATTGACCCTGTTCATGTCAGGAACTTCCAGATACGAGGCTGAGAGTATGAAGTCCCTGCCTTCATGGCCTGGACATCCTGCAGCCTCTTATTCATGCCTAGAAGCCCTAAGGTCATATATTTGCCTGTACAATTAGCTTTTAGTCACTTTAACTCATATGATCTGACAGCAAAGAAAACCCTGTTACTACTATGCCGAAGATGAAATTGAAGGAGCTGCTAGACATCATCCTAGGTTGGTCATATTCAATCATACTATCTGCTTGAGGCTGGGTAGGGTGAATTGACTCACGAACAATGATTATCTACTCCCGCCATGTGTCCTACATCACCTGGGGATTCTGAGATTGCTCGTGGAAGGAGGAGGGGAAAAGAACGTGTTCCACACATTTGATGGAATTTCAAGGCGAAGTCCTGGTTTCTTCATTTCAATTGAGGATGACTCGCTCTCACTTTTGGCTGTATGACAGATCTGCTGCCGCCAGAGGGGACAACCTTACTAAAGCAATTAAAGTAAGAATCACAGTCAACAGTTAACCTTCCTGATGTGTCAAGTTTCCCGGAAACTTTAGTCGCGAAAAGAATCAGAAAGTCTCTTTACCGAGTATCTAGGAAGTTCGATGGAAGCGTAGATCTTATATCTCAGATTGTATTGAAGCCAGTTCCAAGCTACCTATCGCCATAACTCATGCAGTAGAGTCTGCCGCCTGCTCTCGCCGTACGCCAGCGCTCAATAAATCAAGTTGTACCTTTACTCGTCCATATTGTACATGTTTTGACTCAGTATTTTGTTCATCGTGAACATATGTACCTTTTCTTGCTTGAATACGGCTTTCAAAGGCTCATCGCACCGAATCATACGCTTGTCGCTTGGGTCCTGCAGATCGTGAGAACGAACATAGGCCCAGATACGTTTGACCGTCTGAGGTCGCGAAAGCTGTTCAGCGGCATTAGTAAAGAAGGTGTTGCTTGGACCTTTGATGAGCTTACTTTGGGCTCGTTGTCGAGCAGAGCTGATAGGGCGGGCGACAGCCATAGCTCCTTCTAAGGGCTGTTTAGCAAGGTAAAGTCGCATTAGAACGTATAAGATTGAACATACATGGAATCCACCGCTCCGATTGACCTTCTTCTCCTTGGCTCCGTCAGAGCCATCTAAATCACTGTCGTCTTCGGCTTTGACCTTTGAGGAAGTCTTCTTCTTCGGTGTCTTCTTCTTCTTCGGGGCCGGAGCTTTGGGACCACCTCCACGTGTAGACCTAATCCGTCCATTCTCCTGAGCTTGAAGCTTGGCAGCAAAGGCAGCGTCGCTGTCGTATTCCACTTTCCTCTTCTTCTTCTTCGGAGCTGGGGAGTCTCGGACTTCTGACAAGTCTTCATCATCTTCCTCTCGCTTGGATTTCGTAGATACGGGTGGAGTAGCTGCCTCGGTGGCTGGGGACGCCGAGGAATCGGGCTTTACAGTGGTTGAATGACCATTCGTTTGCGCCGATAATTTCTGTCGTTGGGCGTTGAATATATCGAACCGAGCCAGTATTAGAGGCTTGATAGCAGACTAGAAAAGCATAAGCCTTACATAGACCCGAAATGGAAACGCCCGTAGGATCCTTGGCCCATACCTTCTGCGGGGTTATGTCATATTCAACTTGTTGCTGTAGACCTTTGCGAATAGTCTTTTCGGTGATAGTATCCAAGTCGCTTGCAGCGAGGATTGAATCGATGATCGTAATAAAGGAAGCTTCAACCTCCGGAGGTACTGGACACAGAGTCATAGTTAGCGGTCTGTACGTACAACCTTGTCGAATGGGTTGGTATACAAGACATGGTTGAGGCTGATGTAGTTGCCAAGCTAAGTGTATTGACAAGACAGTCAGGAATGGAAAATGAAGAGTTCAATCCCTTGCTATGGTTTGGCGAGATACGTCGGTCAAGTATGCCCTGATATGGCAATGTGCATGGATCTCAGGGTCGTTGGCGCGATCATAAGAAACGAAGAATAGTAGCCCCGCGAAAAGGACACTTTTACTGAATCGAACGATTGCAATTGCTCGCACAGAAAAGCAATGGCTATCCGCTCTTTTACTGAGTGGAGAGTGCAGGTGTGACAATGCTCATCTGATGGCTGAAGAAACGCCTCGGAAAGATCGACGCGGCTATCGGATAAGCCCGCAGGACAGATGCTAAGCCTGAAATGGTATTCGCCACGAACATTTGACGTAAAATATACGATTGGAGACTCGTGATCTGGAGGAGTCAAGAGACCGAGTGGATGGTCTCTAGAATTCCTGCATAGTAGTCATATTGAGTAGATCTGGAGTCAGAGAGGAGTCATAAATCACCCAAAGTGGCAAGGCCACCGTTGGTGGGGGGTCCCGCCTTAAGCGAATTATACGGCTTAGCATTGTTTCTCAAGGAAAATCGCCCACATCGTTGACGACCGCCTTCAGATACTGCCCGCTTATTATTTATATCTCCATGAGTGCTGAAGTAGACTCACCAACATAATGGCACCCAGCTTCAATGATTTAACAGAGGACAACGGTACCTACGACTCAGACGAAGAAATTGACTTTTCAGGTGCGCCTCTTCTTGAAATGTTCAAAAGTCTTCGGCTAACGGGTACAAAGATTTAAAAGAGCAATATGATGTTCGGCTTGAGCAGGGTTTAGACGCATTCGTGGTGGTTGATGGCCTGCCCGTTGTCCCAGAGGAGAGCAAGCCAAAACTTGTTAAATTCGTGGTGAAAAAGCTTAACGCTGTGGGCAAAGTTAAGGAAGATGGATTCTTCATGCCTGTTAACGACCAAGGCAAGACCGAAGGGTATGTCAACACGCGCGCACGCGCTTGAAGCTCGTACTCACACATGCAGTTACGCCTTTGTCGAGTATCAAACACCACAGCAGGCTATTGCCGCTACCAAGCAGCTTCATGGCACCCTTATCGATAAAAAGCACACTTTCGCCATTAATAAGCTCACAGATATCGAACGATATGGCAGGGAAGGACGTATCGACGATGAATACCAACCACCGTATATTGAAGAATTCCACGAGAAACCACATCTTCGCTGGTGGTTAGGCGATCCAAACAGCCGAGATCAGTTCGTCATGCTACGGGGGGCTGATGTGGGAGTGTTCTGGAACAAGAAAAAAGACCCACCAGAATTGATCGTTAATCGCAATGGATGGACCGAATCACACGTGTCATGGTCTCCTCTTGGGACTTATCTGGCCACTATGCACTCCAGAGGTGTTCAATTATGGGGCGGTCCAGAATGGACAAGGCAGACAAGGTTTCCACACCCTTTTTGCGATCTTATCGAGTTTTCTCCCACTGAGAAATATCTTACGTCGTGGTCTTTCAAACCAATCGAAGTAGCTGAAGACGATCCAATTCTATCACAAGAGGAAGATGGTAAAAATTATATAATATGGGATGTAGCAACAGGTCGGCCGCTGAGGTCATTCACGATGCACGATCTTCCAGCAGCTCCTGAAAGCGAGAGCGGACAGCCAGTCAAGAAGAAGATTCCCTGGCCTGCATTCAAGTGGTCCTCGGATGATAGATACGTTGCGCGGATGTTGGAGGGTCAGTCAATAAGCGTGTACGAATTACCTAAGATGACACTTTTGGATAAGACATCTATCAAGATCGAGGGCGTTATGGACTTCGAATGGGCGCCGGCACTACCCCAACGGGACTCAGTCAAAACATACGAGCAATTATTCTGTTTCTGGACTCCCGAAATTGGTAGCAATCCCGCAAAGGTCGGACTAATGAGCATACCGTCTAAGGAAATCGTCCGAACGCGGAATCTCTTCAACGTCACCGATGCAAAGCTCCACTGGCAAAGTCAAGCTGCATATGTCTGTGTCAAAGTTGACAGACACTCAAAGTCCAAGAAATCATTGGCCACCAACCTCGAAATCTTCCGAGTAAGAGAAAAAGGCGTTCCAGTCGAGGTTGTCGACTCAATCAAAGACACCGTCATCAACTTCCAATGGGAGCCTAAAGGTGACCGCTTCGTTCTCATCACCACCGCAGAAGTGGTCATGACAACAGCCGTCCCACCCAAAACTGCAGTTTCGTTCTTCTGCCCCGAAAAGATCAAAGGCGCTGGCGTCGGGAACTTCAAGCACATCCAAACAATCGAGAAGAAAAATAGCAACGCCATTTACTGGTCCCCCAGAGGACGCTTCGTCGTCGTAGCTACAGTACACTCCCAGCAAAGTTTCGACCTCGACTTCTGGGACCTCGATTTCGAAGGCGAAAAGCCCGAAAGCGACAAAGATCTCACCGCAAACTTGAAGCACATGAACACAGCAGACCACTATGGCGTCACAGACGTAGAATGGGATCCCACAGGCCGCTACGTCTTCAGCAGTGCCAGTGTCTGGAAACACACCGTAAGCCCCTTCCCATCTCTCCCGCCCCATCAATAACCCTCTTACTAACCCCCCTCCCTACCAATAGATGGAAAACGGCTACCACCTCTACGACTTCAAAGGCGAACTCCTACGCGAAGAGCACATCGACAAATTCAAACAACTATCCTGGCGCCCCCGCCCTCCCACCCTCCTCTCCAAAGAAGAGCAAAAAACGATCCGCAAGAATCTGCGGGAATACAGCAAAGATTTCGAAGAACAGGATCGGATCGAGGAGGATAAGGAGAAAGGAGCGATAGTGGAGGAGAGGAGGAGGGTGTTGAATGAGTGGTTGGCGTGGAGGGAGAGGGAGGAGGAGGAGTTGATGGAGGAAAGAAGAGAATTGGGATTGCCGGAGGATGGTGTAGATGGGGAGGAGAGAGAGGCGGAGGATGGGGCGGAGGGAGCGGTGGTGGAGGAGATTGTGGAGGAGGTGCTGGATGAGGTTGAGGAGGTTATATGAGGTGTTCTAAGGGATGGATTGGCTATAGTTTCAGTGTAGATTTCTGTCGTCCGGGAGACAGCTACCGCGAAGCATTGCTTAATCTAAGTGCATTGAAAATACAGCAGGAGCCTCCGTGCTTCATGTAGCTTGGCAATAGATCCGCTATCGAATAGCAAGGCCGGCATGTTTCGAGAAGACAAGCATATGGCTCATTGGCCTGCGTACTAGCCCTACTTGTCTCATTGTAGCTCGGTAAGAGCATGCTTTGCCATCTACTCTCTTACTTTTCTCTGAACGCAGAGCACCATTTTCAATCATTAACATAGTCATGATCCAATTACCGTTTCCCTACGAATACGACCGTGTCCACTAGAAGCTTTCGAGCAACAATCCACAAAGTTAAACCTGCTATATTATTTTTTGGCCAAGCTCACTGAAATCATAGTGAGCGATGGGAGGTATGCTAAAGCTAGCAGCAAACTTTCAACCATGATGTGTGTAGGATGCAACTCATAAGTCTCCTATAAGCTTGTCTATATCCGATTCCTCCTCCACCTCGTCATTCATGGATAGTTGGCGTGCGATCCATTACCATTCGACGATTTGATATGTGGTATGACCTTTGTGCAACAAACATTGCGCCAACACTTTTAGAAATTGACGAGGATTGAGATGCTATTCCTCTAAAATCACCTGATCTCCGGATCCAGGACCCCTGTGTTAAGCAAGATTCTTCACACAATTCCTTGCCTTGAAGCTTTACTCTGTTGATTGGGCTTAAATTTATCCGCGGCGTTGAGAGAGCAAGAGCATAGATTAGGACTTGATAGACTTTACGTGATAGCCTGATTTTCGAGAAATTCTACCGTGGCCATGGAACAGATCAAGAGATCTTTTAGTCAACATTTCCAGGATTGTCGGCAGTCAGGGCATATGTACAAAAGTGTCATATTCCCATAGTCATCCTTATCCTACTTTTCAAGACCCTCGGGCTTATGTATTCGCGTTATCGAGAGCCTGGACTAAGAATCGAAGATCTGATGCTGACTGGAAAAGCTTGGTTAATTGGTATTGAGGCAAGACTTTTTTGGTTATCGCAATTGGTACAGCTAATGACTAGCAGTCCCCAAGTTTGTCAGATTTTGGAATGCAGTCGTGATTCTAGTCCCGGGTCCATCTGATAATGCCAGAGACTCTCTTTCATACCAAAATAATCCTGATACTTATTAAATCGTAAAATCTCGAGGTTGATCTTCCTAGTGGAAAGGCAGCAAATATGGCTGGTTTCAAGAGGTGTGAAACAGTTGCAGAATTGCTCCACTCATCGTAAGGGTCCTATCTGTTCTGTGAAAATTTCATTGAACAAGCCGTTGTCCCGATCGCCAGAGAGAGTGGTTGATAAGGCATAGCACTTTAACGGCCGTGCTCGTGCTATAGCTGCATACAAGCTCGCATAAAGAGATTGAGTGATAAGACGTAACACTTCAACGGCCTTGCTCGTGCTGTAGCTGCATACAAGCTCGCATAATTCAATCGGCAGTCGGTATATCTCGGCCGTGCAAGACAGGCTGTAGGAATTATGAGCTTGTGACGCCCGCATAGACAATCTGAAAGATGAGGTTGGGTACTTGCGAAAGGAGAAAGTGAAACACTCAGCTGTGCGTGGCAAAAATCTCAAGGATGTCAGATTAACGATGGCATTGGGTCAAATTCATAAGTCATACTCGCTGTAAGGTAAAGGAAGGTCAGGTAAGGGAAGGAAAGGTGGTGGTGATGTAGTCAACCATTCTCGAGTCAAATAACAAGGGTATCTAAGTATCGAACCGCTCTCCTAGGGATATTATGGCCTTGCTGCGTCGGACATGATCAGCGAGGGGATTTGTATCTTGTTTCGACAATTTTGGATTGGGCAATGCAAGCCTTATTGGCCTGCTTCCATGCAGAGAAGCTTAGGAAGTTGGAAAAGGGTCCCATATAACAATCATATCATATAGGGGTATTGGCGTTGGGCCAGAACTTGAGAAGAATCGTATTACATGCCGGTACTCGTGAGACAACGCAGGTACGAAAGGGTGCGTTGGCAACGGGCGCGTCTAAGCGCAAAGCGCGGGATCTGTCAAAGCCTCGAAGCTTTGATTCTTAGGGACCCTTGCTGGCCTTGGTGGCTGCTATCGCACCCCTAAATCTAACCCTTATTTGCGGCGCTATCTTCAAACCACTTTCATCACCTAATTTCGTCGATAGTATATTGGATACAGCCGATGCTGCGATTTCAGCAACTGACTATTCGACTTGAAGTCTTAGAGAGAAGGTTGTTCCAGGGATGATCCTACCGGTAAGGGAGACAGCATTTCTTTTTATGTAACATGGATGAGGCATATATTACCGGAGCTCTTTCCAAGCCCCGAGGCTTCACTTACAAGAGAAGGGACGTTGAACACAAAAGGCAACTTCGAGGTAATCTCGATACTGTATGGACTCAATTCTCGCCTTGATTATCTCTACTATTCCTGCTATTCCCGACTCGAGCCCTGGCTCACTGTTGCTGCCACCATGATCGATGTTGCCCCACCTCGATCTTCAAAGGACATGGCTGACATAGAACTTGCCATCAGCGAAATCACCTCCGAACTTGCGCGCCTACCCTCAACGATGGTAGTTGGGGACGAGTATCAGACGTCTTCGACAAGGTCTGAACCAGCCCAGCATCCCTCCCAAGCCTCACACCTCCGCCACGACCCTTCCACCGTACCCACTGTACGAGGCGCGCAAGCCACTCCCGTCATCGTAACTCCCCAGAGTCAGGATGGTCCCCATATCCGCTTTCGAGGAGCCCCTTCAGATTTTCACCAACAAGCGGAGGATCATCCATATGATCCAAGGAATCATCTCCCGCAAGAACCTCGCTTAGCCAGCGATAGTGATATGCCTCCACCATCACCACGTCTAGAGCCAACACACCGCTCTACAGTGTCTCTGAACGGGTCTGTGGCAAATTCTCCAAGCCGTATAAAAGTGAGGGATCTGGGTCATATACAAAGCTTCGCGAGCGAGGAGGTCCTTACACGGTCAAGACATCCTTCGAGGCACTCTTTAAGAGGAAGGTTGGCCGGTGGTCAACAATACGAAATTAGTTCCATGCCAGTCGGGGATATTATTGAGATGGTGGCTGGCCTTTTAACGAAGATAACTACGACTGTAATTCGCCCTAGAATGTCATACTTTGTTTGGCTGTGACTAACAGGCCCTGCAGAATGACCGCCAACATGAACATTTACACAGAAATATACCGCCTCCAGAAGGTACCGCAGGACTAAGTTCACAAGCTTCAAGTGTACTTGCTTTTCATGGGAAAAATGTGCCCAGCATAACGATTGCAAGTTACCTAAGTCGCATCCATAAATATTGTCCGACCACGTACGAAGTATTCCTAAGTTTGCTAGTATACTTCGATCGGATGACAGAAATGGTCAACAGCGGATCGTTATCCACTTTTGCCAGAGACGAAAAGCAGCACAGTGCTGGAAGGCGAGAACACACAAGAACGGGTTCAAGTAAATCAAGTGCAACGGAAGTTCATTCCTCACCCCATGCACAAGCGTTCGACTCATCGCCCCATGGTCCTATAATAGTATCACCTGCAGCATCAGATTCCTCAGAATCACAAGATCAAGATCACGATCATGGCATGATGCCTCCATCTTCTATACCCCCCACCCTGTCCGATGCCGACGCCTATGATTTGTCACATTTTTTTGTGGTTGATAGTTTCAACATACATCGACTAGTGATTGCTGGAGTCACTTGCGCCAGCAAATTCTTCTCAGATGTTTTCTATACAAACTCAAGATATGCTAAGGTATGATTCCTATAACTCCGAATGATATAATGCTAAAATATCTTGCAGGTTGGAGGACTGCCCCTCAACGAGTTGAATCACTTAGAATTACAATTTCTCCTACTGAACGACTTTCGATTATCTGTGCCTATAGAAGAACTCGACGCATACGGGACAATGCTTGTTGAGTTCTACGCCAGGGAGGTCTTAGCGCAACAGCAAGGGCATCAGCATCACATGTCAGATGAATTATATATGGCGACATAATCATCGCCATACAAATAACCAAATGAATCTGGTCTCATAGGGAACACTGGCCTTGCAAGCCAGTACGAATAACACTAGCAACTCAACGCCACGCCAAATTCGAGAAAATCCCTACTAAACCCAGCTTCGGCCTATATGCATTCAAATCTCTCCAGCTTCTCTCCAAAGACGCGGATACCCCTGTGCGATCGTTATCAAATTTGACCTTAAAGACCAAACTGTGCAACTTCACGACTTTTTATTTTACGAAACAACCTTTGAAAAGAAATGACCCTGATGACCGGACCAATCTATTTTCTTCTGTAGTGGTAGCATGCGCCAAATTGGGGGCCCAAATTGCATGTTCTAGAGGCGTTTTGGGGGCGGTTCAATGTCTAGGGTGATAATCATTAGTTGATAGTGATGGGCGGTGGTGACGGCGCGGGCTTGGAATGGAGGGGAGGTAAACAGGGGGGAGGGTGGCGAAGGGCCCAGGGGGGGTGGGACTACCTTTAGAACATCTCGTACGCATTAAATGTAGATTGTTGCGACGTCGTGCGAGTGGCTTAAGTCATAGTCGCAGTTAGTTTTACACCTTGTTCTATGCTCCCTTTTGCCTGTGGGTATTTGACCTCTCCACTTCAGTAGTATTGACATTGTAATTGCGATTGACATTGTAATTGCGATTGACATTGTAATTGCGATCTCCAATGCCCTTTTCGACCAGAATTCGGACCACACATAGTAACGAACCACCGTCATGCAATCGCTTTTCACAAGATTAGTCCCCGAAAACAAACGAGGTAACCCTCAGCGTTCCTGTCTACCTTAACAATCAAATGATAGAGTAATGGCCAGCACATTGACGCAACAATATCTCTCATCCCAAATGTGATCACTGGTAGTATCGTCTCTTTCACATACTGCAAACCATCATAGCACACAGGTCTAAATTTGTGTAATCTTCAATAGATAATGCTGAGAGGTAGATTTTCCTTATATACATACAGTTATGGTTACGCTTATCTACCGAGAGCACTTCCTGGTAGATATCGCAAATTGAATGGAAAAACCGAAATGCTAGGGCGTGACATTTTGAGTACTCCAAAACAATGAATGCCACGCATGGTTGGAAAATAAATAGACTTACCGAGAGCCTGCTCCAGATATCGTAGAGCTTGGGCTGAGGAGCAGTCCTGATGCACCAAGAACAATACCCCCACTTCTAACCACTGAAGGACCTCCATTCTCACTGCTCCGCTCTCCGTCCGTTTCAACCCTACCCACCCTCCTCCTCCTTATTCCTCTGAAGAATCATCATCTTATAACCCCCCCTAAACGATCTATGCACTTCACTCACCAATCCCCAAACCTTCTTCCTATGAAACGGTAGCTTCTCCAATTTCACAGCACCCAAAACATACCCCGCCACAGTACTGATAGCTAACGGCGGATCTCGCAGTCGGCTTGCGATTTCTTGGATGTCGAGGTCTTGATGGTACCAGAGGTGGTAGGCGCGGAGGTCGCAGGGGCGGGCGACAACGGGGCGGGAGGGGGAGAGGGTGGTGGTGTAGTGTGTGAGCCAGGTGTTTGCGAGGATGACGGAGGGGTGCAGGGGTTTAGGGGTGGGGGAGGGAAGCGAAGGCTTGGAGGAGGAGGGATCCTTGGTTGTACTTTTGACGGGTTTTTGAGCGGGTGGGTCTCCTGGAAGCTCTTTTGGGTTGGCTTCTTCGATTTCTAGGTTCAAGAAGTCGCCGGCTAGTTCTTCAATGGAGATGGGGGTGTCGGGGCCAGTGTCCAGGCTAGAATCCTCCAGGCTTTCCGGTACCTCGTCATTATATGTGGCCACTGTTCGCCCGTTTGCAAGACGAATGGGAAGATTCAGTTCTGCGTGCGCAGGCCGAGGAGGCGTCGGATCTAGAGCTTTTCTCTTCGCTTCGAGGATGTGGAAGAGTTGGAAGCCAGCGTATGAATCGGATGCGGCGTCTGTGATTATTTAGAACAGAACGATGTTCCTAGACGGCACTTATAAAACAAGATGACTCACATTGAATCTGCTCATAATTGAGGTCCTGGCTCCAATCACTCGAACGCACCTCACCTTTCCACAAAGGTAATTGCAGATGCTCCTCCACTTGCTGGGCCAGACGAACGAGCACCTTGTTGATCTTCTTAACATCTCCGCATGAGAATTTGACTAACTTGTACAAATGACTGAGCTCAAAAATCCCACGGGCCTCGATGTTCATAAATTTGCGAAGTCTAGTACAATCCCCCTTAACCGAGACACCAACTTTGGTTATATTGGGAGACTCCATAATTCTCTTGAAGGTAGGAGCCACAAAATCGTCAACGTTAGTGGCATTGGCATATCGAGCGATATGAAATAAAGCTATGCGCTCTTCACTAGCGATTTGTATAAGTGCGACATTCTTCTTAATTCCATCCGTGGTCGTTGCGTTCATCGTCCATTCGATATCAAAACCTATAACCTCCTCATGGAGAAACAGCTGTGAGATCCGCTCTGTAGAATCCTTGCTTTTACAATAATGCACTTTGACTTTATCTTTTTCTCCACCAGGCCCCTGGTACAGTGTGTACTGCCAGTAGGCAGCCATAACGGACGGTGCAGCATCAATGGCTCGTTGTAACTTGGCTTTTGGGATATGATAACCTAGGGGAGTACTGAACGGCATATCCTCTGATGGAGTCGAGCTATCTGCATTATGCCCCATAGCTGATCCACCGTCCCCATTGTCCTTAATTGTCCCATAGTCTGCAGGTCTACTTGCGAATCGTGAACCTTCAACGAGAGGATACAAAGGCTCACTCTCGGCGAGATACTTCGAAGTGGCCAAATCCGAACACCGAAGTGGCATTGAACACTGGAATCCTAGGCTACCTGAAGAGAGAGGAGGATTCTTGTCACTGGAACAAGTCTCATTGTCACTGTCTTCCCATGGGGGTACCGCCCACCGCTCAGAATCAGTCCCATCAATTGTTGCTGTTGAGTCTGTTTCGGCCGGGTTGTGTTCGTCGAGCATGCGCAGCATGTCATCCCTCAGGTCTACTTGTGGTCTCTGGGCGACAATGTCTTCGAAATATATATTCTGACACGATTTCGACACCATTCCGTTCGATGGTACACTTAAAGTCTGCTCGGCGGACTGATGTCCTAAACCTTCAAATTGCCCTGCTACAGCTTGGCGCAAGTCTGAATTCCTCCAATGTGGCTCTTCTGAATGAGTCTCCTCGGTTTTAGCGACCTCCACCAGTGTTGAATCTCGTCGAAGACTGGGCTCATACTGACGAGTGGTATCTGTGATATCTTCAGAGACACCAGCAGCAGCCATTATTCGCGCAGAGCTAAATAGCTTTCTGCCTCCAGCTCGGCTAGGCAATGGACGTGACGGTCCAGCAGAGAATTGGATGCAATTAGACGGGCTCAGAGCCTTGACTTTCCCGTCCGCGAAAGAGATACCCTGCGTTGACTTCCATGTACGATCCTCGCGCGTTGTCCGACTGTTTACTAACGTCAAACCCATTTGCCTCCTCTGAGCATGGGATTGAGCTTACCTTGGCACATCCGTTGGCGAATCATGCTCATCCTCTGTCTTAGCAGACCCTTCTTTCGGCACATAGCTGTTCATCCTGAGGAAAGAAGCCACGGCACCACGGGAACGCCCCCCGAGGTTCACCAACTGCCTGCGCTGCAACAGCATAGTGATCGAGCATCGTGCTTCATTACCACGGTGCCCGTGGTATTTTGTGACTCATGCACTACCTCTGTCCCCCTGAAACCAGCGAACGCGTTTCAATGGCTTTCAATGGCGAACAAAGGACTGCGCAATTGGCGGAGAATGGCTCATCGGACATCGGTGCCTTGGACGCTAGCGCTAGCTCTCCGCATGTTTATGCCAAGAATCCCAGCCCTATCAGGACTTGACATCCATGGATCCTGCTGTCTTGTGAAAATCATATCGAGGATGGCTTCGCAGTTGTTGCCATTAGGTCGGTCATACTCATGCGTAACACGTCTAACTCTACTAACGACCACTAACAGAACTGATCGACAAATGTGTCGGTTCCCGAATATGGGTTATCATGAAGGGAGACAAAGGTAACTCGCTGGTTCAAATTACCGTGTGCAAAAACTGTACTTACTCAGACCCTCAAATCATAGAGTTTGCAGGTACCCTATTGGGGTTCGACGACTATGTCAGTATGTGCTCACTTCTCTTCCCCGCTTTATGTCATCAACTAAACGTCTCCACTCAGATATGGTTCTTGAAGACGTCACGGAATTGTACGTTGATTGAGTTGACCAAAGATCGAGATTGGAAGTGCTAGCTGATCCTAATTTGTTCTTAGTGATTATAGCGGGACCAACACGAAACTATCCAAAATTTTGCTGAACGGCAACAATATTTGCATGGTAACGATGAGTTTGTTTGTCTTTAGCCACGTCATCCTGACTGACTGTTACTAGCTGATCCCTGGTGGCGAGGGCCCTGAAGGCGCTACAACATGACATATAGATCCTGGTTGAGGAGTGCCTTGTTACATGGCTTAATGAACCGCTACAGGCCTCAGTTCTGAAGCGAAGTGGCATCAGATAGATGCGGTGGTGGTCTCGAACGGCATCATATGGAAACTAATTGGTTTCCTAGCCAGTACTACAGGTTTTCGAACATGGTTTGGAAAGAGATTCTTGACTTCGAGTCGCTCCTGTTACCGCAGCTGTGTACGCTGGCTCATGTCATAGCTCGGATTGCGCTCGTGAGAGCTTTGATATGGTCTCCATAGCGTCCCGTCTCACTTCCTCGACTATGTTTTGGGCTGAGACGACGTTTTTTACCAAACCGACTCCTGAGCCAGCGTATGCCGTTAATCTGCCGTTTTCCCCCCAACCTTCATCGCCCTTTTGCAAAGCCTCATTGTAAAGGGTTTTGTTGTCCTCAATGCTCACACCATTCTGTGAGTCCAGGAAACTTTGATTGATTATACCTCTTCCATTATATCTAGCGGGCCAGCCAGTGATCCCCCTTAATACATCGTACACACCCGTTCTGGCAGTAGTTAAACCCCCGTCCCTGGTCCTTAAGACACTTTGTTGGTACCCTTTGGTTATATTTGCTTCCTTACTCGCCAAGAATCTTGTGCCCATTACCGCCTTTGTGGCTCCAAGCGCAAGGCAAGCAGCTGTGCCCTCCCTTCGACAATACCTCCTACCGCTATGAGGGGGATATGACCCATTCCTATATCTCTCAAGGCATCCGCGACTTCCGGTAAAAGACTTACTATGCCAGCACCTTGTGCAAGGCCATGTCCTCCAGCGTCAGCACCTTGAACAACAAGGACATCGGGAGTACACGTCTGAGCCACGTATAAGGCATCCGTGACAGTACCAATCTGGACCCACACCCTCGTCCTCCCTCCAGTCATCTTCCTGACCTTCTCAGTCCAGTCAATGAGATCTTCGTTCCTTTCGGGTGCAAAGAACCAGACCGCAGCGGGTGTGTGGGTTCTAATAGCTTCCAGAGCAGTATTCAAATCTGCACCTCAGTTTATGAAACCTACACCAATTGGGAGAATGGCGGGATCCACCCCTTTGATTGGACTCTTTTGGAGTAAGGTTCGTGCTTTTTCCAGCTCGGCTTTGAGATCGCTGGTGTCAGTGCCAACAGCAAGGAAGCCAAAACCACCAGCTTTTGTCACTGCGACTGCGAGTGGCGCTAGAGCTATTAAACGCATAGGAGCACTGACAATGATTGAATTACGTACCCATGGATATGCTAGATTTATAGCTTTAAGCATGTTGCTGGGGAGGTTCTCTTCAGAAGTATCTGACGGTATGCAATCCAAACGATGTTTTGAATTGCCACGACCCTTCTACAAAGGAGAGGTACATAACTAGATAGAGTAGTTCTAGCAAGCGAGATATTAGTCAATTAATGAGTACTATGTGCGGAGTATTACCTTGGTAAACAGTACCTTTTCGGGCTTAGGGGAGTAAGACCGACTCTCGACCTCGGGTCCTGTTGTCAATCCCCGGGGCCGTAACCTTAGGAGTAGGTAGTTTCGGAGAGGTCTTGGCGCGTCTGGATTTACAGTCCCACGCCCAGCGGGATTCCATGGGCCCATTTTCATACGGACCGTTTGTTCCCCACCCAATAGATTCACATTTGCCTGATCATTCTCCTAACAGGGCAGGCCCTTGCACCGTTAGCGTCCCATCGCTTGACCCGCTACCATCCAACCCCATGCTTCGTCAGCACCGTCCTTCCCGTATACCAACAAAACCTCAATTGGTCCTAAGAGCCTTGTGCTTGGGTCACAACTGAAATAATTGAAGAACAACGGCGATTGTCTTCGTGACTTGATTTTTACCAACCCGTTGACTATTCATAAGATCCATTGAAGGTCCAGATCCCTGCCGACGTGTCCGTCACTCCCGCTTTTTGCATCACACTGCAGCTGAATTACCTCGAAAGCCAACATGGTCCCAAAAGCCTCCGAGAAGAGTTCGTTAAAACGTGGAAGGGTGAGTAGCTGGCACTGGCACGCAACTCGAGACTTGCAAGCTTATAACTGTGTTCATGGAGAATTCTACTGCCGAAGGACAAGACATCAAGAAACCTCGCCGGTCTGAGCGCATATCGTCCCAAACCACACCACTTAAAGAAAAGAATAAATCATACCTGCCTTCGCCGTTGACACACCAGGAATCCACGGCATCAGAAATTTACAAAGAGTCCACTGCCTCGCCTCCAGAAGGTCGTCCAAGTCAGATCCGCCATCGCACTCCTCCAAATTCAACTCCACCCCATCTCACACAATTCTCCTCGCCTCCTGCGGATACGCAAGCTTTCTCGCAATTAAATCCTTCGAAATCCTTGTCCCATGAGGTGGAGGATGAGGATGCTGAAGGGGTTTGGGGCTACTTGGTACCCATAGACAATGTTTTTGGCGACACACTGGTTTTGAAGACGAGATCAGCGTGTCCAGCACCATTCCCTAATAGCGATTTTGGGAAAGGCACCGGGAAGCGCGCAAAGGCTCAGACTGGGGTATTGCACTACGGTCATGAAGAGGATAAGTATGAGGCAACAAAGGCGAAATCAGGTTTTCCTTCCGGAGGCTACCTTATTGGGCGGCATCCTGAGTGTGGTATGCAAGACAGAAGAGCTATCATACTTCACCTGCATGCTGATAGAAAGCAGATCGCCAGCTTGAGCTTCCCACGATATCGAACCGGCATTGCCTCATCTTTAGCGAGAACAAGAATGGAAAGACCGTGGCAGTCGTGGAAGATCTCTCGAGCAATGGTACTTTTGTCAATGAGGCCATTATAGGGAGAAATAAGCGTCGCGAACTCGAAGATGCCGATGAAATATCCGTCCTTGACGAAGCGAGGTTCATGTTCTATTACCCACGCAATACAGATAGCAGTCCTTTTCGACAGCAGTACCGTATTCTACAGCAGCTTGGCAAAGGTCATTTTGCTACGGTATATCTCTGCATCGAGAGGTCCTCAGGCATCCATTATGCCGTGAAGAGGTTCGAACGCCGCCAAGGAGACAGCGGAAAGTCGCAGGTAGATGGGCTACAGCAAGAGATTGGTGTGTTAAAGGCTGTCAGCCATCCAAATGTACTTTGTTTGAAGGACACATTTGAGGAGGAGGATGGTGTGTATATTGTGCTCGAGCTTGCCCCAGAAGGAGAATTGTTCAATTGCATTGTTTCGAAACAAAAGTTAACAGAGGAAGAATCGCGGAAAGTTTTCATTCAGCTCTTTCAGGGAATTAGATATCTTGTATGCGGACTTCGACCTGCCCTTGCTACTGATACTGACACGTTTTAGCATGAACGCAATATTGTACACCGGGACATCAAGCCAGAGAACATACTGTTAGCAGATAAGGAGTTAACGGTGAAGCTGGCGGATTTTGGTTTGGCCAAGATCATCGGTGAAGAATCATTTACCACAACATTGTGAGTCACCCTGTCATGTGTCTAGATGAAAGACTTATAAGTCTTCCAGATGTGGAACACCGAGTTACGTGGCGCCTGAAATATTGGAGAACTCAAGGCATCGCAAGTATACCCGAGCAGTCGACGTCTGGTCCTTAGGCGTGGTCCTATATATTTGTCTATGCGGTTTTCCTCCATTCTCTGACGAACTCTGGTCCGAGGAAAACCCATACACACTTTCGCAGCAAATCAAGATGGGCCGCTTCGACTACCCATCTCCATATTGGGATTCAGTTGGCGACCCAGCCTTGGATCTCATAGATCGCATGCTCACAGTGGACGTGGACCAGCGCATTACAATAGACGAGTGTTTGACCCATCCCTGGATAACGCAAAAACATCTTTCAAATCCCGGCGACAGCACCGATGGGCTCACAGGAGCTATGGACCAACTCGACTTCTCCAAACGCAAAGTCGAGCGAGAACGGACGCTCCTTTGTGATATCAACGACGTCAAAGTCTCTAGAGTCATTGAATGGGGAGACAAGAAAGCGCCGGTCAAGATCTTTGAAAAAAATCCTAACGGCAAAAGGATACACAATTCGCAGGCTGCTGCTAATGGCCATCATGTGCCAGCGTCGAGGCAGGAAGAAGCGCCTGCTGCACATCAGCAACCGGATGTGTTTATGGGTATGGGAGGAAAGGGTGATCAGGTGCTGTTTGGAAATGACACAGGAAGTCGATACGAGCCTGATGAGGTTCCAAGATGATAGTTGTTGACAGTGGCCGGGGCAGCAAAATTTCTCAACATGTTATTATCATCACCTTTGGCTACTCAGCCATATGAGTCAAACTTTTATTGACCGATGCTTGGTGCAAGACACTAATGACAGGTGATAATCTGGGAATGTTGGGTGTGATATCAGATAGCATTCGGTGGTTGGAATATACGACCTATGTTATGCTAGTGGAGGACGAATTGGATGTAATAGTGCTGCAAGGGGGGTGGAATTTCAGTCATAGCAGTGATCGTCTCGAACTTGATTGAGTAGGATCGAAGATCAAACCTGGTCATTTATTCATTCAAATGGGTGAGGTAAGATTAGATAGGGTCTCGTGGAAGAGCCGACTCTTAATGACATTCATCGTCTTTGCCTTGTTATGAGCCATGCCGAAACTGCTTTCTATTGTTATATATTCTAGCCTTGGCAGCTGGCTGGTGACTGAAAAGGGACAAGGAATATTGCAAATTTAGTAAGGGAATCTCATGATGTACCCAGCATTTAAATTCCGGGTTCAAATATCCCCTCCAAGAAAGCAGGGGGTGGAGTCCTCAACTGTGTTTTGACTTAGTCCAAGTTGAAGCGAGCCCTTCTGCTGAACATGCAACACCATACTATTACACTTATGTATAGAGGCAAAATAGATGAATCAGAAGGTTTGACTGGCGGGGTCGCTTTTAACCGAGCTGTAACGCACTCCATCTCACTTTAGGACAGACATACCTCACCAAACAAGCCATTCAAGCCATACGGCCATAAGGTAACCCAGACACCAGGATCCCAGAGCAAAAGAGTCGTAGTAATCTGCTTTATTCGTAGACGCCAACAATGTCAGACAAAGATGCCACTACCCCGCGCGTATATCTAGCCCGCCACGGTACGATATCTCAACCGACCTCCAGCGTTCTCTCTTTTCCTTAAAAAACAAAACGCCATTAACACCCCCAACCCCAGGGGAAACCGAATGGACCATCAACGGCCGCTACACCGGCACCACCGACCTTCCCCTCACCCCCAACGGCACCCAACAAGTCCTCGCAACCTCCAAAATCCTCATCGGCCCTAACAAACTCATTCCCCCCTCCCGCCTCGCCCACATCTTCATAAGCCCGCGCTTACGCGCTCAGCAGACTTTCGAACTTCTTTTCTCTTCATCATCACAAGAACGAAAAGATGAAGAAAATGCCGATGAAAATAGTCTCAAGAATCGCCTCACCAAAGAAGGTAAAGTGACCACCACGTCCTCCCTCGCGGAATGGGACTACGGCGCCTACGAAGGCCTACTAACGCATGAGATCCGGTCTGGGAGAAAGGAAAGGGGATTGGATGCGGAGAGGGAGTGGGATATTTGGCGGGATGGGTGTGAAGGGGGGGAAGGGCCGGAGGAGGTGAGGGAGAGGCTGGATGGGTTGATTAGGGAGATTAGGGAGATGCAGGGGCCGTGGATGCATGGAAGGGGAGGGGGAGGTGGGGGGGATGTGTTGCTTGTATGTGGGTTTGTGTTTTCTTTTGATGAATCGATTTGGAGATCAAGCGGTTTGTTTGTTTAGATCTGGGTGATGTGTGCACCTGTTTTCCTATTTCCTTTTATATTTTTTTTCTTATATAATAAGGCTGGGGGTTGATTATGTGTGTTGGCATATAGGTTAGCCACGGGCATCTTCTACGGGCTTTTACGAAACGCTGGCTAGGATATCCGCTGGAGATGCCGTTAGCGATGATGATGGAGCCGGGGGCGGTGGGGGTGCTGAGTTACCAGCATCATAATGTTGAGGAGCCGGCTTTTCTTTTGGGAATGGGGTTTCCTGCGGCTGGTTGAGAGGGATTGGGTGGGATGAGTTTGATTTTAGAAGGCATGAGTGGGGAGTTGGAGGATTGTAGTGGGAATTGAGACGTATTTGGATGGGATAGTTCCGGTAAATGGGGGAGAGGAGTACGGTATAGAGAGTAATAGACGTGATAATTGTCTCTAGAAGGTTAGACTATTGGATAAATAGGGAAGGGTTTTGACATAGGAAAGGAAATCTTTGAGCAGTATGTACGCTCTTTTAAACGGCTAGAATCTTGTCAAAGGATGATAAACCCTTCGCATATAATTATAGTTGAACTCAGGAAGAGTGACTTTGCAATACTTACCCTACATCTTATGCACGACCTTCACCTCCTTTTCGAGTGGTAAAAGTACTTGATATTGATGCTATCGGGAAATATGAACATTTATTCCGGGCAAATGGCACAAGACCGACATATCTGTAACGCTACCGAACAGTAAAGGGTATCTCTCGGCTTCCTACCAAGTCATCTATCCAGCCAAAACGCCAAATTTAGCCCTGATCGTCTTACTAACGCCAACATTTGTATCTAACAAAAGCTATTAATACAGTTACCTCATTAATCAGCCTGCTGTTGCATATGACTCGGCAGATTCCAACCCGCATAATCCAAATGCACGAATGCTCGATCCACACTCGGCACACTCTCCAGCACATACTGCAAACTTTCGCCCAAATCATGGCTATCCCTTAAAGTCATGCCCTCATCCAACACAATATCAACCTCCACATTCAACTTATCCCCCGCATGATACGCCTGCAATCCCTGTATTGACTTGATAGTTTTCGCGAACCGCATGGTGAGGTAGAGCAGGATATTCCTGTCTGCAGGAGATGCCGCTGCGCCGGTGAGATTCCGAATGTGGGTTGAGGAAGTGCGGGACCAATTTACAATGACATAGAGGGAGAGGACGAGACCGCCTGTTGCGTCGAGCCACCAGAGAGAGGCGTAGTAGCCGACCAGTGGGAAGATGATGGAGAAAATGTTGAAGACGACGTCCGTCATGGCATCTTGGGCGAGGGCTTGAACGGAGCTATTTTTGATAAGACGGCACCAGAACCAGCAGGCTAGTTTTATGAGGACAGTCATGGCCATTATTATGATAGCGGGAAGGCCTAGTTGCACAATTGAGTGATCGGGGCCTGTGAGGCGGTTGAAACATTCAAGGAAGACTTGAAAAAAAGATGTTATCATTATTACGCTAAAGACGAGGACGCCGATGGGTTCAAGGCGCCGCCGACCGACTGGGTAGGCGTATTGGTCTTGATGGGCTATTAGTTTGGTCGTAGTCCAGACTATGGCAGTGGAGAGAAAATCAAGGGCGGCATCAACTAGAGAGGCGAGGACCGAGAGGGAGGAGGTGAGCACTATCACTGCCATCTTTCCAGCAAGGAGGATGGCATTTGCGGCGAGGTTGATGTAGATGGCGACTGTCACTATTTTGCTGCCGCTAGAATGGTCTTCATCGTCGTCACTAATTGGGAGCCCCAATGCATTTGGATCGTCTCCCTGCTCGTCGTCAAGAAGCCGTGTGCTCTCGTCAGGAAGTTTATAGAGGGCTTTTGGTGTTCGTTTGACTTTGACCTGGCTGGGGTGGCCGTTCGCTTCCATATTTGCTTCCACCACGGAGGGATGACGCTGAGGGGTAGTGGATGGGGTATGCTCTGATATGGTTGGTGGAATTTTTACGTCTGCCTCGTGTTCGTGATGGTATTCCTGTATTAGACTGTGTGGAAGTGATGAATCGAGGAGTCGGTCGATGTACATATATGAAAGTATCAAGTGATTGTTTCGCTCATAGTATTCTCGTATAGGTTTCTTCATTGACTTCAGTTCCTCTGGGCTCTTGTAGTATTGCTCCCATCTGTACCTTGGGTTGCTGTTTCCTATCAATCGCATGCTCCTCATTTGGGGCGTCATCAAAACTTCGGCCCCATCACTACCACTCATCATACTCATCCTCCTTGTCTCCTTTCCCGGTCTACTCTTCGAATGCCTTAGTTCAAGGTGATTGACGCTTCTATCGTCAGCATCCCTTTCAGCATCCCTTTCGATATCGCTCTCCTGATCTCCCTCCGGCTCGGGTGTTGCAGATCTTCGTTGCGCCGCTATCTGGACGCGTAAATCTTTAATGTTGGCAGAGGAATTACTTTGAATTAGTGATGGAAGCTTCTGGCCACGGGTGGAGAATGTGTCGGATAGGGGGAGGAAGCTTTGTAGCGAACCTATACGGTAGGCACGCGGGCGTGGGGAGCTGTCAGCCATATTCGATGATGTCAGGATGATTGCCGAGTTCAGCGCAGTTTGGAGTATTCAATAATACCGGAAAGTCACTTCTGATATCTGGAACTCTTTAGCCACGTTTGTATAACGTAAAGCATTCTGCGTGCGAACGCCTGAGGAGTGGATGATGTCTGAGCATGGTAAGTTGGCAGTCCTACAATCTCTGGCAGTGATGATCCAAGCTTTTAGCCCTGCGGTAGCACCCGCGCGGACCCCCTTACACACCTACCAATCGTGCAGCCCTATAGGGTTGGATCTAAAGCTGCTGAAGCGGGCCCTAAAGAGCCCCGAAGATCCCCTTGGAATGGCCCCCAGAATGGTCCCCGGGGGTCTAGTTCCAGGACACTCTTGGGGGCAGTTTCGCCCGCTTTAGGTCCAGCCCCGTAGGGCTGTACGGTTGGTAGGTGAACTCTTCTACAGCCCTGTAGGGCTAGACCTAAAGCTAGCCTCGCGACCCCAAAAGACACCAAAGTCGGAACGCTCTATTGTCGTCGCCTCAGATAACCAGATTTGCTTCACCAGCTTTAGACCCAACCCTATCGAATAGGGACAGTAAGATTTTCCATACGGAGGTAAGCGGGTGGGAACTGGCAAGCTGATTACGACGCCAGCTTATTGAGCAGGCTAACCACCCCAATTGCGCTTGCCAAACTCCAAACTTTAGATTGCGTAGCCTTGCACAAAAGTCCTCAGTCGGGGCGCTGATGTTACCCGAGACTCAATGATTGAATTACTGTCTTTTAGGGAAATTGGGTAGCGGTGGTTTTGCATTTGTCTGTACGATATGTGTTACTCCTCAAGCCTAACAATCGACAAAACGAGGGCAGGAAGATGAAAGATTGGATCGCCTGCAGTTCGCTTTGAATAGTGGCTCATCAAAGTTCTTTCTCTACATATTTCACTTGCATACTTCCTGGCAATTTTCTGCGACAACATGGACAGGCAAGGTCCTTGCCAGCAAGATGCGCCTCCAAAGGACTCGTACAACTACAAAGAGTTGACCGGAGAAGACGAGATTCGTCTCCTGCGACTCGCTCACGGGGAACAAACCTTCGCCATCGAGCATCAGAGAATGAAGGACGTCCCTGCGTACGAGGCGCTCTCTTACGTTTGGGGAGACGACAGGCGGCACAACGAGTTTTACTTGGTCGACGGAACAGTTCTGTACCTCAACGACAACCTCTTTGAGGCTCTTCAATATCTACCGCAGCACTGCAGGACTGAATATCTCTGGATCGACCAAATATGCATCGACCAGTGCAACATCGAGGAACGGAACCGCCAAGTGAAGATCATGGGCAACATATATCGCCATGCATACAAGGTTCTTATCTGGATGGACGCTGATGACTCGGTTGCTAGGTCTCTCAATGGCCTCTGGAAGGATTATCAGAAGGAGACAAAAGTCACCTCTCCGGCACGCTTGGAAGAGTTTGTGGATTCTAAAAGAAAGGTTTACCTAGCCGAAGGAGAGTCGAACATAGTAAATCGTCTACAAAATCAAGTCTGGCACCGCCCTTGGTTTTCGCGGGCCTGGGTCTTTCAAGAATTTGCGCTCTCCCAGCGGGCCGTCTTTGTCTTCGGCCAGACTAGCACAATGTTTCTGACCTTACTCTGGATATCCAGGGCCGTCTATCCGCTAACATATGATCCCCAAAAGTTCGATTGGCACACAGCGGCTACAATGAGGGCTATGGATAGGTTGAATCGCCACTGGAATAACAAGGATCAACATGTGCTCACGATTCACTTTCTATCAGAAATGTGTCCCATTTACCAGGCTTCAGATGCCAGAGATTTGATCTACGCGTTCGTGGGTCTGTTTTCTCCCAAGTCTAGTCTGCACGAATACTCGTCAGATAGAGGAATTCAAGGAATTCAGCCGAACTATGCCCTCAGCTACAACAGCGTGTTGGCAGACGTGGCGACCTACTTTGTCACTCAAGGGAAGGGAAATGCTCTCGAAATTCTCGCACAGATCAATCGCGATCTACCAGTACCATCTCATGGAAACGCCACTTTTCGACCATCCCCAGAAACTGGACTACCTTCGTGGGCTCCGGATTGGAAGTACTCGAGATCCTCATGGTGCTATGAAGCAAATAACGCCAATTTGCGTTACGACAAGCCAATTCCGGATCGTTACCGATACACCTCATTCTCTCCTAAGGTTCACCCTCGATTAGATGCTGAGCACCCTCGGGAACTCCATGTTCTTGGCGTCTGCATACACATAATCAAACAAGCTGGCATTACCATAGCAAACGAGGAGTGGCAGTATTGGAAGTGTTGGCAGGTATTTGTCGGTGGTCCATACCCAAACGCAGAAGAGCTCGGAAAACTGGAGTGGGCTGGCGATATTACTTGGGGACACTCTACCATACCCGGCGACAAAGTGTGCTGGTTGTATGGATGTTTCTTGCCTGTCATCCTACGAGAGGTGGAATGTGGAAAACATATCGTTGTTGAGACTTGCTACCTCCCCAAGACATTTCCTGACCCTGACGACAGCACATTAGTTGACGAGACGTTTCTTCTTATCTAACGATCCGGTACTCAGGGCAGAAGAGCTGGATGGGAGAGGTAGCAGTGTAGCATTACCCTTCAGCGTTTGGTTTTCGGCCAACACCGGAGAACATCATTAATTTACGAGCTAGCGTGGAGCCAAATTGCATGACTGACACGGTTCTTGGACATCTCAAGGAATGGCCCATTTCTAGGCCACCGCGGTCACCTTCACAATGATAGGGGGCGAAGTGACAGTAAGAAAAAACTTCAGACCTTCTGCAATATGGCCGAGCTACGAGCCTTATATATCGCAACAAGTTCAACTAAGAAGGCAGCAATGCTGTTTTGAGACACTTACTTTAAAAGAACTTTTGAGGGAGCTTTTGAAGCAGCAAAGTGTTGGCTGCCGCCGAACTTACAGCTACCATAAATTTGGGCTTTCTGCGTGTCCCATCGAACTTTGTCCTTGTAGTAGCCAAACATGATAATGATATTCGCGTTTCCTGAGCCATCTGATTGCTATTATGTCCTCAAGACGATATTAGTCGCCTCAACTCAAGGTACGGATTCGCGTGGCGATCATGATTAAATCACAGTAGCCATAATGACTTCCTGTATAGGTGTAAGGCCTAGAGCTGGGATAAGACTTCTTTATGAGTGTTGGGGCTAATGGGGAGCTCAGTGGTGGAGGCAGTCTGTTATGCTATAAAAGGAGTCTCCGCAAATCAGGCGTGAGGGTGGCGATGCGAACGTAATCTTCTAGTCGGGGGTTCAGAGTGTTTAGGAATGTTTAGGAGTGGTTACGGAACACAACTTATACAAAATAATGGGAGATGTCAATGTGAGCACAGAGTTCGAAACGCTTGAAGTCAAAGTACACACGTTTTTTTCGGCACGGTGGGTTTCTCGCCACTTAGGGAGGGACGTTACGTTCGATTGTAAAGGCGCTGGTACGATGCTGTAGTGAATGTTTTGCTTTCTTACTCAATGAGAATTCTCAAACTAGAAGCTGTATCCAATTGAAAAAGCCGCCAAGATATCATACGCCGGATGATGCAACCATTGCTTTGTAAAGTACCCCCGGACAGAGTTTGTACAACAGTTGATATATACAATTCCCTAAGACTCGGTTCCCCAGCCTACAACCTCCACAATGACGTTCCCAATTGTACTGACAACCCACAGGATCACCAGGGCCACCCCAACTTTGCGATCCATCCACCAACCCCTCAATGGAACCACTATAAGTAGACCAACTAAGGCAACCATAAGAGTAATACCACTGATCAACAATGTCCCACCGACCTCAATCTCATACGGCTTATATTTCATCGGCTTTCCAGGATGTTTCTCATGTCTCTTCTCGCCACTTTGAATCGTCATGTAAAGCCCGCTAATGCCGATGCCGAGAAGTATGTTTAGCATAGGTCCTCCAAAGCAGGCACTAAGTGCCATTACTGGATAGCCTAGCTTAGCGACGGTGATATCGGCAACAAGATCCCCCAATGAATTGCCGACAGCGAAGATGGTGAGTCCAAGGATCGCGTCGCTGATGCCGAGAATCACACCGAATGCTTTCAGCACGCCGACAACCTCGTTGGCGATGGTAGAGATCCAGGCGATGGAAACGATGAAGCCGAAGAAGCAGAGGAGGTAGCGGTATCTGGGTGGGCGAGAGGGTGAAGTCGTTAATACGAGAATGGCAAAGGAGATGAGAGAGGCAATTAGAGAATAGAGACAAGGGAGAAGAAGATTGCGTATAGAGAGTGTTGGGTCGGTGTTCGCCCAGTAGAGGAGTACGATGAAGAAAGGTGCAGTAAAGATTTGCGTCGCTACAAGCCACCGGTTCCAATCTTTAGGAGATGATGGTGGTTCAGGTGGCGTTGTATGCTCCGGCATGTGGCTTGAAGTGTGCCGGTTTTGGGGCAGAAGATTAGGGGGTTGGGAGGGAACTGAAATGACATCTCCATCTTCAGGGCCAGATATGTTTATAGCTGGAGAGTTTATTTCCCGTTGTCCGAGATTTGGAGCCTGTGGCAGGTCGCCACCATTGCTAGCTTTGATAGTGGGGCTGTCAGGAACGAGAGTTGCTAATGTGGATCCCCTCCGAGCCTGCGTGTGTTGCGGAGAAAGTAAGCCTGGATCTGGATCAAGTGTATCTGCAGCATCGTCCTCTTCCTTTCCGACTTCAACAATGGGCAATGTCGTTGCGAGTACGAAGACGCTAGGTGCGGCAACAATGCCCAAGAGCTTCTCCCAGATATTCTTGTCCTTCCAGGAGTAAAGAGTAGGGAAAAGAGTGGCGAACAAGACTTCTGGGCAAGGAAGTAACTTGTAAGGCCACCATCGTAGCGGCTTCTTCTCGCAAGTCTGATAGAGATTCCTGTGAAAGGTAGATTCAGAATCAATGCTAGAAGGTGGTAGCCGTATGCTTGGTGCACGCGCCGTAGGCACAAAGTTTGGGTCATCGAAATATTCTGGGAAAGGAGACAGAGGGCTTGATGCCTGAGAGGATTTGGATCCCGGAGCACGCGGGATCTTGATTCTTGGTACGCTTGATCTCCCCTTCATGCTTGGTGAGTCTTTAGGCGTATAAGCTGTGCCATAATTTTGAAAGTCTGCTTGTGGCTGGAGATGGGTACGAGATCCGGCGAGGCTCAAATCAGGTGGAGCCAAAAGATCGCCAGACCGCTCGTGCTGCACCGGCGACATAGGGCCTGGACTTGTGGAAAGGTAGCCAAATTCATCACCCGCAGGCGATAGAGTCATATTCGAGCCTGGAGGACTCGGTGACCTTGTCCTCGCTTTACCATCTGGTGTACCATCCACGGGCTGCAGTCCAGCACTTCCTGGAGGTGTTGGCCCTAACAAGTCTATCTGTGGTCTCTGCAGTGCATGTGGGTCCAATCGTAGTCCAACAGCATCATTCGCAGATACAGCACGAATACGGTTCGGACCAGTCCGTTCTGTATCTGAGCCGGGCCGTAATGATGCATTTGAGGCAACGTCATGAGCATCAACATCATCAAAACTGATCTCTGGATTCGACGAAGTAGACAAGTTGTCTTGCTGCTGTGCTGTAGTAAATGTTGGGTCATCAGAATATCGACGAAGATTGATGGGGACGGCCTGAATGTTCCTCGATTTTTGTAGAGAAGATAAGACGGCTCTGAATTCGAGAGCACCTACAAGACTAGGTCGAATCGGGTTGATCGTATTTCTGCGTTCCCCACGCTTTGGCCGGCTAACTCGCATGTTGCTGCTGATCTCAGCTAGATAACGATCGCGAGTCTCATCATCTACATCCTCTTCCTCGGGCAAAGGTTTGACCAAACTCCCTCCTCGCTCCAAGCTATTGAAGTCATTCTGCGAGACCGTCCTCGAAGGACCCCTTCTAGCGCTCGCTACACCTTCCTCTTCTTCCTCGTCACGATAAGGCTCGTGTTCAGCTTCATCCGTACTAGGAATGTGGAAGTGGCTTCGAGCTGCGTCTTCCAGAGCCAACCGACGTGATCGACGGCGCAAATACCAATGCCACAGTACAACGAAAATTACGTAGAAGACATAGAACGCGACCATCGTGGCACACTCCCATAGATGTAGATGACCATCTGCCAGAAAAACCATGCTGAAAGCTGCCGCAACAATGAAGAAGCTGACGTCTCGGATGAAACTTTTTCTTGCAACCTTGAATGGTCTGGCCAAAGCCATTGAGCCAGCCACAACTGCCGTGATGAATCCAGCGGCACCGATAAGCTCGCCAACAGCCAGACTACCACTGTGTGTCTTCATTGCAGCGAATGTAGAGAAGACGTCCGGGCTGCCGTTTCCGAAAGCCAAGAACGTAACGCCAGCCATGCTCTCGCTCATCCCCAGTATGCTGGCAATGGTGCTGAGGTTTATGCAGAAGAAGTCGCTGGCTGCGATACCAATCGTACTGAAGAGGAGTCCGAGCCATAATACTAGAATGATGAAGGCGACTGGCTGAGCCTTATGTAATTTGCAATAATAGAGCTGGAGGTAAGAGAAAAGCCCTGCTTCTTCGTCTTCGCAGTTGGCGCGAACAAAGGCACATTGGTCTTTAGCGTTATGAACGAGGCGACACTGCATATTCAATTAGCTACTAGATAGCCAGCAATAATATGGATTCGGGCAAGGTACGCACTGCCTCATCCCTCCGTACTAGGCCCCCACTATTGGCTTGAGCTGCATCATCCCCGAGACTGACTTCTGCTCGACGCAAAAGCTGGCCAGCAGTGGATTGAGGACTACTCCTGCCCGTAATCAAGCTGAATGCTGTGAAGATTGATAGCACGAGAACGACAAGATAGAACGCTCTTGCTCCGGCGAACTTTTTCCTAGGCAGGGCACGCGATGTCTTCTCTCGCGTTGGCGGCAGTGATGGAGACATTGCAAATGCATTATGGGATATCTGTCTAAGGATAAGTTATAATGATACGACAACAAGTGCGACCCAGTTGAGGTAAAAGGTGGTTCCATATCAGCTTATGGTATCCATCGGCATTACTACCGAGAGCGCCAAGTATTTGTCGCTGTCCTTGATCGGAACCAATCGCCAAGTCTTTGCGATGACGTTGTATCTAAGTTACATTAACGGAAAAGTCTTGGCATTTCGCATGTCTAAAGCCGACATCTAACCGTCACTTAGGATCAGTCGGCGTCCGTACTTAAGATGTCAGAGACAGATCCTTTACTCCCCAAGGGCAGCTCAGCCCCTGAAATCTCAGGCTATGGTTTCTCCAAGGCCCAATATCAACCCCAGAATGAAGTCCTTGATCCAGATAAGAACGCTGAAGATGATGAAGAGCAATCAGTCCCGGGCTATGAAGGATTCTCTCCTCTCCGTACTCTAGTTGTGCTATTTACCGTTGTAGTTGGCTGTGCTGTATTCATTACTTTGCTCTTCCCTGGTGGTTTCAATAATCCTTCCGACCAGCCTGTAGATGATGCCGTGACTATAAGGGCGAGGGTGAACAAGATTCTTTCAGAGAACCCATTGATAGGTCCTTATTCCTCCTGTTGTATTGGACGTTAATGCCGATCTAAGAATCATGCTAGATGGGCACAATGATCTGGCCATCTTGATACGTTTCGTTTACCAAAACAACTTATACAACGAGAGCTTCATCGAGACATTCGAGAATGGAGGCATGTTTGGCCAGGTCGACATTCCACGACTGAAAGATGGAAAGGCTGGAGGAGCTTTCTGGTCTGCTTTCACTCCATGCCCACCCAATGGCACAGACTTCTCCGACAGCAATTATGCTGAGTGTGAGTTGTATTGTCTCTTACATTCGCATTATCGTCGTTTCTATTGGTCTCAAAGAGCGAAACGATAAGGCTCTGTTTGAGTAAACCCGCGCTAATAATAGACAGCTGTATCCATGACGCTCTCCCAACTTGATGTAATCCGTCGTCTCACAGAATACTACCCAAAAGTCTTCTCTGATCCCAAGCTTAACAGCAGCAGTGCTTTAGCCAAATTTAAATCCAACCACCAACTGATCTCCCCAATCGGCATAGAAGGCCTGCACCAAATTGGCAATTCTTTTTCCAACCTGCGTCTCTACCATTCTTTCGGCGTTAAATACGCGACCCTAACCCACAACTGTAACAATGCCTTCGCCGACGCTGCTCTCACCACCAGCTCCACCGGCAAAACAATCGCCGGCCCACCTCACTGGCATGGTTTGAGCCCTCTCGGCCAACTGATGATTCAAGAAATGAACCGCATTGGCATGCTCGTCGACCTCTCGCACGTCTCGAAAGAAACGATGCTCGATGCCCTTTCCGCCAGCAAAGCTCCTGTCATATTCAGCCACAGCTCTGCTTACGCTCTCTGCCCGCATCCCCGCAATGTTCCCGACGATGTGCTCCACCTCGTTAAGAAAAATAACGGTATCGTCATGGTGAATTTCTCCCCAGATTTCATATCGTGCACTCCCTGCCCTCCCGATTCAGATACAGGCATCCCGCCTTTCTACCCTCAAAACAACACACTCCATCAAGTTGCGCGGCATATCGTCCACATCGGCAGCTTGATTGGCTACGATCATGTCGGTGTAGGAAGTGATTTCGACGGCATATTGAACACGCCAGTCGGACTGGAGGATGTGAGCAAATTTCCTGACCTAGTAGCGGAGTTGTTGAAAATGGGGCTCCAGGACGAGGATGCAGTTGGGGTTGTGGGGGGTAATGTGCTGCGGGTTTGGGGGGAGGTGGAGGGGTTGGGAAAGAAGATGAGGAGCAAGGGAGTTAGGGCGGCGCAGGATCCCGTGAAGAGGTGGGAGTGGTGAGATAGGTTGGGTGGATTAGATGGAATTTTGGGAGTTCAAGGATTGGACATTGGGGACAGGTGGCAGCATTCAGGAGGCGTAGTGATGGTCATGAGGTTCAGACTGAAGTAGACGCAATAGATCCATCTGCGTGCAATAGCCAACGAGTAGCTAGAAGTAACATAAATAGGGGTCTTTTCATCACTGAATCATTGGCCAGTGATGCAAAGTCTCAGAATTTGAGTTCTTGAGACCGCTTTTAGAGCATCGAAGATTGGTTATCATGGATTGTCCACCATCTAGCAGACATGGGCTTATAGCATAGTTGTTCATAACGACTTTGAACAGCATATAGAATGGTGACCTGGCTACTCCCCAAGCAAAGGATTCCAAAGTCGTGAATGCTGTATATAAAAACTCCTTCCAAAAAATATCGACAAGCGATGTGCGGCGCATTTCCGCCTTCCAACCTAAGGTCGCTCCCGCACGAAAATTATTAGGGCGAACGTGGGACTTCCCCAATATTGCTCGTTCCTTTGCCTATTGTCTAGGTTTTGTTAGGAACCAATAACGGAAACAGACAACATGGCAAACAATGAGCCGTTCGAGCCCGGCTTTGAGGACCCATATCCTGTCATTGGTTCTGTTCCCACATCTACTAACAACCATGTAGTCGACAAGGAGTGGGAGAGGAAACAAAGAAATCGGGAATACCGAGTCGCAGCTCGAAGAGAGAAGAGAAACCGTAAAGCAGACGAGAAAAAGCAACGAAAGCTCAATGCGACCATCCTTCGGCGAATGACCAGGAACCCTGACAAATACAATAAAAATGCTGAACGCAATCGTTTACGAGATATAGAGGGTGAGAGGAGAAGGATTTGGCAAGAAGCTGTTCGTCAGGTGCAGCGCTTAGCAGCAATACACGATCCGTCTGGTGCAATATTCAACGTGGGGCCAGTCGTTACACTGGAAGACGGCAGTGTGATCTCAGAGGAGACTTTGCGCCGGCGAGAACAGAGGGCCCAAGAAAAGGCCGCCGCTGAGCGAGCCAAGACTGAAAATACTGTTGATGCAGCATCGGCTATCCATAGCGCCCACAATGATACAATTCTGCCAGCTGCTACGGATACAACAAACTCACCCCCTAAAACGTCCAGTGAGATCCATCCAGGTCGTCTTGCACATATCGACGCTGCAAACCCAAAACCTATGAGGGGATTGAGCAAGTCCCAACAGAAGAAGCGGGGGGCTCTAGAGATACGGCCTCCGCCACCAAAACCCACCATCCCGGAAAATATACCAATTCCGGATGGTGAAGAAAATTGGCTTGCATTATGGGATTTACCTGACGAGCAACTTGAACGGAGAGTCCTACGAGAGAAAAAACGCAAAGCTGCGGAGCGAAAGGCTCTGCGGGTCAAGCAGCAGTCGGGCAAAGCAGAACGTCGTGAGGCTAGAGACGAAAAGAGGAGGGTGTACCGAGAGATCAAACTGACGTGGAAGGCAATTAAAGGTAGGGTCATCTGCACGAAGACTGATTGACTTTGTGTAAGGAAGTAATTTCGACTGACGAACTGACAGAGGAAACGACCAGGGAGAAGACCAAGATAAAAAGCATAGAGGATGAAGAGTCAAAAAAGATTGCCGTAGATGTCAATGTTATGGAACGGCAGGCAGCTCTTGATCATTGTGCAAGCTTAGGGTTCACTATTGCCAATACCTCAGGGGTAGACGAAATCAAACCCCGAGCGCTTGGAATGAAAGGTTTAGAGGTCGACTTTAACGCCATTGAGGTTGGCGAGAGTCGAAGCGACGTTAAACCCAAACAAGGCAGCAAAAGAGTGGACCTTAGTAACGTGCCAAAAGATGCCAAAACAGCCTACATTCCCAGCGGTCAGCGCGGCGAAGGTGGTGACTCAGAAGAATTCATTAAGTTTGATGCTGGTGAGGAGAAAGATTTTGAGGCGCTTAGCTACAACCACAAGCTACGACGCAAGCTCCGAAGAGCGATCGATAATGCCCAAATAGGTAAAGAGCTGTTGGTCCGTCAACGAGCCATAGACTACTATAAAGAGAAGGGTTTAGAAGTTCCCGCGGTACTGCAGACACCTCCCAAACCCTTGAATGTAAAGGGTCAGAGGATTCTAGACAATGGAATGCTGGAGACTGCCAAGCAAGAGCGGGTGAGAGCAAGGATGGAGCTTGCCGAATTCAACACGCAGATGCGAGTTTTGAGAAAGCAAGCCAAAGATGCTGCTATGTATGCAGGTCTACGCAAGCACGCCGAGCTGACCGGCAAAATACCCCCTAGTGATCCTCCAGTGATACAAGACCAGGAACAAATCTTAGCGCAAGCTAACGCTGCTCCTCTGACTCTTCAGGAACCCGAAACCAACCCCAAAAGGAGCAGGTCCGGGACTGATGATTCGTCCATTAGCGACAGTGATGTCAAGTCAGTGGAGCCATCAGTTGTATCTTCTATGTCAGAAGATAGCTCAGAAAGCGAGCCACCAAGTTCAGATGACGAGGCCCCAGTCAAGAAGCGGCCAAAACTTCAAAATGGTGACAGCAACCCGAGCATGGAGCAAAACGAGTCGACCAACAGCGACCGCCAGGCAATGATTGACGCTGAATCAAGACTTCAAGCAAATCTCCAAAATCGTAAGGACAAGAGATTAGCCAACGGGACTAGTTCATTGAGAGAAGTTGACGCCAATGCGCAGGATAGAAACCGCGGGTGGAAAGGCAAAGGCGCGAACGCGGCGGCGAAATGGAACGTCAATGGTCTGTCCGGTGACAAGACTCGAAAGAATAAATTCTTACGGCTACTTGGAGGAGGTGAAAAGTCATTATCAGGTGCAAACACGGCGGCCGTAGTTGACAGCTCAGATTCGACAGCTGATCCCAGCGCCCGAATCAATGCAAATTTGGAAAGGCAGTATGAAAATGGCATGGCTTATAAGAAGGAATCAAAGCGGAAGGGCCTTGGTTCATGAGGCACGTGCTCATAGAGGAAGCGGTGTTGAAGTCTTAAATAGGCTAGAACAGAAGGGTCTGCAATTCGGTTGTGTGGCATACGTGCACGATTACGGCATAGCAGACAGGAACTGCGCAGTGGAAGTCCCTGGGTTCCTCGGCCGGGGTGAGACTGTTCACAGACATTGAGGATACAGTCTATGAGACTGGCTGAGCTACGAAGGCATGCGATCCATCCAACGCATTTCGTGCCACATGTCTAGCTATCACTAGCTATCACTAATTGGCTGGCACCACACCACCTATCTCATGATGATATCCAGCTCGCGGACCAAATAATACATGCCTTGCTTTTCCTCTGTTCCTTTACATCCCATAAATCTTCCCAATAATCGGCCCCATCAGAAAAACAGCCGTAACAATTCAAATATAACCCCCCCACAAAGCACAAATATCAGCACACCTATCGCCCAAAAGTTAGCATACCATCCTGCGCCACCTTACTGCCCTAAGCATTTCCCAAAATGATATGCTTACCGATCCAAAGCTTTGATATAGGCGGATCCCATTTCTGCTTGTGCTTCACTGCACTCTCTGGTTTCCCTCTTTTCGCAGCTTCTTGTCTGGCGTAGCGCTCGTTGGCTTTGCGTTGTTGGGGAGTTTGGGCCTGGGGGAGAAGGAAGGTCAGCGGTTTGGAGCTGGCAGAAAAGGATAGAGGAGATGTGTACCATTTTGGCTCGGGAGGGGGGTCGGGGATCGTAGGGTTGGGGGGTTGGAGAGACAGATGTTGAGGTATCCTGATGCGAGATGGAGATCAGGGGCTATATGTAATCTCTAGGTAGTAGATATTCAAGGGTAATATTGTGGTGAGCTTCAAAGCGAAGTACGGTGGCTGCAGAGGGGGTGGTTTGAGCTTCAAGCTGAGATCTGCGGCGGAAGCTTTCTTTTCTCCGCAAACTCTCACGCTTGCTCTCCAACGTCCTATATAGAAACCAAAGGCCACGTTGCAATACACAATTGCTGCCTATTCTATCAATTGAACAGATCGGCAGAGAAGACAATAGATACCTAAAGTCACGCCTTCGGAATACAACCTGCAGCCTAAAGCGCTGTTCTGCAAGGAACTACCAGCTAATGCGCCTACCATCCATCTCCCTTACACAATCCCCACAATGGAAAACCCCTCAAAACCCATGTCGCCCCACGTAATTGGCCCACAGAACTACTCATCAAGTACCAGCTAACAAGCCTAGGTGGGCTTCTACAAATCCTACGGTCGACCCATAGCAAAAGTATTCCTTGGCGCCGTGTTCACATATCAAGCCGTCTACTGGCTATGGGTCAAACTCGAAACCGACGAGATTATGGCGAGGAAGAAGAGTGAGGCTTTCTGTATCCTTGGGTGGAGGTTTTTTGGCTGATATATGGGATCCCAGCAGAGATTTCGCGGTTGGAAGCACAGATTCGAGATGCACAGGGCAAGTCGACACCATGAGAAATTTCGGGTTGGGACGGTTTGCATTTGGAGGCTCGAACAATGCGGGTGCTGGTCTGGGGAGGTCCTTGCTATGTGATGATCCCCATGCACTCCACACGTATACACAATGACGGGGGTTTACATTTCAACGAACGAGGAAGCACACGCAGCAGCCGGCAAGACCGAAGGTTTTTGGATGTTAAACTCGCTTAGAGGCTAGTTTGTTATCCGACTCCAGGAAGAGGGACTTCAGAGAAACGTTGGCGGGCAAAAGAAGGTGCATCTTAGGCCCTTGCAAAGGGCATCAGGCCGTCTTCATCGCGAGCCACATGGGATTTCGAGATTTGAGAGTGTCAATTCGATGTAAAATAAGGCACTTCGACCGCGGAAGCGAACGCTTGTTGCAGGCTGAAGGACGAAGGTGTAGCGTTGAAGAGAACTAGACTCTGATGAGTGCTACCAACAGTACACAGCGAGTATGTAGGAAAAGTCTTTTTGCAATCGAACAGCAAGAGTCAACGCCCTGTATAAATCATGCTATTCTCCTGTAATGTATGGTTGAGCTGCCCATTCAAGAGCCTTCTACGATATTTTATGTACAAAGAACTTCTTGCCTGCACGAGATGAGACCTTTGGTAAAATGCTTTATTTAATTTCTGCGGCAAGGTAGCATCATTTCTGCTAGTCAACCCCTTCAACTTTCTCATTATTCGCATCCGGCATCGCTGGCTTCCTCTTTTTCTTTTTCTTCTTTATCACAGGAGCAGCTTCTGCATCTTGCAATCCTTGTGTTGAGCCAGCTTGAATACCCGTCTCATCCTGATCCTGGGTTTCCCCAACCGGATGCTTCAGTTTCGATTTCTTCTTTTTCTTCACCAATATGCCTTCTGCGGGAGTTCCGTCAGTGGCTTGTATACGCTCTGAGGCACGCTGCATCTCCAGCCTTAGCCGCTCCACTTCCGCGAGAGCTTTTGCCATTTCCATGTCCTGCGCCTCTTGTCTTTCAATGTCAAGCTGGCTAGCTGGGGTGTCGGTGCTATTAAGTGAAAAGCTAATGAGTCCACTTGAGTCAACCTGAAGCAAAGATTTCTTAGCCTTATCACGTGGGCGCTGTTGCGAAGCAAATTCGCTTGCAGGAGCTCGCTGAGTTTCATCGAATTCCGAGGCTTCATTATCTATGGTCTCATCTTTGGTGATATGGACTTTCTTAGGACGTTTGCGTTTCTGTTTTCTGAGATCCTTATCAGAGCTCTCGGCTACAAGAGCTTGGTCACCGAGGTCCAGATTCATTATCGGAATAGAGTCGACATCAACATCTTCCCCGTTCGTACTCCTAAGAATATCATGAAACGGTGTCGAAGTACCCGAAGAAGCATCGTCGTTCCCTATATAGAAAGGATCATCTCGATTTCTCTCGCGTCGTTGAATGCGTTTCCGCACGAGTGCCTCACTGTCTGACAAAGTATATTCATTTTGCTGATATGAAGAGGTTTCAGGCTCAAGAGAGGGTAAAGAATCGATGGCTGGTCCACTTATAGCCTTTTGAATGGGGCGTTGATTATAGAACGTGTCGAATTCTGCTGCTTCGGTATCCCCCGCGAAATCTTGATCTGCGCGTTGTAGGATGCCTGTAAGATCGCTGTTGATTGGGGTATCTAGGCTTAAATCACTAGGTAAAGGGACTTTTCTTTGGGCAGCCGGCGCTACTGGATTAAGCTCGAAACCCGTAAAAAGTTGCGGTATTGCTCTCGTAAGTAGAAGAGGCCCATCAGTATTCTGCACGTCGTGGCTAGCGATGGCCTGCAATGTTACCCTCATGAGCTCAAGGAATTCTACCGATCTTTCTTGAACCTCGAGGTTTGGGTGCGTCGTCAAAGGCTCAAGGAAATGGATGACTCGCGCCACTAGCAGAGAAATCATCGTTTTGCGCTCTGGGCCCCATATCGGAGATTCATGCGAGATAGCGGAAATAAGCACCTTGGGAATTGCCTGGAGATAGGCACAGATGACAATAGGTGAGAGCGTGTGGGCCTTTGGATGTATGAGCGAGTCCAAAGCAGCGTACGAGAGCGCAGAGCTGTTGAAGTATTCGCCTACGACCCAAGCTGCAAATGCCAAAACAGGCTGGCCACCGGGCGCCAAGGTGTCATTACCAGAAACTGAAAGTAAAGTGTTCGCAGCCTTTACAGCCTCCGTTCTGACTGTGCTTACCCTTACGGCAATGTTGCGCAGTTCCCATCCAATTGCACTGGCGATATCTTCTTCTTGTGAAAGATCCCACGCATTATCGCCCTGAATCTCCGAGCCAGCCTGGTCTGCAGCAGGTACTAACCTCACCAGCTGGACCAATATATCGATATACCACTCAAAGTCTACCACATTCGCATACGTGTCCTTGGAACACATTCCAAGTATGTGACGAATGATGGTGACCCGGTACTCGGCTGGCAAGGCAGGGGAGTCATCTTGAGGTTCTGCCGTTGGCCTCAGTCTCTCTTCTGGATCCTCTCCGTCGGAGTCTGCCGCCGGCTCAACGCCAACCGAGTAACGCCATCTATCGTCAGCAACCTCAGTAGTTACAGGCGCATTACGCAGTTGCTGCAAAAGACGCTCAACAACTGCAATCAAGTTATCGCTGTTCACCATACCAGCACCTAATTCTAAAGCCTGTAGGCGGATCGAGATATCTGGATCGTCAATACAGCCCATTATCACGTCTTCATGCATGGAAACGAGATGCGGATGTGAGGCAACTATCCTATTAAAAGCGAGGAGGGCTACGTATTTGACTGCAACCATGTTAGCATGATCCTGGCTCGGGATGTAACTTGACCTACGATTGGGATCCCCTTCGACGGCAATCATGCCGCGGAGTTTACCAACACATAAGGAAGCGATCTCTTCCCCTTCTCGTGCGCCTTCGGTCCCTTCCAAGATGCCCCCTTGAATCACGCCGTTGATGCACTCATAAAGTAGAGACATCGCTGGCGTCGTACGAATCAAGTTTGTCAGGGGAGGCAGGAGTTTCTTGATCAAGCGTGGTTCCAAGGGGGTCAACGTTGCAAACTAAAGATGATTAGTGTACAGAAACCAACATACGTCGATGGACAGACAAGCTTGATTATCTTAATAGCCATCCAATTATTGCCGCCATCAACTAGTAGATCAAAGAGTCTGGGAGCTAATGCCAGGAAATCTCTCGGCCTTCTCCAACCCAATTCACAAACAACATTAACAACAGCCGCTGTTACACTCGAGTCTTCCTCTTCATTCATGAGAACGTCCTTTATTTTCGGCCAAGCGGAGCGCAAAGTGTCCGGATATACCAGTGCAAGACGATATAGAGCAGCAACTGTCTTCTTCCGTATGTTAGGGTTCGAATGTGATAGCCTTGGTAACAAGTCTGACAGAAGTGAGAGGGCTAATGAAGAAGTGATAATATGTGGCAACGTAATAAGGGGCAAGGACATTGTTGGTGGTAGAGGGGAGGATATGTCCTGCGCTCCATCAGTTGAAGCTCATACATCATGTTGTGACCACACCTTCTTCAGTAAATTCGTCGCAAGCATCAAGACTTCGGTATCTGGACGGAAGCTCTGAACTGCTGCAAGATATCCTACTCGCTTTTGCTGATATTTGGGACTTGACATGACTTCAAGGACATGAAAAGAAGCCCATGACATATCGTGTCCGAACATCTCGAGATATATGAGCTTCAGAAGCGCTGTGGCTTTCAGGTCCATATCCGAACCACGGATCTCTGCCCGACATTCGCGAAGACTGTGCTGTATGTATTCCCTCTCGTTGCCCTTGTGGTTCCTGAGACCTCTAATGAGGTCGTATAAGGACTTCTCAAACCTAAAACATCCTTTAGTAAGCTCGAGTTTGTCGTAGATAGTATGTCCCACATCGTAGCAGTATCCGAAACTCATAAGCAGTAGAGGATTGAACACGGGATTTGTTCTATCGCACTCGCAGAGTCCATATCAAGAAACAACTTCTTTCCGTATGCGTTAGCTGTCAGACACTCGCTGAGGAACACCATGAATCTCTTCGATGTGAACATAATCTGGGGCGAGATGGGACTTCAAGCACGAGCAACATCCTTCCGATATCCCCGTCGACTTCGAGGAAAGCTACGCCAGGTTGAAGAGGCCAAAGTGCACTCCCAAAAAGAATGGGCTTTGGTCTTTGTGGGTGATGAAGATCGAAGCTTCCTTTCAGCCCTATCATATCGAGTTCCAAGGCAGGAGGTGACGTCCGGTAAGTCCGGTAGCTCCAGCTGGTATATTGGTGACCGAAGGTAATCTAAACAACAATCATTCGCGCGGTCCATCACTCTACAGGACATCAGCTCTTTTAATGGACGGGTAGGTCGCACCGCATTCAATGACCTACTACAACTGACAGTTTTAGTCTCCAGCGCCTTCGAGGGAAAGCTCTGCAAAAGATAGCTTTACTGTCCGCGACTCCAGCCGAAGGATCCCACAAGTTGGACTTGGAAAAACTCTACGATTGTTGCCCTTCCGGAGTGACCCAAAATGGCCAAGACCTTTCTCATTCCCCCATCAATCTCTGGGAGCTGGATACACTGTTCGCTCTCTGCAGAGCAGCGCCGTTACTGGACGATGTGGAGACTGCGCAGCGACTTCTCAAGCAGCTAAAGCCTTACCTGCTTGAAGCGCCTACGCAAGCCATAGCACCGTCACCTTTCTTACGAGTGATCGACCCTTCCCCATGGGAAGCGCTTACATATGACCTGGGAAGTGCAGTACTTGCAATTGGGATCAGACATCGAGTCCTTCATCATCATGTTATCGACTGCACTGTAGGATACTTGCGCAACTGCCTCCGAGCTGTCAACTCTGCCTCCACCAAAAGCCCTGATTCTGATTCGACTGATGACGTCTCTATTGAGGAGACACTCGGCATTGCCGCTCTTACGGTCTCACTCCTTGGCTTTCTCGAAGCTGTCTCGCTCTACATCGACTTTTATGATGTTTCTGAAAGGCTCGACCTTGTCAACCTGGTACGCCAGATACTGGACGAGAATCTCATGGTGTCTGTGGAGGGTGTCTTCTCCTCAATCCGGACTTCTGAAAGTACCAACAGAGCTCTCTTAGACTGGAAGTCATACGCGAGGCGATATGCCGCAGCTGGCAGACCTCTAGGAGCGATGCTGCTACAGCGTGGCTTCATGAGGCTTTTGGTGTCCTGTAGCTCACTAGAAGTATCTGATGCAGAGCAGTTGAGGAAAACGGACATATTTGAGATCTTGACATCCGACAAAGAATTCATTTTGCGCAAGCACCATGATGCCAGCACTGCATTACTAGAAGTTTTGTCGGAGGTCTCTATTGAATCCATGCGTCTACTCGAAGACGGGTCTGATTATCTCCAGCTTGGATCAGCTTGGCAACAACGGTTGGCTTTCGCTGTTAAGGCATACACATTAAATACTTTTCTCAACTGCATGGTAGCTGATGAAGACATTGCCGATGCCGATGTTCTGATGTTGTGGCTTGAAAACACTATGACTGATCCTGTCCAGATGGCTGATGATACATTGGCTTGTGTAGTATTAAAGTCAATGGCTGTCGTGGCCAAGTTCTCCCCAGCCGTTGCCTCGAGTCTTAGTCGCTCTTTACCCAGATACATCGTGCAAGGTGGTATCAAAGGCGCGACGGTTCTTGTCGCAGCTCGTAGCTTGACCTTCATTCTTCGCATGCTGTCCCAAGATGCGGTGATTACCGGTCTTTATTCGCTCGGCAATGTCCTCAGTGCTCGATCAGGGACCGACAGGGCTATTGGGGGCGCGGATCAAACCAACGGAACTCTGAACTCTTCAAAGAATACGGGACAATACACCCAACATTCTACAGGCAGCGCGATCTCTTTTACTCTAAGTGGTGAGGAGGAGACTGCTGCAGCTTATGGTAATATAGTACGTGCAATTGTCACTATGGCAAGTATTTGTAAGGATGACAAGATCACGGCGTTAGCACAGTCAATGCTACTGCAGAAGCTAGGCAGGGTCAGCTTAGCCGTTGACCTTCACATCATAACAGAAACGGCCAAGCTTGCCATTGTTGGAGGACCAATCGACTTCAAATCACTGCTTAAACTGTATGCCAGACTAGGTCATGATGCTGTTGTTGGAAGCGATAACACGCTTTTGGAAACAGTAGGCCTTCCTATGACTTGTAGACTGACATATACTCATTTGTTGATGCAGGTCCGGAATGCCAGACTTCTCATCGCTAAAGATTTAAATCACGACTCTCCGTTGTACCCCATCTACTTGATCCACCTTCTCGAGACTATTGTCAGCAAGGGAGACGTTCACGAGAGCGACAGAACACATCAAGCTGATGTGGACCTCGCTGCTCGAGAAATAGTCGAGCTGATACCTGCTCTAGCAACTCTTGCGTCAGTTGAGACAGACAAGCCTGAAATTAGTGATGACGAAAATGTTGGACGCCTACACCATGAAGCTTGGTTCAACGTGGCTGTGCACGGTATCAATCCGTCATCCTCCTTTGGCCAACATTGCGCCAGCGAGCTACGGACACTAGCTATGCACTCGAGGTCTTTGATCGCCGAGGATCGTGCAGATCAATTCGAGAGTGAGATAGAATTGAACACGGTTCTGCGACGCGGGATGAACGCGCCTCACATAGCAGAACAGAAGAAGAGACTCATCACACTCCTGCCGAAGTGTGAATCTGACATCCGAGGTTTAAGTTATCCTAAGGTCGTCTTCCTAAGCGCCGCATACCTAGTGGAGACACTTAGAGCTAGTGCTGGTGATTGCTCCCATATACTTACCTACTTCCTAGAACCAAGTCTCAATGGCACCGCGATGGCAAATTGTATGGGAGCGATAGCGGACGAAGTCATGACTGTATACTTGAAGACGGCGTTGATCGGAGCTCACCAGGAGAGTGCCGCACCTGTGATTGCCGAACAGCTGGCAGCTATGTTCACTGGTTGCTGCCATCGCATTCTGCGAGTTCAGCAGGTTGCTGCCTCTTGCGCCGACAAGATCATCAACCAGCTGCCCTCGTCTCTCTGCCAGAGATCATCCTTGTTTGCGCTTTTGGAGTTGCTAACAATCATGTGGACGAGCTGCCTTGAGGCCGAGCTTGAAGAATACGAACTGAAAGCAAATTACTCGTCAGTACGTGGCAGGGTTTCGGTAGAGCTGTCAGACGATTACGATTTAAGAAGGAGCACACTTAATAGCCTTTACAGACAGGCCAGACGTTGGGTAATGAATGTCATCAACATTGCTCCACTGGACGTGAAAGGGTTGCTGCAAGTATGCATCGCTCCAAATTTGCCATTGGTCTTAGTTGATAATGTTTAGACGTACCTCTCTGAATATGACGACGACGGGGCTTACGGCCATGTGTCTTTGGGACGAAGCTTTGCTCTTGAAATGGGTTCTATTATTCCACCGTCAGACCAAAAATTAGGTCTGTTCCAAGAAGTACACATGCAGCAAGAGAAAACCGCTTATGGACTTGATAGGGGCGATCGATCATCATGGCGAATGCAATATCAATACGGCTTCTGATTTTATCGCCCAATACACGACGCGCCAGGAGTACAGGTACGCTGATGTTCTGCCTGATTATGAGCAAGAGTGGGCGAGGTTCTTGCATTTCGGTAAGTAGCATCTAACAATGCTGCCTCCAATTGAGCTTATGGGCATCTAGAGCGTAACAACAAAGGCCTACCCAATGGTGTCGAGCAAGACGCTGAGGAAGGCCACGCAATCCTGGCTCACCTCGAGCACAGGACTTCAGTAGAGGGCAAGTTCGTCTCGATTGGAGAGCTGCGTGATATACTACGAAGGGCCGCTGCTCTCCTCTGCAGGACAAGTCTAGATCAATGCGCGATTGTGCAACACCTGGTAGGGATACCTTTCGCCGTGTTTACCAAACAATCTATCAAGTTAGGCATTTCCTTATGGCTTGGTGTCATTAATGAGAACCCGCGTATGGAGCCCAGGATTGTGGCCGTTATAGCGGAAAGGTGGGAGAAGTCAGTACGCACCCGCACTGGGGTTTTCAGCAACAAACTACAGTATACCATCCCCATGATCTCGCTAGATGTCGCTAATAGGCCAGCAGGCACCTGGATCCTTTCTACATTAAGGAGGAATTCGCACCCTCTGAAAAGACCTTCTTGATGAAGAAGCAGCAAGCGGCACATAATCTAATCGCTCCTCATCTTCGTTTGCTCCAATTTCTAGCCAGCCACTTCAATGCTACCCGATTGAATAGCCCTCACTCCCAAAAAATCTTCCACAAGCTCATCCTCGTGACGCTTGAAGGTCTGAAACAGTCTGCTGGTCACCCTCTCGCTCGGGAATTTCATTTCCAGGTTATATTGCTCGGACTCAACTTCTTGAGGCATGGCACTGGCTTAGATCAAGCAGCGCGATGGAGGTTAAAAGACACCATTCTTAGCGCTGCACTCTTTTGGTTTTCATTTGCCCCAAGGTATGGGAACTTAGTTCTGAATAGTCAATCAGCTGCTGAATCTTCTAGATGGTCATTTGGAGGAAATCGACTCCAGATTAAAGCTGAGGTCCAATTGCTGGCCGACGTTGAAGCTGCGTTGAGAGCGGTGTCTGTATTGTTCGCGAAAACAACTGGAAAGCTGCAGTCGCTTGCCGGAAAGCAGGAGTTACTACAATTATTGCTCGAGGATGAACAAACGCGTTTGGTCGTGTGGCTATATCCCCTTGATCATGAAAGGCGGCGTATCTTTTCTTCAGGTCACAATGGCAGAGTTCCTTCGGACGTAAGTCAAGTTCACTTTACGTTCAGTCTTTGTCGCTGATGCCAATCATTAAGGCTGTCCTTTCATCGGTTTTAACGTCTGCCTGGATTGAGCATCCTGGTCTCGCAATTCAACTGACTACCCGTTTCGCATCTTTAAAACTTGCTAGCGACGTACGCTCATTGCTCCTGAGATTTCCTGAGCGGGCTCTTGGAGAGCCTGATGCACTTCAGATCCTTATTGGGGCTTCATTGCCGACAGATGTCTCTTTCCAACTTAAGGTAGATTATTATCTTACAAAGCTTCGGACAAGACTGACCCCGCTAGTATCTGCTCTATTGGGCCGCTGTCAATCCAGTCACTGCCGTAACGTACTTCCTGCCGGAATACCGCAACGATTCCTTCATTATACAATATGCCATGCGAGCACTGGAAAGTCATACAGTAGATGTGACATTTTTCTACGTGCCGCAGATCGTTCAGACATTGAGGTATGATGTTCTGGGATACGTTCAGCGATATATCATCGAGACGGCCAAATTCTCGCAATTATTCGCGCACCAAATAATATGGAATATGGACGCCAACGCCTACAAAGACGAGGAATCTTGCATTGTAGGTTGACTTTTTAGATAGAGGTCGAAGAGTGAAGTACTGATTTTATTTCCAGGAGGACTCATTGAAGCCAACGCTAGATATCGTAAGAGATAGAATGATCGCGAGCTTCTCTGGGACTGACAAGGGATTCTACGAACGAGAATTCTTGTTCTTCAATGAGATCACGGGCATTTCTGGAAAACTTCGGCCATTCATAAAAAAAAGCAAGCCAGAGAAGAAGCAGAAAATTGAGGAGGAGCTGCGGGGAATCAAGTTGGAGATTGGGGTGTACCTGCCTAGCAATCCTGAGGGCACTGTGATAGGTATTGATCGCAAATCAGGAAAGCCTCTGCAAAGCCATGCAAAAGCACCGTATATGGCAACTTTCAGAATTAAGAAGAATCGGGGCGGGATGGAAGGTACGGATGATATGCTTGAACAAACCAATCAGAATGTTGGAGCGGGCGACGACACGGCCGTCACTCAAGAAAATACATATGAGGTCTGGCAATCCGCGATATTCAAGGTTGGAGATGACTGCCGACAAGATGTGCTGGCTTTACAGTTGATTGCGGCGTTCCGTGGCATATTTAACCACGTTGGGCTGGATGTGTATGTCTACCCGTATAGAGTGACAGCGACTGCGCCAGGATGCGGCGTCATCGACGTTCTGCCGAACTCAATATCACGTGATATGCTGGGCCGGGAAGCTGTCAATGGACTCTATGATTATTTCTTGTCCAAGTATGGAGCCGAGAATTCCATCAGGTTCCAACAAGCGCGCAACAACTTCGTCAAAAGCATGGCCGCCTATTCTGTTATCTCCTACCTTCTTCAATTCAAGGATAGGCATAACGGCAATATCATGATTGATGACGCCGGACATATCCTCCACATTGACTTCGGCTTCTGTTTCGACATCGCGCCAGGCGGTGTTCGTTTTGAACGGGCTCCATTCAAGCTCACGTCGGAGATGGTGGCGGTGATGGGCGGGAGCACAACCTCACAATCCTACAAATGGTTCGAGGAACTCTGCATTAAGGCTTTTCTGGCCTCACGGCAGCATACGGAGAAACTTTGTCACATCGTTGTGCTCATGCTTGGCAGTGGCTTGCCATGTTTTAAGCCCGAAACTATTACGCACCTGCGGCAGAGGTTCGTACTGGAGAAGAGTGAGCGCGAGGCGGCGGACTTCATGAGAGACCTGATTAAGAAAAGCTACAGCAGCTATTCGACGAAGGGTTATGACCAATTCCAATTGCTTACCAACGGAATACCTTATTAATATCAGCAGTGTTGGGGAACAGGGGTTATATTAGGTATTAAGAGCCAATGGGAAAAGTTCAAGCATAGATTCCACTAAAGCCTTTATGCATTTGGGCTGGATTGGTTCCCATCAATGTAATTGATTCATAGTCCTTTATCTTATATTTCCAATGCTGATCGCATGTAAGCGTAAATGGGAGTGAGGTAATGTAGAAGATGTATTTATAGAAGCCTAGGCCAGTGCCGGCCAACAAGGCCGTGCTGCAAGGGACCGAAAGAACGGAAGACAGCGCTAGCCTTTCCCTCGCGAGCATCCCTGGCCTGTAAATTACACCCCCCAAATGATTCATACTACGCGCTCATCTCCCCACCAATTGATACAATGAAGCCTACAGCATACATCTTCCCTTACTTTCTTTGCTCTAAATCTCCTGTTGCCCTTACCACGCCGTTCATTGGTTCCTCCCAACGCAAAATAGCCTTGGGAGCATTTGCAACATCTCCTGTAGCCGCGTAGCGTTCTGAAACAACTGAACCGAACCCCTCGAGCCTGCCATCATTGGACCTCCGCAGGTGATTGAACGAAAGGTGGACACATCAGGAACGTCTTTAAAGCTCGAACCAAATCCCGTTAGGAAGGCGCTGCCCTTCCCATCTCCACGATGCTACTCTAAATGTACTTGTAACACTAATCCCAGCACCGGTGGTACGCATGACGAAGCGACGACAACGAATCTCTTTTTATCACGCAAGATAGCCTCTTCGTACAGCCCTATTGTGTCAAAGTGACTGCATCCAGTGGGGACAGGAAGAGAGCGATATCACTTTCACGGTCCGAAGATCCTCGCAATACAAGACCACAACCGAGGCCAGGAGAAACTGGCAACACAGTGGTACATTAGAGGCAAGGGTTACTGCCAACTGGCCTTCAAAGAGCTTGGAATCATTCGATACAAAGACACCTACACGAAGGCGAAGTCCGGTTGGCACCGAAGTGCCAACTATGGCAACCCCTGGAGGTCATGCTGCGCATGGCTCGGTAGATCCAGAAACATTGTATTCCAGGCAGCAATGCATTGGTATGATGTCAACCCGCAGGTATTGAAGAGACGTCTCTGACACGATTCAGGTGGTGGGAGCTTCGGAAAGGTCTACAAAGGGTATATACCGGCATCCCTACCTATGGTTGATCCATGTTGACTCTTCCTCTCAGAGTCGACCGACGCACAGGCCAGGCAGTAGCCATCAAAGTCATCGACGTTGAAAATGCGGAAGACGAAGTCGAAGATATCATCCAAGAAATCTCGATATTATCTGAGCTACATTCGCCCTACGTAACGCAATACCATGGGTCCTTCCTCAAAGGGTCTGATCTCTGGATAATAATGGAGTTCTGCTCGGGGGGTAGCTGTGCCGATCTATTGAAACCAGGCCACATAGCTGAAGAATACATCGGCATAATCATAAGAGAGCTCTTGATGGGCCTCGAGTACTTGCATTCGGATAAAAAGCTCCACAGGGATATCAAAGGTAGGATAATCATGTGAACCAGCCGTCTTGAATTACCCCGACTAAGACCCATTTTCTTATTCAGCTGCCAATATACTCCTCGGCGCAAATGGTCAGGTTAAGCTTGCAGATTTCGGCGTGTCGGGACAGCTTTCCGCTACTATGACAAAGAAGAACACATTCGTAGGCACGCCGTTCTGGATGGCGCCAGAAGTTATCAAACAGTCAGGTTATGATCATAAAGCAGATATTTGGTCTCTTGGTATAACTGCTCTTGAACTGGCCAATGGGGAGCCGCCTTACTCCGATATCCATCCAATGAAAGTACTGTTCTTGATTCCTAAAAATCCGCCTCCTACACTACAAGGCGATTTTAGCAAGAATTTCAAAGAATTTGTTGATCTTTGCCTGAAGCGTTCGCCACAAGAGCGGCCATCAGCCAAAGAGTTGCTAAAACATCCTTTCATTAAGCGGGCAAAGAAGAGTACCTATCTCACAGAGCTGATTGAGCGTTACGAGCGTTGGCAAGCTGTGCACGACGACCGAGAATCGGATGATGGTAGTGAGGATTCGACCCAGGAGCATCAACATCGCGGGTCAGACGACGACGATCTGTGGGATTTTGGGACCGTTAGACCAGCTGGGGGCAGGGGCGCCGGTTTGAAGGCTATGAACGACTCAGCAGCAAATTCAAGATCAAATAATGGCTTGGGTGCAGAACCAATCTATAAAGACCCTGATGTCAAAACAAAAGACGGCATAAAAGATAAAGCTTCTCAGCCTTCGGAGGACACTGTGAAAATTAACCCACCAGCCGGAGGCCAGGCTCGTGGCTGGTCACCACAACGGAAACCCTTAGCAGCACCGGTTCCACCAATGTCTCCAGGGGCAGCAGCTAGAGTACCTCTTCCACCGTCACCAATTAAAGTCGCAGATAAACAATCACAAGGGCTGATGTCCTCACGTCTAACACAACCCTCAAGCATACCACACAGTAATCAGCAAGCGAGTCCACAGATCTCAGACTATAGTTACAACGGCCAAGAATCTTTGGTTGCAGGCATGGGAATACTAAATATGGGACCTACCCAGGACAAGGAGTCACGGAAGCCATCCAATGGGGAAAGGGTCCATCATTTACCTGCACCGCCTGCGGAACGTCCCACCTCTAAAGGAAATTGTAGTAGCATTCAACCAATCCCACCCTACCGACCCGCAGCTGAGGGCCGCAAGCCACCGGGATATGTACCAGCTAAATCATCTTCTCCTGCTGCCCCGCCATCTGAACAACGATCTCCGGGCCGCCTTCGGCAGCAGCCTCTCCCATCTGGGTCATTTGATGACTTTCTGGCTTCCCAGCCAGCCTTGGCGACGATTACAAATCAGCCACATCAACATGGTGATCCAGCACCTCCTCACGCCTCATCCGAATCGAGCACTTCAAATGCATCTCCAGGCAACAACGACACAGACGAAAAACTCACAGCTCTCACCGGTGTCATCATCCCAGCGCTCCTCTCAGCCTTCAATCGCCGCACCCACAAATTCGAGCGAATATCCGCCGACAACCTGAAACTCTCGCTCAATGCCACACGTGACGAAAAAGAAGTCCTTGAAGTATACGATGCCAAACTCAAAAAGGTCCACGACAAAATCAAGCGCCGCGTCAATACCCTTGCTGGTATCTTTGAAGATATCGACACCTTGGACCGGGAGGCTATGGTCGGTATGGGTGGTGAGGTGGGGCCTTTCCTTGAAGGGTTTTTGGAGGAGATGCTTGTGAGGATTGAGGAGGAGCCTGCGCCTGCGCCTGCGCCGGGTTAGATGAAAGGAATAAGTGGATGGAAAAATGAAGGTATCATGTCGGAGAGTCAAAAGAGCCTGCGTCCGGCGTGGTTTAGATGAACCAAGATGCGGAGGTACCAGACTCGAAGGAGGGTCCTCAGTCAGTGAAGAAGTCACCTCCCAGTGCCGGAAGGTTGTCTATCTTGCGAAGTCGAAAACCCGTGAGATATGGGGATATTATTGTGCGTTTGAATGGCATGCGAAGAAGGAAGACCTGTTGATTAGCTAGCTAGCGAGCAGTACGAAGCTATATAAATGCAAAGATCGGCCAATACTCCGACTAGATATCCACATCAGTTCTATGCGTGTGAAAGCTTTGCTAAGATAGTTTACGGGAATTCTTATGTGAAAAGACTTACAGATAGTGGTGGGATATATGCCCGTTCAAATCACACCGTTTCACAATTGGCCAATTATCCACCCATACCGGTCCAGTCCCTCAATCCAGTCCCTCGATCCATCCATCCATCCAACATCCATCCAACCTACCCAACCCGTCCCGCCGATGACAATCGAAAGCATTCGCGCTGAGGAATTCATTGATGGTAGCGGAGAAGTTATTCAAGTATATGTAGGTTTCTAACATTTCTTTCTCCTACCTGGTAATAATATAGAAAGAGCCCGAAATGGGAGAGTCTGATGGGCTAATTAGTATCTGGAGTGTGTAGATTCAGGTGAGGTGAATGGGGTAATCGGATATGGTTATATGTAAGTATGTAGAGAGGGATTGGTAAGTGAGCAAATTTCTGTAGAGTTAGCAGGCAGAGAGAATGTGTGATGGGAGGTGAATGAAGAAATTTGGAAATTATGAATCTAAGGAACGGTGTGAGTGGATTGAGAGGATGGTGCTGAGGGAGGGAGGAGAAGTAGCACGTTGAATGCAGCTTTTCTTAGAGGAGGTTCTATAAAGTTAACAGGCAGAGAGGAGGTATGATGGGAGGGTGAATGGATGAAAAGTTTTGGAAATTGTAAAGATGATAAGGTAGGAGAAGTGGCCCAGCTCTTTCAGTAATTTTCGAGGAATGGTGATGCTCGGTAAATGAAGGTACTGGAAGGGTGAATGGATTGGGAGGAAGATGATGGGGGCCGGAGAATAAGAGGAACGAATGACATTGATGTGTGCTTTCATCTTTTTTGGGGGCCTGCAATTAGCTCGGAGAGCTTTCACCCGGTAAGGAAAAGCGGATAGGGAGGATGTAGGCGTGACAGGTTGGACACAAATAGTAAATGAAGATCTCCGCGTGTTAAAAGTCCGCGTGTTAAAAGGATAAATGGTGATCTGCAACAATAGCACCATATGACGACACGAATATGGTAGTAAATATGTCGATCAAACAATTCATCTTGTTCTCTCTTAGATGAAAGAATTTCCTCTACCTGCGAGTTCCGCTCGCACGACAATTGAGCGTTTAACAAAAATTATAGAAGATGCCTCCTCTTTTGCATCGTGTATACGTATATTCGTCCAAAAACCACTCCTCCCATCGTGTGTATGACATTCGCGATCTCATTATTCGTGTATGTTTCTCCCACCCGCTTCTGCCCTCTCAGTCCGTTAAACCGGCGGAATCAGGTCGCATTGCCAAGCATTACACCCCGTGGCTTCACCCAGTGGCTTCACCCCGTGGCTTTGCCCAGTGGCTTTGCCAAGCAAGGACTCTGGCCCTCTCGGAATCTAGTCATTGGAATCAAAGGCGCTGAATTGAATTCCGCCCCGCGCAGTGCAGCCGCACGAAAACTAAGAGAATGTCCCAAGTACCCTAGGGACCTCTCGCACGCAGGTAGGGAAGAATCGTATTGAATCGTTAAAATTGTTGCTTTAGGCTTAGAATTCCGTGTTGTATCGTATTCGTACACGGTTTCGGCTCGGTGACTCGTACTAAAAGATTGTAAACATTAAGAAGAAGCTGGCCAGCAGGATGGGAAAGAAGAATATTTGAATTGAGTGGCGAGCCGGAACCTGAGTAAGTCATTCGTACTTTTGGTAAATATTATGTAGGTCGGTTAGAAAGGCCTCCCTGGAACCCAACCCACCGGTGGCTGTGGTCCCTCTTGAGTGACCTTTTGGAACATCTGGACAAGTCGTCTTCCCACACTCGTTTCTAACTCCGTACCATCTCTTGCAATCTTCACCTCCCTATTCGCATTCCAGGGGTTCCTAAGACCTCTCGTCCGATAAAAAGGCAAACGATTCGTGGACAGCCATTCGATTTTGAAAGGTTTGCCGAAAGACTGGGCATCGCCGGAAACCGTCGCTTCATCCTGCTCTTCTCCCTTCTCCTCAGCTCTAATGACGTCTTCTGAGTCGTCGACTTCGTGATCAATTATTGGTGCGAGGTCCTCGTCTTCAGGGTCTGCCTCCCAAAATATTGTGCCACGCGCAGAGTCATCGATAATGCGACCTTTTGGTGCGAATTCAGTGGCAGGGGTCGGGATTGAGCGAGGGATATCAGGATCATCAATGACGGCTTCTCCTCGAGGAGCCCAGTCAAGACCTGCTGCCGCTTCGTCGGTGATTGGAGAGGCCATTCGAGCGTAGCCGAAGTATTCGCCTGATTTATTAGCTGAGAAGATAAGGTAGACGTTTTCTGCAGTCTGATGTTGTAAGCGGAAGTATCATTAATAGCAGTTCGAATTTCTCACATTGTAGGCTTTATTCAAAGCATCTTCATTATGCGATTGAGTAGCCCAGATACTGTTACGTATGCTCAATTCCATATCTTCGACTGTCAAGCTCTTCATAACAAAATATTTATCTTTAATTTTAATGTTCGAATCGCCCGACCTCGCGGATTCAGCAGCAGCCTCCTCTGAGGCTTTGGAAGAAACCTCGCGATTCTGCGTAATGGCTTCAAAGGCTGTTTGAGAATAAGCCGTAGAAGGCATAAGGGCTGCAGGGCCTGTAGGAGCTCCAGGGGTTGCACTTGAAGCAGAGCTTCTCCGGAGACGACACACCAGCCGGACTCCTTGGAATCGTGAGTCATGAAATCTGTTCATAGCGGCTGCGCAAGCTGCCTCACTCCTGTAGTTGACAAATGCGCAGTTGCTTTTCGAGATAAGGAAAACGCTTTCGATATCCCTGGTAGCATCTTTTGAGAAGTGGTCTTTGAGGTCGCTAACAAGGGTCCCAGATGGAAGATTGCCTACCCACAAAGCATGACCGGATTGTTTCGGTTTTCGCGGTGGACCTCTAGGCGTCGAGGGAATACTGCCAGTGCTGGAATTCGAGCTGCCTCTGCTTGCCACTGTACCAACGGTTAGCTGTTTGAATGTACTAATTGCAAATTGCAATTACCTGGTAAGATACCAGGCCTAAGGTAGGGCCCACTCGTCCCATACGGATATGGGATACCGGTACTGGGCGAATAGCCACCATGCATCACTCTGCCGCTCACACCAGAGATTTCTCCAGCCTGCTGCCCAGGCGCTTGGTTTGACCCGGGACCAAAAGCACTGGAATAAGCGCCGTGCTGGGATTGTCCCTGCTGTCCGTACTGTCCTTGATAAAACATGTACGATTGTTGCTGAGGCGAATAGTAGGCGCTGCCAGGATATGATGACTGTATTGGACTAGGTCCTGCCGACTGACTTTGAGGACTTGGCTGTATCTGACTATAGACTTGTTGATATGTCGAGGAGTACTGTGGAGGATGCATGGGATAGGCTGCAGGATTTATTGGGGATTGACCTGGGTACTGCTGGCTTTGAAAGGGAGAAACATTCGTTGGAGTGCCTGCTACAAATCGTTGTTGATCAAGATGCGACATCTGCGAAGGTGTCGAAGATTGATAGTCTGGCAACGCTCCAGCCATACCAGACATGCTGAAGGCGCTTGGGGATTGTCCTCGACCCAGCTGATAGCCAGCGCTTTGGTGTGCGGGCATATTGAAGGGTTGGCCACCCGGCATTTGTTGTTGAGGAGTGGTTGCCTGCGAATGGAAGTCATATTGTGCATTACCGGAGGTGGCATTTGCTGCTGGTCACTTAGCACGACAGATGAGATGAAAAGATGTGATGATGGAAAGATTCCAATGAAGGATGACAGGGTGAGGAAGGAAACGTACGAGGTTGGAAGGGTCCTTCTCGTTCGCTTAGTCTGGCTCGCGCCGAAGGGTCCTGCCCACCGGGTGGCAACCTCCCACCCTGACCGTTGTCGTCTAGCATTTCTCTGTCTTCCACAATCACAGGCAAGACCGCCCACTGCTGTACCCACATGAGACGCATGTTAATCTACCATTTCCCACAACGATAAAGACGCATCGGGAAGAAAATGGGGGAGTATACTTACGGCGGTATGGCCTATATGTTTTTGGTCAGTGTCAAAGGCTGAACGTCTAACCGTGGCAAGGATCGGAGACTTACAAGGCCGCCTTAATTATCTTGAAGCTTTAGACACGATCCTGATTCGAGAATTGGAAAGTATTGATCTGAATGCGGAGCGCGATGTTCAGCAACTTGACCTGTTGCAGCAGATGCTTGTGGCAACGGGTATGATTAAGCGAAGAGTATCCTCCCAAGCCATACCCAACTGGTGAGGAAAGGTGAATGAAACGCAGTTTGGGGAAAGGTACGAGGAAGGTTTGACGTGTAGGTTAAGTTTAGCAGACGAATGGAGAGGGAGATACAGCAAAACGGTCAAGAAGAGGCTTTTGATAGCGACAGGAATAGATCGACGTCACGGCCTGCTTCCATGCAGATGGACGCTATGCGGCATTGGGAGAGAAATGGTGTACGATTTCTGACAGCACGGGGGTTAGTGTCTTTTGGGCACGTACCGATGATTTCGAATAAGTGTGGCGAATTGGCAACAGCGATTATCGATTGGCTGAGCAAGATTGCTCGTGGGTCATTAAAGCCCGGCGTATTGGGGTTAGGCTGGTCTGATCGTGCATGCAGCTATAAGGGAGCTGAGAGGTGGTGTGGATCTCCCGGGCGTTGTTGAAACCAGGTATTTGGGCATGCACGAAACCTGGTGGTGGAAATGGTTATTGAACGTGGCCCACGAGCCTTGGGACTTATGACTGTGCTCAAGTATGGAAGGAGTCATTGTGATAACGGGAAGGAGATAGAATATTATGACTTCCTGGGAGTGTTGATCGTGTCTTCTAGCAGGCAAGCGCATAATGACGATTATTGACCTAGAAGTACTCTAGAGACAGCAGTAATAGTGAGCAAATGGGAGAGTATGGAGCACCGTGCAAACCTGGGCGGCAAGCCAGAATTGGCCGAGTCCAGCCACAGGACGTTTGGACTGTCTAAGGGAGGTAACCTTCCAACCTTCCAAGGCTTCCAAGGCTTCCAGGGTCTAGAACTTGCAGAAGCTTCACAAGCCATTTTTGCCATTTTATACCAAGCATGGGGCCCGCCTCGGACCCACCGCGCTTCGATGGGATTTGCAAGATTTACAGGGGGAAAAGGGTCTGCAGGGTCTGCTAAACACTGCTAAACACTGTTGACTGGTTAGTCTGAGCCTCAGTCGCCTCCTTCAGCCACTCGACCCCCAAATCCGGCATTCGCTCATCTCCACTGCTTTTACTACCTCCTTTCGGAATATTATCCATTTGCTTCAATAATCAACACCGACATTCTGTGCTTACGTGCAGACCATCATTCCTGCTGCTTTAATCTAGTGTACAGTCGCATGGATCAATGCAATCTTGACGGACAGACACTCTAATGCAATACTTCAGTAGTCTTCTCTTTAGATACTCCAGTAGAAAGTCTGTGTCTAGTGTCCCGGAGACAGCTCCGTTTAACCGTCTGTCTTTGCATTCGTCTACTGTGTCGTCCTGGAACATCCTGGACTTGATCAAGACGACCATCCTTCGTGTTCCGGTTATCTCTGTCGCGCCCGATATTCACTGCTCTGGCTGATTGGTTTGCTGTTACAGAAGGGCATTTGCGCCGAGTTCAACTTGGGCATTGATGCCTTAATTGGAGGCCGCCTTCGCGCATACGGATCATTGAAAGTCGAAGATGACCTTCGTAGTCGTAAATGCTCCCGTTTTTGCCCAATAGAGTTTGCTCATTGGACCGATCGGCCAGGAATGTCTTGCAGTAGAAACTAATTAAAGAATTTCTACGATCGATGAGAAGTGATCTTCGAGGGACTCCCGTACTTGAAGGGTTAGGGGAGTGTCAGTCGGTGTACTTAAATAGCAAGAGCATCTGCTCTATCGAAAAGCCGTTGAAAATTTTGTAGATCATCCTCTATAACTATATCACATGATCGATGTTTCCGATTATAGTGGTGGGAAATGACCCAATTGGGCCTCTTTATGAGCCTGCAGAACTTTCAGAGTGACGCCGTTCGGGTTGACGCGGTAAGAGATCTGCCGGATGACATACTCCCCGTTAGGCGTAAGATAGTTAGCCCGACGCAAAGCGCTAAGGTTTTGCATACCTACATCATACATACAGTACCCAATGCCTTGGAACTTGAAAAGGAAAGATGGATGCCTTATCGAGATCTCTGCCTTAAGGAGATCGCGAAGCTTCTAGTGTGTCGGTATTTACACCATACGGTGTAAGAGTTTGTCAGTGCGCAAGCCATAAACACTGGATAGCAAAGTACGGTGTAGATCTTTGAGAATTCTTTTTCTCAGAACGCCACACCTTTGCTTAGGTGGCTTTCCGAGCCTAATCGTCGTGTTCGGGAAGCCCAAACGTCGAGCTACGGCAGGCCACGTTTGCTCCCGACATCCCAATTGTACACCAGTACTTCGTACAGCAGCTCTTCAGCTGAACGCCTTACTAAGACTTTTGACATCTGGAAAATGTTGTCCTCAGCCTCCGTAAAGGTCGGCCAGCTCCCCGCTTTTGTGTTCTGTATCCTTGTTGTAAAACCGGAATGCGCTGTTAAACTGAGTATAGAAGGCCTGATCCTGGGCTTTTACAAAGCCTTGCTAGCCCAAACTGGACTCCGCAGTTTCCACTGAGGAGCGGAAGGTCTAACGCGGCATGCACACTGCCACTCTTCTTTGTTCTTGTTATACCGTACTTCTTCTCCGTAAACAAATTTGCCACAAAACATCCGTGCAGAATGCGATGACATGCAATAGTTCCGACAATGGCAAAGTTGATGGAAATGATTTTGTCGATGGCTTATGTCATGGATATACCAGTAGGACGGCTCGGCCGAGGTATCTTTTTACCACCTTCAATGGCGCTGCTAAGCAGTATTTTCGGAGGGAAGCGAATTCGTGTACAATATTATCGTCCCCATGATGATGCATACACTCTCGAGAATGGAAGCGAAGTGTCAGGCCACGAGGCATCCGGGAAAGGCACGGAGAAGGTAAGGATAGGAACGCAAAGCACAGCCACCATCCCACGTTCCCGGGACACCGCTAGGCGGGTAACTAGGCCGGAATGCGTCCAAGTCGCTAAAGACCCGCACTTCAGGGAAACGCAGGGAAAAAGCAGGATCGGCACTCGGTGGTGGCTGAGAAGGGGAAATCTGGGGATGATCTCGTAGGGTGTAGCTACTATACCTATAAAAGTATTCCGTAAATAGAATTACTATGGCCTTTGTGAGTCTGGATCCTCTGACTACGAAGTAGCTCCACCTCATTTGGACCCTTGAACGCCACGATAAGCGATCCTTCGAACCTATTGACCACACCCAGATTTCCGTGACAACCGAAGAGCTCTTCTCTTAGATTTCATTGGCCACTGTGTTCGAGGGTCTCTCGGGACTTGAAGGCCATACTTGGCAAGTGCACCGTAAACTTTGAACCATACACCTTCAACGGCCATGTTGATATGAACGCCACATTCCCTGTATGTCCTTCGCATTGACTTTTGGGAAAGGATCTGTGGCGTTTTGATCTCTTGCTTGGTCCTGGTAGGTGCTTGTTCGCTGAGTCGTATCGTTGACGCATAGGGCATCAATGCAATCTACTCGTACATGTAACCCGGTTGCATGAATGAAGTCTTACCGAGTCGAACCAGGCTTGCATAGAGCGTAGGTATTCTACGTCACTACTAGCTTTTGAGCCCGTGCTCTTCGTTTGCCACTTGCATCCATTGCCTTATCGTCGATGAGACTCATTCTTAGGGCAATCTTTGGTAATGTTTTGCATGACCGGTGCATGGACAATGACTCGTTCTAGGCGTGCGTAGTATCCGATGAGACTCACCAGGGTCTCTGGTTTTACCTTAGTCTCTCATGCCGCATTATGCGCTACGTGTACACCTAATACCTTATGCTTCATCGCACGATCTTAATAAGATTTGCTGCGCCGTGTACATCCTAGACTGCTCTAAATGATGTTATTGGCGATATGATCAGTGTTTCCCAATTGGGTGCGGCTGACATAGGCCTGAGCGCTGCGCTCGCGACGATAATAGAATACTCAGCTTTCACATACCGAAAGCTTTCTCGATCGGGCACTAACATCTCGTAAACAATCTCGATCCTTGTGAAGAACTGACCATGGCATGGACAAGCTTCACATCTCTGTTTGAGAGCGTCAGTTCCACCCTCCTCTTTCACATACTACATTGATAGGTTGGAATGGGGAAAGTGCTTGCTCTACTTATGTTGAGTCAGGAGAAAGTCGTTCATTTACTCTAGAGAGACATGCCGTCATGGTGATGTATCGCAAGGCACACTCGGTGCTTCACGCAGATGTAAGGATGGGAGTGGTGATAGAAGATGTTGCCATAGGAAGTAGCGCGCTTCAGATCTTAGAGCAACTTCATGCAAGATGCGTTATAATATTTATGTAGCCATGGCAGGGCCACATTTCTGGCCTCTTCTTTGCTGAGCACACGCATTTCACGGAATCCGAGTAGCCCGACCAACACTGCCAGTCTCGAAGATTTCGATTAGACCTGCGCCCAAACATTCTGCAAGGACCCAGTCGAAGGAGAGGCCATAGAATTGTTTCCACTTCCGAGTTTGGTGTGGCAAAACTCCCGAGAATTCGCCTCTGTACTTTTTTGCCTTTGCTGCAGGATCATCCGTAGATATACCGCCATTCCAGCGTTCAAGTAGGAGATACAGAGGAAGCTCGCGATACTTGGACTTCATGATGAGGGATACGAGATGCGAACGAGCTGCAGTCAATAGCTTCAAATATGGACCTGTGCCTGGTAACGACACCCTAAGGCTTTGTCCTTCGCAGATGGCATCCTTACCATCTTGCTCGGATTTAAATTGGGAGCTGCTTCGACGCATGCCTCCTCTTCCTCCCGCACCATATATGGCATCCTCTCCGCCTACAGCAGCTATAGACCCGGATGCAGCTCTCGACACACTCGAGATAGATGTTGCAGTTCCCCGAGACGCAAAGTCTGGGAGATTGGAGAAACTTGCAGATGTGGTATGGGGAGTAGAGGACGTCAAAAACCCTGCACGCATCAATCTGGTGATCTCTTGCCCAGTGAAATCGCCTAGCGAAACAATCTGCGCGGTGGGTCTACTACGAATATGTTCCAAGAACCTATCTAGTGACTCGTTCAGTGATCCCATTCAAATATGTAGTTTGCCTGAAGGATGAAACTTACCGCTGAGATCTCGGTCTATCTCCTTTGAAGCATTAACAAGTCTTTCGAATTCGTTGAACAAGACCAGACCCTCCCCAACGCTCGATCCCGCTGTGCCTCGCCCAGGTATAACCACTTTCCTGATTGTTCCTGCCCTGGTCAATTCTGCAATCTCACGTTCTGTTTTGGTCGGCGAATTAATCAGGGCATGAACGTGAGATACGGTGACAGTGGGAGGTAAAGATCTTCTAAAGTTTAGTATTTCCGCTATCCTAGTGCTGTTGAAGCCTCCGCTCTCTGGCATTGCATCGAACATATGAGACCGGATATACTGTATTGTCTGGGCCACATCCCGTAAGGAGAGGTCTGTCGCTAAAGTCTTGACGAGTCCAAGGTCTTCAAGACTGTCTCCGAATATATCATCGCTGTTGTCGCCGCCGTCGATAACTTCCGGCTTAGATAGGGAGCGTCGGACAGGCTTCCGCTGTTTTAGGTCCGTAAAAGGTGAAGACAAGGAGCGCTTTGGCAAGGAATTTCTACGGTTAGTCCGCTTTATTATACGAGATGAGTGTGCAGCCGAAAAGTTAAGAGGCATATTGCTGTTGAAAAGTATAGCGGACGAATACGGCCGGAGACAATCAGCAGTCAAAAGCAGAGGTGAAATGATATGCCCGCCAATTCGTCGAAGAAATTGCCATTTAGATTGGGGCCCCAATGCGAGTGTTGTCACGCAAGTCGGTTAATGCTCTGCATAAGGAAATGCGTTTTGATCATAGCACCAGCCTCATCATTGTTCTGACATCTGCGCATTCACCGTTCCATGAGAGTACAAAACGCCCACGAATGTTCACGTAAGGGATATTCAGTGAGTAGATTCCTGTTCGTAGGACGCGGCTCGCTGATTTGAGGACCGACTCAGGCATTCACGAATCCTGATGATCGACCAAAGAGTAATTCTGGTGATTTACGAGTATTATAGGCAAATGACTCCGGATGAAAGTTGCATAGGTGTAGCATGAAATACATTGTGAAACCTAGCTAAGTAGGGTTGCAGTGCGTCACTGCGCCAAGACTGATCTACAGTACCGTGCACAGCCGTGGAACTCCTCTACTTCACTGTTTGAAGCGCCCAGATATGACAAGAGTCCGACGGGGCTCGTAAGAGCTTTCTTTTGGTTAAGAAGTCTTTCGACGGCAGTCTGATCTCACCACTTCAGCAGGAATCTAGTTTTCTGACAATAGCAATGGCAGCTACGCTCAACCCTGAGCCATCATTGGCGACAGAACGTCAAGAGCATCATTTACCACCCAAGTCTTATGCCGATGCGGCAGTAGAGAATATGAGTGCTGACGCGAACCAAGACAACACCTCCCAAGCCCTATATACTGGTCAAGGGGAAGATGATACTCCTCGAAAGCCACAACGAAACATGCACAAGAAGACCGGGTCGTTGCGGGTCAACGGCTTCTCCAAGGATAACAAAGAACCCCATGTGGTGGTAGAGAGATTCGAGGATAGGGACGGGGAACATCTTGTCAGCATAACGCCTGGATGGGACAGTAAGAGAGGCAAGCCATTGGTTGCAAGACGAAATAGCGAACTTGTCAGTGGCCGGAAGGCTGGCGCACGCTGGGAACAAAGCCGGTATGGCCATTTTCAGACTGCCGCGGAATTCCACTAATTGATTCATCTATCCAGTATCCACTTCGCCCCTCTGTCGGTCCCATTGAAGAGACGTCTCCAGACTTTAGCGGTCCTCGCCCATACTCTCAGCATTGCCTCCCTTCTCGGCTTCTTCTTCCTGCTCTGTTCCATTCCTCTCTTCTGGCCTCTACTCGTACCCTACCTCATCTACGTACTCTTCTCCAATGCCGGCTATTCAGGTACCCTCAGGTATCGATCTGACTTTGTTCGCTCACTACCCATCTGGTCTCTTTTCGCCTCTTATTTTCCTGCCCGCCTGCACAGATCGGCAGTTCTCCCACCGACACGGAAGTATATATTTGGCTATCATCCGCACGGGATTATCTCACATGGCGCTTTCGCCGCCTTCGCTACGGAAGCCCTCGGCTTTTCTCAGCTCTTTCCAGGGATTAAGAACACTTTGCTCACGCTGGACTCCAATTTTCGTGCTCCACTGTATCGCGAATATATTCTCACACTAGGTCTGCAGTCTGTATCACGTGAGTCATGTGAGAACATCCTCTCCAAAGGTGGCGCCAACGGAGAAGGAATGGGCCGCGCCATTACGATAGTCGTGGGTGGGGCTCGAGAATCTTTAGAAGCACAACCACCTTCGCTACGTCTGGTCCTTGCACGACGCAAAGGTTTCGTCAAGCTTGCGATCCGTACTGGAGCTGACCTAGTGCCCGTCCTCGCATTTGGTGAAAATGAATTATATGACCAGGTGCAACCGGACGAACATCCAATTATCCACAAAATTCAACTTCTTGTCAAGAAATTTATGGGGTTTACTGTACCTCTGTTCCATGCGCGAGGGGTCTTTAATTATGACGTCGGTGTTATGCCTTACCGGCGACCATTGAACATAGTCGTCGGGAAACCGATCAAGGTGGAACAAGCGAGCAAGCCATCCGAGGTTTATATAGCTGAATTGCACGGGCTATATGTAAAGGAACTGCAGAGGATATGGGAGGAATGGAAAAACGAATTTGCGATGGGAGTCACTAAAGAGTTTGTGATCGTGGACTGAAAAGTACCTAGAGGTCTTGTTACCAGCAGTGAACATGCCGATGTTCGACATGTTCTATGTATATGTAGCGTCCTGTAATCAAAAGTATTCCTAGCAGTGAGACAAACCTTTTCTGCAGCCACGTGGTTGGTTCCTTCCTGTAATAACAAGCTTTCCTGCAGCTGGCCGAGCCGTAGCTTCCAAGAACGCATCATCATTCTATCCGCCCTATGAACCTTACCAATTCCTCTATCCATTCTTCTACTCCACATCGATAGAACCACATTCGCTGTAAGGTAGCTCGAATATATAATCTTGATCCATTCTGTATTACTATCTTTCGCTGTTTGCTCTGCTTACTCATACACTCTCTACGTTTTACCCGCAACCAGCATCAGTGTTTGATACACTGAATATGGCACCATTAGGCAACTTTGTGCGTCTATTGCCGTTGCACATCAACGAATTACCCACCCATCCAGCTCTCGATTCCTTGCTGCAGAACCCCAGTTCCAATCGCGAGAGCGTCAGTAGCAGTCCCTCGCAAACTGGCAAAGTCGATCCCCGCGAACGTCCCAACCTCATCTCTTTCATGGAAGAGATCCTCGAACAGGCCACGATGTTCGTGGATGACACATTGCCTGCTACATTCAATGAAGGTGGACTGAAGAGATCGGAACCTTCGGTAGCCAAAGTCCAACTACTGAAGCGAATGGTTCCTCCTGCCGAAATCAAGGCAGTTGACTGGATCAATTCGAGCATTCCTCGCAATTGGTCAGCGAATGGCGCAAAAAAGCCAGGAGAGGCGTGGTTCGCAAGAAGAAGTCGTCATGCGAATCACAGCCAAGAGGGGACCGCGGACCTTGACGAATTCGATTATGGCCTGCGATACAACCATTCGAAACACGAACAAGACTACACTCCAGATGTATTTGACTCATACAAAGTTTTCGACTGGTCCGAGCAAATTGAAGCTGCCATTGGTAATGGGCCAGGTATTGACGATTATAGAGAGCTCAATATGAGTAGTGAGTAGGCCCTCACTCTACTCTCCTCCTATAGATGATTTGTACATGCCAGCCGCTAAATGTGACTGGAACCCATGATTCTAATTTCGAAGTTTCATGACTACTCATTACCTGCATTCAGCTAACGAATCGTTTCTTAGTATACGAAATGTGTCACAAACTCCCCGCCATACTCTCGAATAGGGTCTTCCCAGTGCTTGTTCTGACCGCAAAACGAGGAAAACACGCATTCATCGTCGTTCAGATCCCAATCGATATAAGGAATTTAGCCGTGGCCTTCTATTCCAATCGGAGGAACCTAAAGGAGGGAGACAGCCCGCTGAAACGACAGAAAGTGGTTCTTGGGTAGGTCTTGATACTTGATCCAATATATGTGTGCGTATATTGACAATCTCCTAGCGTTTACACGAGCATTGAGTCTTGCCGCATGCTGCCTGATCAGAATATTGAATGGACAATGGCTACGGCAAGTGATGCAAAAGGCTGGTTGCCGATGTGGGCTCAGAAGATGGGTGTACCTTCTGCTGTCGTTAAAGATGTCGGATTGTTCATCAAATGGGTCCACCAGAAGAGGCCGAATCTCCGTGCCAACCCACTACCTGGCTCCGAGGTGGAAAATGGCTCAACTGCAGGCAAATGATGTGGGACATACTTCGCGCGGTCTTGTACATTATTGTTCTCATACGACGTTTGGGTGGCGTTTACATACGTGACGAAGAACCGCATTGGGACGTTGTTATGAAACATGCATTGTTTGGTATGGGCTCTAGGTATTAACATATCGTAATACCGCTTGTATAGATATCATTGGCCAGGGAGCTGCCTATTAGCTAGTCATTGGAAGACTTTCCTTTTCGAATTTCCGCATTCTCCATCTTGGCCTTTCTTCTAGCTTTGAGAAACTGTTGCAAGTGCTTCTGAACCCACTTACTAGTAAATTCATTCCACTTTTCGTGTGAGCGGTAATGGCAAGGAGAAGCTCTGGGGTTATGCCATTGGCTAGAGCTGCCCGGCGCTTACAGCGTCGAAGTGACACCCTGCCACCCTGCAGCCCCATCGACACACCAATGAAGGAATTAACGATAGTGGGCGGCTACGGGTACCTTGGCCCGTCCCCTGCGACCAGCTTTACGTTCTTTACGCAGATACATAATCAGAACGTGACGAAGCCGACGAATGAATGAACGACTTCTCTTCGTCTGGCGCTGTTGAATCACATCCACGCCGAGTATTGCGCGAAGCAACCCACGAACCTAACCCTAATTCGACGTGGATGTTCAGGAAAGCTATTAATACCTTCACCAACTAGGCTGACCGTTTCTGCGGCCCTCATACTTAAGTATGAGCTCCGGCAGCGTGCGTCATGGCAAGGACGAGATGTTTCTTGACCGGCCGTCAAACGGCGACTCGCCTACCATCGAACCACTGAGGATATACAAGCGAGATTCACGCTCTCCAGAACCTGATAAGCAGCGGACTGGACTTCCGCAATCTACTGCTTTTCCCCTTCCTCCTGGCGCATCCAGCTCACCAGCTCCATTACCTTATCCCGACGATCGTCAGCGCACCCAACCGCGTCCCACGAACGCTAGAAAAGCTACGGACGAGCACGGCAGAATCTCGCCGGCTTATCCTTCCTCACCTCCACGCGCAGGCTCGGCAGAGCCAGCAAGGGCCGGCGTAAATGAGTACCCATCTACGCTACGACCCCGAGATGGGCGAGACACTTCACAGTCAAGCTCGAAATTGGCGGAGAGGAGGGGTAACTTGCCAAAGCCTTTGCCGGACTCGCCGGGACCTGAGGCCCCAGACAAGGAAGGCCTTTTTCAAAGAGCTCCGCAAAGGCCTGGTGTCACAGCCGCCACAGACAATCGAGCGCCTTCTCGAACGGAGGCGACCCCATACCCAGAATACTATCAGCAGTACTGGCCACCACCGGGAGAGACTTCTGATGATACCCCTCCGGGCGCCTTGAATGTACCAGTTCCCGGTGGTGTAAACAGACTGAGCTCGACAGCTTCCACGTCAACTACAAAAGCCCAACGAGGCTCGCCTCCCCCTCCCGAGACTCCTATTGTGGCACCTGGAGAATTACCTGGAGGAGGTATCGAAGCGCGATATGCGGCGGCAGGTATTGCTGGTACATCAACTTTGACAAGCTTGCAAGCCCAAAACGCGGCGGCAGCGCACAGAGCCGCTCAATATTCCCAGCCTGTCAGACCGCAACAATTGGCAAGTGCGCAGCAACCTGATCCTACGCGAAGACGCTGGACACCGACAGAAGAGCCTGGGACCCAGCCACATGGACCTCCTACAATCTATCAGGGGCCGAGCCAAGCGTCTGGTTCACCTCCTGTGCAAGCACCCACACCTCAAGTTCAAGCTCAGATCACCTCCCCTTCGGGCCGAACGCACGCGCCGACAGCACTGGAGCAAGATTTCCAAAGAATGCATGTTACGTCGTCTCCTCCTCCAGCATACTCGCCCGCCGGCTCCTCGGCCACTGGAGCCCAAAGTTATCCCGCCGAAAAACGTAATCAGCCAGCTGCATCATCGACAACGGCAGCTGCAGGTGCAGCGGTTGGAGCCGTAGCTGGGGCGACAGCTGCGATGTCCTCTTCCGCAGAATCTGCGAATGCTGGCCATCCAGCGTTTGCACATGATACAGCCGTTCAGACATCGACGACACAGCCGCCAGTTCAAGCCGCCACACAGCCATCGCCGCAACCTGTGAAAGCTTCTCCGGCGCTGGCTGGTCCGGGCCCTTCTTCCCCACCGCCCCTCCCAGAGGGCTGGATTGCCCATCTCGACCCCAACTCTGGCCAATACTATTACATTCATTTGCCAACTCAATCTACACAATGGGAGTTTCCAAAGGGACCTACCCCGCTGAATCTCAACGAACCTCTATCACCTACGGGCAGTGTGAACTTTGGAAATCCATTAGCATCTCCTGGACTCAGTGCGTTTGGCGGCAAACCATTGGCATCTCCCGGCTTTGCGCCATCGACTCCTGGCTACCAAGATAGTATTATGAGCATGCAGTCATCCACTCCTACCGTGGCAGGCTTCACCGGCCCCCCGCCAAGTGCTGGGGTGGAGATGTACAAGATAGCGCCAACAAACGGAGTTTACTTTGGACCCTATCTGAGGTACACTAACATGGACCTGGAAAGGGGCATATGGCTAGGTTCGATACTGCTCGTCACAGATGCCCCTCAGCCCCCAACGATACACATACACCAAAGTGTAGATCTCTCTCCAAACCCACGTCAATTGAAGGCTAGTCCTATCTCCCATCACCAGCGGTGGACTTTTTATCGGTATGACATCGATCTACAAATGGAAGAGCATACTGGTGCAAAGTGGACGTACGCAATCACCTCTCATCTGGGCTGCACACGGTATGAGTTCTTGGTTGCCGGCAAAACCGAAACCAGCTGGCGATTTATCGCCACATCAGGGAACGACTTTGCTCTCAACGTTAACGCCAACGAGCGGGCAAAAGTTGGGGGAATTGGTTATATGTGGAAGGACATCATGCAAAAACATGTGGAATGTGGTGGGTTCCATACGCAACTTGGTCTTGGCGATCAGATATATGCCGATAGGATATGGAAAGAAATTCCTCTCTTGAAGCAATGGCTTGCAATGAGCGGCAAAGATAATAGGAAGAATGCCGCGTGGACCGCCCAACACGAGGAAGATGTTTCACATGCATATTTCCACTACTATACCAGTCACTTTGATCAGCCATACTTGCGAGAGGCTTTTGCACAGATACCACATATTCTGCAGATTGATGATCATGATATGTAAGTCGTTCACGCCTGCGCCATCTTCTTAAATTACACACTGACAGTTTCGCTTACCAGATTTGACGGCTTCGGTTCATATCCTGAGTACATGCAATTTTCCAATATGTTCAAGAATATAGGTCGCGTCGGTATAGAAATGTATCTGCTTTTCCAGCACCACACCACCCTCGAGATTCTCCGCAATGTAAGTACCGACACGGACATCTTTACCATCACTGGCACCGGCTGGCATTTCGTGAAGTATCTGGGTCCGGCGGTGGTGGTGGTTGGTCCTGACTGTCGTTCGGAAAGAAACCCACATCAAGTGATGGCTGGGCCAACATATCAAGGGCTTTTCCCGAAAGTTGCTCTACTACCGACTTGTGTACAGCATTGCATCTGGATGATCGCAGTACCTCTGATCTATCCAAGACTGGAAGCGGCCGAGCAAATTGCCCATACAGTCGCCACAGGCAAAAAAGCTGTAACCGGGGCGTACAACGTACTTGGTAAAGTGACTAGCTCAGTGGCTGGCGTCGTGGGGGCCAAAGGTGTGGTTGGTTCAGGCTTTGATTCTGTGAAGAAAGCAGTCGGCAAATCCGGCCTCATGGGCGGTATATTAAGTCCGTTTGGTGACATTGACATGTTAGACGAGCTTCGCGATCAATGGACTCACGAATCAAAGGTATACCCTTGTCACCCTAGTTTCGTCTGTTGTGCTAATTGTATCTAAGGACCTCGAGCGTACCTACCTCATCCGCATCCTACAAGACATAGCTAAGCAGAAGGCCATTCGTATGACCTTCTTAAGTGGTGCAGTCGACTGTTGCGGCGCTGGCCTCATGCACGACCCTTCCAGACCTTCTGACCATAAAACGATGTATCAGTTGATCTCCGCCTCTGTCGTCAATACTCCGCCCCCCTCATATGTCCTCCGGCTCCTACACTCGTCCCAGAAACCACTCTACCTCCCACTCAATGGCCATCGCTCCAACAACGCCCCAAGTGACACCAAGGAAGATATGATGGAGATCTTCACCAACGAGCCCGACGGGAGACAAAGAGACATGCGAAAGCTCATGGGCAGGCGCAATTACGTGGCCATTGTTGCTTACGATCCGGAAGTCGTGACTGGAACCTTTGGTCAAACTAATATGCACGGAACGGGCGCTGGCAAGCTGAGCTTAGCGGTGGATTTTATGGTGCAGACAGATGGTACGGGGTTGGGAGCTGTTGGTGTGACTAAGTACGGGCCTGTTATCGTGCCGAGTCTGGAATATGGCAGGTGATGATGTGATCTATCCGGGTTTCGTGACTTTTTCACTGGTTTCTTGAATATAAGTAAATCATGTTATCGGCACTGGATATAGCGAAGCATGTGTGTGTGTGCATAACCATTTCGGAGATATCTATAAGAGCTCAAGTATTTACACTCGAATATAGTAATTTGATATGGATGTTCGCAATCAATCAAGTAACTACCCAGCTCCATGCTTTCCCCTACGAGGATGCGCCACGAACGACTCCTACATTACAGAATACACCTCACCAGTCTCCTCCCACTGCACACCCCCTCTCCCGACCCTCTATTTCCTACTCGTCTTCCTCTCCTCCAACAACCTCTTCCTCCTAACCTGCAACTTCCTCCTCTCCCCCCCATCAACCTTCACCCCCCTCCTAACCTCCCACATCCCCTCCTGCACCCTCACAACAGCCTCCGCGCCCCTACTCCCCTTCACAGCTTTAATAAACGGCCCCACAATCGTCCTAGCACCCACAACTTTCATCCCCTCTACCGGCTTCAACTTCTCAATCTCCAACCCTTGTTCCTTCCCTATCCCCTCCCCTTCCTCTCGCCCTGCTGCTACCGGCGGTGTGTTCACAACCATCTTCCTCACCCTCACCAACCCCCCCTCCCTCGTCCTCGTATCCCCAATCTCCGCTTTCAAACCCGGCACCTCCACGACTTTAACTCTCGCCTCCCCATCCCTCACATATTGGAAATCCCCTCCTACGCCATACATGCCCTTTCGAAACCTATCTCTCCACCATAGTAGGTAGCGTCTCGTGCGCGCTGGTTCGACGCCGAGGTCTCGTAGTTGGGCGGAGGTGAGGGAGAAGAGGGAGGGCCAGTTGGGGATTTTGGCGGCGTGTTGGGAGAGGTTGCGGCCGATTAGGGTGAGGAAGGTGGGGGGGTCGGGGACGAAGGGGGTGGGTGAGGGGATTGGGGATAGGGTGGTGGAGGTGCGGGCGTGCAGGCAGCGGGTGCAAATGGTGGTGCCTCGGAAAAGGAAATTGGGCGGTGGGAGGGAGTGGAGTATGGGGTTTCGGACGATCATCGCGGTGGTGGGAGTGGTGGTGTGTGAATTGACAGAGTCTGGGAAACAGTTGCATCGTTTTTCCGACGGTTTATGCAGCCCTATGGTTAGCGCAAAACGGGATATCAAATTCCAGAGTCATAGCAACCTTCTGACTTTTTATACAATCCTCATCACTGATACTACGAGATGCGAGGCGATTGCCAGGACTAAGGCAGCAGTATTGAATTTCTGGATTCAAGATCATGGCGTTCTCGCCAGTGATCACATATGAGGCTGCATCTAGCATCAAGGTCACTGCCACCAAAGCAAAGTCCTTGGCTGTTCGAACGAACTCGACCTCTCAGGCCGAAGCTCCTCTTGAGGCCAAATCAGGCGGCCAGGAGCTTGCAGAGAGGCTGAACCAAGAGACCAAAGACAAATATGTCAAAGACAAAAAGCTCGGCGAAGGAACTTATGCCATCGTCTACTTAGGTCATCTGAAAGCCGACCCTTCATCTCTAGTCGCTATCAAGAAGATCAAAGTCAACACAGAGTACCGAGATGGCCTCTCCATGGACGCAATTCGAGAAGTCAAATATCTCCAAGAACTTTCACATCCTAATGTCATTGCATTGCACGCCGTTTTCTCGTCGAAGAATCAAAACCTGAATCTAGTGCTTGAATTCCTACCCCTAGGTGACTTAGAGATACTCATCAAAGACAGCGAAGGTATACGTTACGGAACTGCTGAAGTGAAGGCTTGGATGGGAATGCTGGGGCGGGCGGTGTGGTTCTGTCACGAAAATTTCGTGCTACATCGAGATATTAAGCCGAATAATTTACTCATTGCTGCGGATGGAGAGGTCAAGCTTGCGGATTTTGGTCTTGCTAGATCATTTGCAGATCCATATCGGCCTATGACATCTCAGGTCATAACTCGATGGTATCGCCCCCCCGAATTGCTATTTGGTGCCAGATACTATTCTGGCGCTGTTGATGTATGGTCGATGGGCACAGTGTTCGCCGAGCTCATCTTAAGGGTGCCTTTCTTGCCAGGGAACACTGATTTGCATCAACTGGAGTTGATCTGCAACGGGATTGGCACCCCAACCGAAGAGAATTGGCCAGGAATATCCAAACTAGATGGCTACGTCAAGTTCGACAAGGCTACGACGGTCCCTATACGTGGGAAGGACTTCTATCTATCTAGATTTGGCACAGCTGGACCTGTGGGAGTCGATTTGTTGATGTCCATGCTGGCCTTGGACCCCCGGAAACGCTGCACAGCGCGTCAAATGCTTGAGCACAAATGGTGGACGACTGAGCCACAACCCACAGCGAAAGAGGATTTGCCGAAGAAGGGCGGTGGTCTGGAAAAGACGGGTGATGATTTGAAGAGAAGGGGAGGAGAGATCGAAGATGGCCGGGGCGACAAGGTCGCGCGAAAACTCAACTTTGGTGCTGCGAAGTGACGAGTGAGCAGAAGCACAAGAAGTTTCTCAAAGCTTAATCAACTGCCGTTACATATGACCTGTGGCAATCAGCTGTGCCACGGAGCCTTGCACATCACTTCGTGGATATTACATATTATTGGTGGCCATGAGTGGGATGTCCCACGGTACCGGTGGTCCACCGGAGATTGCTCGCTTGGTGCTGACTACATCCGAGAGGCCCCCCGTGGGACAGGACAAGGAACTTCATGGGTTCCACGTTGGAAATGCATGTCGTTGATGTCACGTTGAAGCTTCTCCAGCAAAGCTTCTTCAAACATCCTACTATCGTATCTGAACTGGGGTCAGTCCTCTACATTGGGATCGCCATGTGCTAAAGTAAGCTCAGTTCAAGCGAAGCCAAAGGGATGCTTTCCTTAGAAGCGATGGAAAGGGCAGCGATCTTCGGGACCAAATCCACTACTACTGCAGGCACCACCTCTACCCGTTTTGACGTCCTACTATGGTAGCTCGCTGTTTGATGTTTGAGGTGAAAACTCTGGGCATCGGAGATGGATATGGCGTCAGTTACTACATTTCTCCGATATTATAACGGCCGTATGAGTAAAGCGAGTAAGCATTGGTGCAGTATGCCGTGTTTTGGAGGGTGGCCCATATGAGGCTTGACTCTCATTTCCCCAGAAGTGGGAATTGGTGACGTTTGTTGGTGTGATGTCTGAGCCTCTATGCATGTCAATAGCGAATAAATGAAGCCCCTTTTCCTGCACTGTGTGATAGGAATGGGGAGGGTCTTGTTGAATAGAAGTAGCGGAACCAAAGGCCTAGCTCAATCGTTCATAGGGTGCTTTGAGCCTTCTAAATGCTCGCGTAAACGGGCCCTAGCAAGCCCCCTCGGTCGATCCAGTCCAACCCTTGTCGTAGATTCTAGGGAAGGATAGTAGGCATGCTAGTTGGTAGTCAACCCCCTCGAGCCTTTCAGCGAGTGATTCTGGTAGAAGTTTATGTAGAGCCATGGGTCCAAGGATTCTTCACCACCTGTCGTAACCTGCTTACCAACTAAACTCTTTCCCTATTCATCAAGAGGACTGAAGTGTTCTTTCAGTGCATGCAGCAACCTGGAAAGCTGCAAGACTGCCCAACAACAAACTCGAGCCCCTTCACACATACTAAGACGTGAAACATTTGCGGGGCCCGAACTGGACTCTTGAATAGTGAATCTTCGCCCACCTCTGCTCTTACGTCTTGCGGCCTCAACCTACTCTGTCTCGGTGCGCGTATCGGTCGAAGACACACTCTAACCATAAGAGTTCACGGAAAGTAAAGCCGAATGGAAATACCATCGAGCGCCAATTGCAAGTGAGAGTAGGGATTCAAAGCACTGGCGCAGTTCTATCTATACCAGGAACGGAGGTCCAAGCCACAGAACTTGACTTGAACAAGTGAGAACCTTACAATCAAGAATACAGCAGACAATAATCATCCTTTCTCACTGCTGCTTTTCCAGGATTTTTGTTCTTTTGGATGGTTGGATCACTTCAATTGCTTCTTAGCTTACTGGGTTACTGGAAGTCGCGATTGGTCGGCAGCTTCCTCACTCTCTTGTCCATTCCAAAGGGAAAGCGTCACCACTAATGAATCAATTCAAACCGACCTTACTCTTCACGTCCTCGCGGCCTCTTAATAGCGTGTTCACCACCTGAGCAGTACCTACCAACACCACCGACATCATGGCAAACAATGTTACTCAACCTGCTCTTCCCCCACCAACTTCTGCACTGCCTCAACTACCGATGTCCAAACTACGTATACCTTCAACAACAACTCCGACTACATCTCCATCAGCAGGTCCAACTACAGCAACATCTCCAAAGCTCGGCTTAAGGACACCTTCAAAAATAATAAAACCACCCACTCTAAGTACCATTCATTCCACATCAAGCCCCGACATACCTACACTCCGATCGACCTCAACCACCTTGACCACAGGCCAAGGCGGTGACCCTCTGGCCGACAAAGAAGTGCGGCGGTCAGTCAGTATCGCCAACTTCCCTCAGCCTCCCAAGGTACGGAGGACAGGCATTGAGAGCAAATATTCCACAGCGTCGTCTTCTCCATCGCGGGGTAACGAGAATGGAGAGGCGCGGAGGGGGAGTTTGGGGGGCAATTTGGGGGTCAAAAAGCCTAAAACACGGGTTTCGGCGGACATGCTTAGCCGAACATACAGCACAACCTCCACCCCTAGCTTGTTAAATGGCAGTGGTGAAGGCAAAGCCGTTTTAAGTGAACAAGGCATGAAAGCAGCGAACGATATGATGAGCCCTCGGTCACCACCTCATAGTCGAAGCTCTTCTGCTCAAGAGTCGTATTCTACTTCAGCAACCACGTTTGAGGATACAGAGGAGAAGAGGGGTCGCGATGAAGTACACGTGGAGGACAAAGGTCATAGACGGGAATCTGGTAGGACGGAAAAGGAGGGCAAGGGCAATGTTCTTGTCAGCGTGCGAGTACGGCCAGATGCAGGTGGAGACAGGACCTCTGGCAAGGACTGGCTAGTGGATAGCAGGCAGTCACTAGTAGCTTATAGAGGAAGGGAAGGAGGGGACTATTACTATGGTATGCTAAAGTTCCCCACCAAATACCCAAGTCGATTTCGAGATCTGATCGCTAATACAACGTCGCTGCAGACAACGTTTTCGCGCCATACGATCAAAATCATAAAGTTTACGATGCTTGTGCGAAACGGCTTGTGCGTCGTGTTATGGAAGGTTACCATGGGACAGTCTTCGCCTATGGCATGACGGGCACTGGCAAAACTTTCTCCATGCAAGGAACCGCAACCTCTCCCGGTGTGATACCACTAGCTATTACTGACATCTTTTCGTTCATCCGAGAGACGCCCCACCGAGAATTCCTGTTACGAGTCAGCTACCTGGAGATCTATAACGAGAAGATCCATGATCTTTTGAGACCTCCAACCGAGGGCGGTACTGGACCAGGGGCTGTGCAGCAAGAGGAGATTAAACTGCGTGAGGATCCAAAGCGAGGAGTGTTTGCAAGCCCGCTGCAAGAGGAAATCGTACAGAGCCCAACCCAGCTGCTTCGAGTTATCGCTCGAGGTGATCAATCCCGGCGAACAAGAAGCACCCAATTCAACGCTCAGAGTTCGCGGAGTCACGCAGTAGTGCAAATAGTCGTCGAGAGCCGAGAACGACCCTTCCGGGGTAAGGGACAAACTGATAAACGAGCCCCTCTTGTTCCTGGAGGTGTTCGGGTCTCCACTCTGAGCATGATTGACTTGGCTGGCTCAGAAAGGGCCGCAGAAAATAAGGAGAGGAGAACAGAGGGCGCTCACATCAACAAGAGCTTGCTCACACTGGGGACTGTCATTGCACGACTGTCTGGTGACAAAGATAGCGCCGGCAACCCAACAGACAAGGATGGGAAGCACTTGCCATATAGAGACAGTAAACTCACTCGACTGCTGCAGCCAGCTTTGTCAGGTAACTCGTTGGTCAGCATCCTCTGTACCATTCAGTTAGGTTCTCAGGGCAGCGTGGCTGCCGCTAATGGTCACACTGGGGAGACACTCAACACGCTCAAATTCGCAGCCAGGGCAAAGAATAATATTGTCAGCCATGCAAAGAAGGCCGAGGAGGCACTGGGCAGTGGTACAGATGCAGGCAGCCGTGTACTTCTTGAGCGGTATCGGATGGAGATACAAAGCTTACGGAACGAGCTTGACAATCAGAAGAAGTCTCAGGAAGAAAAACCCTCTGGGAAAGGTGATGAAACTCCACTCGACGAGGAGGAGAGAAAGTTTGAACGGGAAGCTGAGCAGCGGCGGGAAGAGCAAATGCTCGAGATGCAACTCGCTAGGACAGCTCTGAACGACCGCATTGAGCATCTAAACCGCCTGATCCTGTCCTCAAAATCTTCGGGGGTCAACAATAGTGGCAAGATGTCATCGTTGAGTATACATCCGACCCTGTCGATATCTCATAAAAGCGAATCATCTGCAAGGACTCTTCGGTCTTTGCGTTCTTCGGCAAGCCATTCCACTCTTGGCGGTCCTACAGCGTCACAAGCCCGCACGGTTTCAGTTGGCTCTACTGTTACAATACCTGGCTTAGAGAATACGCAGCAGTCACCCGTTTCCTCGCATGACCATGAGGAAGATTCAGGGGGCGAGTATGGAGATGGCAACGCGACATCAAGAGCACGTATACGTGCTCTCCAAGCAGATCTGGCAGACAAGAATAGATACATTTCAACCCTAGAACAGAGACTTCTACAAGCTCGAAGGTCCAGTCAATCTAGGACCTCGCTACTCGCTCAGCAGCCGAATTCGCCGAAAAAAACCAATTCCCTCGAAGTGGATCCGCACGCTACCGATATCCTTAAGGAAAAGGATGCCGAAATCGCGGAGCTGCGTGCTCAACTGGAAGACAAGGATCGCATGGTCAAGGCCTTGCAATCTGCCGCCCGGCATCGTGAGATCGCAGACCTGGCATCCGAGCCAGCAACACCTCTCGAAAAGCGCCGGGAAAGCCTACATCAAAGCAAAGATAGCAAAGACAGCAAAGACAGTGCTGGTAGCTCCGGCAGCGGCCACGGCTTCTCTTCAACAGTCAGCCCAGTCCAACTTCTCTCCCCTCACAAGGAGAAAGAGAAGGAGAAAGCGATGAAGCGAAAGAGTATAGATGAAATGACTAAGATTCTTGACGGCATGATTCAGGATCGTGTTCAGACTGGCGGGCTCGTCGTTACAGCCAATGGATCCGTGAAAGCGATGCATGAGCGCAGAAAGGAGAGTTTGAATGGTGTGCCCAGTATTGGTGCGCTGGCGGCTCAATTAAGACCTACATCTACGATTTCGGAGGGGGGCGGCGGAATGTAAAAGCTTGCATCAATCGAAACGACTTTGGAAGGGGACGGGCATGAACATTGGCATGAATGGTGTTTTGGAGTTGCATGTTGCATCATAGCTTTCTCATTCTTCTGACCTCTGATTTTCTTTTCTTTTTCTGTATTCCTTCACCACATTTTTCACTTTTCTTTCCTTTACCCAAAACAGAGGATACCCCTATACCCAGAGAGCTTCATCATTTTCATTTCCAGATACCCCAACACTCTCCAAGAGATGACTGCAGGTTATGAAGCGTGTTGGAGGGAGCCAAGGAGCGCGGTTTTTGGGCGCTTCTTATGAATGTTAATGGCTATGGTGGTGAAATGTAAGATAGAGTGATGAGATGGTATATGATCATGGGAGAAGTACAGTAGAAGAAGAAGAAGAAGAAGAAAAGCGTGCCAGAAATGGCTTCTTTTTAGTCTCCTAGAAATGTCTACCCAAAGTCTTTGAACAAAAGAAAACCTTATCCTGTCCTACCTACCTGCATATATACTACGCCTAAAGACAAGAATTCTCCCATCCACAGCTTTTGCTCGCCAGGGAAGGAAGGTTTTCGAGAAGGGAGGGAGGGGATATATTCACTGTGAGGTGTTGTGTTATATTGCATGCATGGGTCGGATTTTTGTGGGGGGTGAGGTTCATGAAGGCTGGTGGGGGTGGGACTTGTGGAGGTTTAGTGCAGAGGCGGAGGGGGAGGTGGGTGGGATGAGGGTGGACATGTGATTATGACAAAAAATAAAGGGGAAGTAGTTGATGTGATGGGCGACTTTGTGTGGGCGACGACTTCACCCCCGAAGAAATCGCCCATACAAACAACCCGGTTTTGTATAGCAGAATCACCCCCAAACCACGCCTACGAAACTCACCTTTACAAGATTACTCTGGACTTGGCAAAGATTCTTTCATGGTAATTAAAAAGTGTAAATATCACCGTACCAGGAGGGGTTTCTTTTCATTGGAATGATGAGATTGTCAACTCGATTTTCTCAGATGATAGCAGTCTATCTATAGTGTATGCCAAATGTTAAGGATGCTGAGCTAACTGATGCATGAGATACTCGCTCGCTTGGCTTACTCCATCATGTTGAAGACATGAGTGAGGAGGAAGTTTTGGTGAGAAGTCCGCCTCTTTGGCGAATCGATCAACCAACCAACTGATAATTAATCAATCACACGACCCTGCTAAGATGTACAGAAGGTACTGTCGAGACATTTTTTTGTTGTTTTTGGTTTTTGGGTTTTAATGTCCACCACCTGTCCAACTGGCTTTGGACTGCTTGCCAGCTCAAAGAACATGAAGAGTATCGGTAAAAAGAAAGACGGATCATGTTCGCTATAGGTCATCCAGGCATGCATGCATAATCGCAAAGAAGTAGAAATTCATTCCCTAAAACCACAACCTCACCGCAACATTCCACCCTTGGTTCCCTGCACGCCAGCGTGGATACATGCTCGTCAAAATTTGGCTGAACGTCGTAGAGTGTGTTCATAGGAAGGCCGAAAGGGGGAGCGTATGACATCAGAACCTGTGATCGCGCCATGCGGGCGGGCATGGTTGAGTGAAGAAATGACCCGCTATGGGAGATCTCTTTGCTCCACGGTATCGTTTCCATGCATCACTTCGCTCCTCCTTATACTGTCGAGGTGTGGCTACATTAGTATTGATGCTGAGCACCATAGGACCCTGGCTTTGGACCATTTCTCCACTCTGCCTTGGTTTCGAGTAACCGTAAGCATCCCGCCCTGACTCTGCTTCCTCGTCCCATTTGTCAGCAAGGATATCCTTTCGGAGCTTCCAGCTCTCGACCTCGAGTACTGAATCCTCCTTTGAAGCACAACGAAGCCGAGCCCAGAGGCGCTGGAGGCCGATGTCTTGGAAGGCCCAAAGAGGTCTAATCCATCTCGCACCGATGCCTTCGAACTCGGCTTCATCCAAGGTGCAGAAGGTGGTGGGTGCTACGTTGAGTGTCAGGTCGAGCAGAAGATTTTTGAGGGAGCATTCGTCAGCAACACGCCAGCAAAGATTATCCCAGAGGCGGTCATGCTTCGCTTTCCAGATCTTGTTGTCCGTGAACTGAGGATTACCGTAGGCTGTGTATTTGAGAGCTAGGCTAGTGATGGATTTCATAGCCACTGGCGTGAGTTGATCAAGGAAATGGCGTAGTACGCCCAGAGCGTGGAAGTGGAAAGTAGACTTTGCATAGAAGACTGATGCGGCTTCGTCGTGCATTTGCTTGTTGACGAGAAGAAGTGTCGTACGGATTGCTCCATAGTAATCGCTAGGCAGACGCTGTCTGACCGCTTGGGGTTTGTTTCTAATGTCCAGCGATCGACGACGTTGAGTAGTATCTTTAGGGAGTGCAAACCTAGTGGACATATTGAAACGCGGGTGACGGTATGTGAGGCTCTTGCTTTTGTGATTATTATTGACCCATATAAGTTGGTACTCATCTTTGACAATGGCCAATTCATATATCTGATTCCGGATCTCACTAGGTAGTTCCAGGAATTCAAAGACACAATTACGCTCATACCGCAGTGCCCGAGGAGTCTCCGACTCACAAGGTAGACGGACGAGGGGTTTGAGTGGTAATCCTGGTAAACGTTGATCCAAGATGAGATACTGGGGCTCAGGTAGACCGGGGATGATCTTCTTCGGCGATGGAACGCGAGGTATCTGAAGTCCCTGGGTGCGCTGACGTGCACACTGGTGCCAGGCTTTGCCTTTCTGTGCGGTCTGCGTGAAACCGTTAGCTTGCGGCATTGGAAAACACAGAATGGCTCTCGAACTTGTTTGCTCGTGCTGGCCGAAGAGGTGCTCTTGCTCTTGCTTGCTTCGATAAGCTTGTCGATTTCGTTCTTCTTGCCGACCAAAATCTTCTTTTCGCCGCCGCGGGCGGGCTTTCCGTTCTTTGCCATAGCAAGAGCGATCGAATAACAAATCTGGATGGAAAATGAGAAATTCCGAGGTATCGTTGTGGAATCGCGTCAAATAACCGTAAGACAGACAAATCCAGAGGTCAGGGAAGTGTAAGTGAGCTTTCAAGTAATGAGAAGGTAATCAAGACGCCACAGACAAGCAAGTACTCCCGGGACTAGTGCCAGACAGTTGGCCGGAGAGCTTTCAAATCCTAATATTCAAGTTGTAGAGCAGAGAGCCAAGTATCGAGAATGTGGGATGAAACCCGCGGAAGTGATCAGGTCTGCCAGAAACCAGAAGGTGTTGAGCTCGATGTCGTTGTATATTCGAGCTTCGCAAATGCATGTATTGTCATCCAGGTGCAAGAGGGAACTGCTGAAGGAGGAATTGAGCGGGGGGAGATCAGTTGGGAGCCGAAGATGGCTGGGAATGAAGATAGAGGGAGGCGGGTGGTCATCGGAAAGTGTTGATGAGGTGGGAAATGAGCTCAACAATAGCTTCGCGTCACTTTCGCGGAGCAACAATAGGCCAGTAAGTGAATGATGGTGATTTCGACTATAACAAGTGACAACATGTCAATAGTAACACTCCGTATTGTTCCAAGACCTCAATATAAGGTATGACAATAGGAACCTTGCTCGGGAAAGCCCGCTTGTTGAGGAGACCCAATCGCATCATGGTGGCAAGAAAACGGCAGAAATTGGCCACTGTTCAATTTCACGTATTCACTCCTTGGTCTCGAGTCATGGCTATGCTGCAGGGCGCTGGTCGTTCCAGGATTGAAGGTTGGGATTGACTTCAGTTTCGGAAAGGGTGTAAATTCAGATGAAACAGCCAGCCAGCAAAAGGATGGCTTCACGAGAGAGCAGTATTGGTCAGCTCTCACCACAAAAACTAGAATGGGATTTGATCAACCAGCAAACCTTCTATAGCGCTTCCTTTAATTACTCCGTATGTATGCGCTTTGTTCTAGTAGGCATCAAACGCAGATATCTATGCCAGCTCCATAGACGCCCCTGAAAGCAGCGTGCAGTTGTCTCCTTCACTTCGCCGAAGGCTCCATTCCTCGCTGCGCCATCGCTTTCTTCACATCCTCGTATATCTCATCCGGGCTCTTCACAGCCTTTATCTTCACAACCTTGTCCTGCTTCTCAAAGTACTCCACGACAGGCATACTGGTCTCAACGAACGTCTTAAACCGCTTCTTAATGCTCTCAGCATTGTCATCCGTCCGACCACTGGTCTTTCCCCTGTTGATCAGACGCTCTGACATCACGTCCGCAGGGCAATCGAAGAAGAGTGTGAATTTCGAGGGGCAGACGGCTTCTTCGAAGCGAACAGCTTGGTCCATTTGGCGGGGGAAGCCTGCGAAGCAATGAGCCATAACATTCTTGTCACCAAGTCTTTGATTTTTATCCGAGGATAATCGAGACCTGGGACAAGAGCCTTGACGTACCATCGATCAAGAATCGCCCCCTTCCCTCATCCTTGTCCATGATAGCATTCTCCAACAATTGGACCGTAACCTCCATGGGTACGATCTTTCCATCCTTAATATACTCCTTAATCATATCCCCGAATTCACTGCCTTCCCGATCCTGCTCCGCTCGCAGCAGGTCTCCCGCCGAAAGATGTGTGAAGCCGTAATCCCGTACTAGCTTGGCGCATTGGGTCCCCTTGCCTGCACCAGGGCCACCAAGGACGAAGATAACAGAGGTATCATCGGGTGAAAATGTCGGAGTAGACTTTGGAGGGGCAGAGAGGCGAGGGGAGGCCGGTGCCATGGCTGAGTTGTTGGGTTCGAGCTATTTAGGAGTAATGGAAGGGCCACGGGCTTTGGGGGGGTCCTTTGCACGGGCTTTGACCATAGAAATGTAGGCTCCTGTCCCAGCAAGGAAAATCAATAGGAAAGGCCACACTTTCACCTGCTGTTGGTTGGGGTTAGGCCGAGACGAGATGTTTCGGTGGAGGTTTAGATGAGAGGCTTTATAGACGAGATATTGATGATTCCTATGGACAATTAATCCCGATAGGGGAATGGGCACTGTTTTATTCGCTGTAATGGTTCGCAATAACATATGGAGGGGAATGTACTAGGTGTTCAGGTGGGTTGAAGTTTCTCCGGCAGGATGCACGTTGTGCGGTCTCGAGACTAGGTCATCCGTGCGTGGCTTGAGGCACTTCATCTCTCAACATTCGGAGTCAAGACAAGTCGCATCCTCAAGTTTTGCGCAATGGTCATAAGGGTTTTGGTAATGAATTGAATTTATTTGGTGGGGTTACATAGCTAGATGCTAGATTATATAGATAGACTAGATCAATGACCCCACACCAGGCTAATATGTGACAGAAAATGGTATAATAAAATTCTTAAATTCCGGGAGAACCTGTACTCCTTCCAAACCCATGCATAACAGTCCTATCGAAGACTTGCAGGCGGGAGTCTTGGACTCGTTGGTGGGCTTTCTACCCTTCCCTCTGTGGTGTATGCTTGCCCTGGTTGAGCGGATCCAAAACCTGGACTGTTTAGTGGACTCGAGTATGCCCCTGGAATTGGCACAGCGTCGTAGGTCTGCTCGCCCGGCGCTGCCGGGACGTGGTCTTGCACCTGTGGCTTTGGCCCTGACTCGAATCCTCCCTGTGACACTATAGGACTGGCCGCATGTATCTTGATGGGAGGTGGTTGTAGGGTGAATGGCTTAGGCTGAGAGAAGGATTGGTGTTTCGATGCGAATTGTGTGCCTTCAGAGTAGTATTCACCATTCTCTGCCGCATTAACAGGGTCATCGTGCAAATGCGATGGGAAAGTGGCAGTCATAGGCGTCTTTTGGATGCCAGGAGTGTTTGGAGCAGATTGGGCTTTGAGTTGAGCCAGGTAAAGATCCGAACGAGCTCTGTCCCGGAGATCCATGGACTTGGCGAGCCTCCGCTTGGAATAGAAGCGAAAGAAGACAATAGCGTAAATCGTAATGGTGATGACTTCGACAATGATCTCGATAAAAGCACAGATAAGCGACCAATTCTAGGAGAATGTTAGACCGAGAAACTCGAGAGTATTCGGAGTAACATGTTGAGACCACGAACCTGAAGCCTGCAGACTAAGGCATAGTTGACCTCTGAATCAAAGAGATCCTTTCGCTTTCCATCCTTGCAAGACCATCCCCACATGTCTTTGCCTTGACCATTCGCTTTACTTGAATGCAGCACTGCGGCACCAATTATCCACATGACAGTTGCGAATGTGAAGTAAGCTATTGAGAAAAATGTATAGTATATCGCTGCTTTTTCCGCACGCTTGTGACCGCCTTTCCAATAGCCGTAGATGACCACCAGAGACATAGCCAGCGAGACACAAGCGATAGTGAGTAGAGTAATCTGTGGCCATGTTTTCTGGCCTTGAGCCCAAGGCGGCAAGTTGCTCCTGGGAGACAGGGTCTTCGTAGCATTGAATATCGAGAAGGTCGTGGATAACATAGCTAGAACAATAAGACTGCAGCTGAAGTTGGTTCCACGAAGACACATCTTGGCCATTCGGACGCGGGTTTTTATTTTCTGGGAAGCTTGTTAATATAGCTCACCAGTACAAAGAGTGATATGCTCACAATGTCTTTTGCATTTGCCTTTTCCGTGTGCTCTTCGCGCTTTTCTAGCATCTCCTCTTCCCTGAACGTGGGACTGAGTGGGTTCACGAATCGGCCGGGTGTTCCGGGTGGCTTCAGAGCACTTTTGAGAGGTGAGTTTGGGGTAATGGGAACCTCGACGCCGGCATAAGATGAGTGCTTCGAGCCAACATTGTCCGACATGTAGCCGAAGCCTACGTCGGAGGGCTGGGCTTGAGGCATGAGATGTCGTGTCGTGACTGGAGGATCAGCGAATGGGGATCGCCCAGTGGTACTAGGATCGATGGGCGAATTGACTGATGTTGCTTCTGCGAAACGAGCTGTCCTGGGCGTTTTGATGGACAGGCCAGAGGAGGAGCTCGATGAAGTTCGTGCTCTCACCAAGACCTGGGTGTTCTTTATCTTTTCGTCTGGAGAGGTCCGCTGGGGATTCGACATGCTAAGCGATCTTGGGGCTGACGTGGGACTGCTAAAGTCTTACGTTGAGGGGTATATAAACAATGAGAACCAGCTCAAGCACTTTACAAAAGGTCGAACAGAAGCAGCTGCTGAACCGGTCGCAGAGGAGACAGAGAGCAAGATGAAAGAGACTGTCTGGCAAAGAGAAGGTAGAGTGACGAAGGCGGGCACGTTGGGGTTTTTGTGGCTTAAGCGCTCAGTAGAACTAGGCCTCGATCTATTGACCACAAATATAGATATAGACCATGTCGGAATGGGGGAATTAAGCAAGAGCGTCAAGGATGAAAGAGGCCGAGATGGGAGATGTGGGAGGAGACCATAATGAGTAGCACGGCGCGAAGGGCATGAGCAGGAATCCTATGGGAGGGGCTCTGATAGGTAAGTCTAGATTACTAGAAATAGACGCCCGGGATTTCGTTAGCAGCCATACAGATTGCTACACCACACCAGCTAACGCATGTCAGCACACTTGCAGAAAAACGGCTTCTTGCTGGGCACCTTTACAGAAATCATATTCCGTGCCTCAGCAAAGGTTCAAGTCATTAATGGTATCCTGCTTCGAAAGCATTGTGCAAATGTCACTGTCTTTCGTCGCATTGAAGCTGGATACCTTGAGGCAGAGATTATGAGTCGAGTCGAGCTTGGATGTGCGGGAGGCACTTTGCTAGCAGAGCGGCAACAGGGAAGCTTAGCGATGTGATAGGTAGGTCGTTGGTCGATCATCTCCCCTGCAGTGAACCCCCGGGCGGGCGTCAAGTGTGATAACGACTTGATTGGCTATCGTTGCAACATCCGACGAAATCGCTTCGACCGCTACAGCCAAGATAATTTTAGACCATCTGACAATCTTCATCCATGAGCAAGGGAGTCTGAAGGGCTCCAGCCTTATTGTTGTGACTCAATTCACATTCGCAGGAGTGTCAACTCTCATCTATGTAGTCAGACATGCTTTCAAATGGCAAACTTTTCTCCATTGTAACGGCTGTTATGCACTGGAAAACGGTGCGTTCAACTTGCAGCCACGGTAGGTGTAATTCTGCGATTGGTGTTGAGGCCCACCGGGCGCTTAGAATTAATATCCAACCCCGAAGGACTTGTACTCAATATTGGACATAGCTAATTCCAACTTGATGTGTATAATATGGCTATATATATTTTTTCTGCTATTGAAAGTGTGTTAGTGTCCGTGAACCTTGTCTCCTACGCCGTGGGTCATTCCCTGTGGCCCAGCATTCCGCTGGCACAGTCCCATGGTTGCCGTCTGGTACCAATATTATCACCCTTGTAGAGAGGTAATAGGGACATTGATGCTTCACGGGTTCAATTGATCCCCAGATCGGCTAGAGTGTTCGGACTTTCCTTTGAGGCTCCCCGTAACACAGAAATGCCAACGAACCCCCGGATTTAAGAGGACCTTATAAAGACTTGGCAAAAGGAATTAACAAGCATTTAACTCACTCTGCACCTAAGATTAAGCCCCAATCACCGTCAAGACAGGAAGTAGTCTTTGTGTTCCGCTGCTCAGGATGATGACGTTACCAGCGTCTGTGGAACTCTAGATATCACGTCTCTGCCACTTCGCAACATGCCATGGATCAAGCATGTCCACGCACATTCTTCATGATTGAACACACCTTGCCCTTACTTGGTTTTTGAAGTCTATCCCGACAGCAAGCAAGCAGTCAAAGAGACAGATACACGCTCTTTGATGCTAGAATTGATGACCATTGGCGCGTTATTTTTGTCTTGGTGGCTGGATAGTAGGTCGCTTCTTATAGGGTTAGTCTTAAACAATGAGACGCCTGGGACGCCTGGGACGCCTGGAGACCAATGTCTACGCTAGGGTTTGCGGGGCCCTATCCCACAACTTCTATTCCATACCACACCAGAAGTACCATCCAACCTAGGTTGTGATGCTTTGACGTCAGCATCTCACCGTATTCGGTTTTCGGACTTTGGTAACTTTGCGGCTGGTCTCAGTGGTTCTAAGCACGTGGGTAATATTGCTTGGTGGATCTAAGTTAACCTCTTGAAGGTAAGGTAGGTATTGATCCATTCGTGTCTGCTGAAGCTTTTCAGTCCGCAAGCATCAATCAAAGAGCGCAAGCGCGTAATATCAGGTTGGAGCAGGCAAATGTTATCTTATCCAGTTAACGAGTACGATTTACGGACACAGCTGATGCCTGCTCGGCTCGGTAAGTACAGATGAGCATTGTCAGGATAGAGAGATTAAGTTGCTTGGAACAGGATAAGGGTGCCCTAAAAGACTCAACGGGAACGGCAGCCAGATTCGGGAGACGGAAGAATTTTTCATCCGAGAGTGACGCTTGACCATGTACAGACTAATCTTCACAATATCTGGTACTCTGATTGGCCACGGACAACAGCAAACACCGACTTGGCCGACTCTTGGCAAGATTTGTGGAGCGTTAGAGCATCTCGAGTCATCGAACGGACACGCCTCCCAATCGAGAAATTATGCAAGCGTTGATTGATATCATTGTTGCTTGACTCCTTTCCTTCATCGCCCCTCTAATTCTCAATTCTTTTCTTTGTATATATGTAGCGCTATCAGCATGCACCTGCGACGATTTTGGAACTCCTCTACCTAGTTACTTTCTTCCATTCACTGATAGAGACGCTTCTCATAAGGCACCCCACGCTCCTTAGGCATCCCAGCTGCCTCCCATCTTCACCTCTCACCCACCATGAAGTTCCCTACTCTGTCCCGATCCAAAGCCGCACCCTTAAACAGCACGGACGTCGCAGCCCCAACCAACATAGACGAAGGCCTCAATACGCCTGCGCCTCGCCTTTCCAGTGAAGCTACCTCGGCAACACAGGTAGAAAAAGAGACAGCGGTATCGCGCACCTCGTCCGACAGCAAGCCAATCCAGGAATATGGAGAGAAAGCAGCCGTCGAGAAGACCCCAATCGAAGAGGCGGAAGCGTTGGAAAAGCTCTCTGATGAGCCAGAATATCCACAGGGGGCCAAGCTCGGCATAATTATAGCTTCATTGAGTCTTTCGGTCTTTTTGATGGCTTTGGACAACACCATTATAGCAACTGCTATTCCCAAGATTACAGATCATTTCAAAGCCTTGGACGACGTTGGATGGTACGGTTCAGCCTACCTTCTTACGACTTGCGCCTTCCAGCTGTTCTTCGGAAAACTGTATACCTTCTACAGCATCAAGTGGGTCTACTTGACAGCTATATTCATCTTCGAGGTCGGCTCCGTGGTCTGCGGAGCTGCTCCTACTTCTGTCGCCCTCATCATTGGGCGCGCGGTTGCAGGTATTGGATCTGCCGGTATATTCTCAGGAGCTCTTGTCATTATCGCATACGCTGTCCCATTGGTGAAGAGACCAATGTTTACCGGAATCATCGGGGGCATGTACGGTCTTGCTTCTGTTGCAGGCCCACTCATGGGTGGAGCATTCACTGACAAGGTGTCTTGGCGATGGTGTTTCTACATAAACTTGCCAATTGGAGCCATCACAATTCTTGGCATTGCGATCTTCTTCAAGTCACCAGAACGCAAGTCCGAAAACTCGATTGGCTTTTCGGAGCGTGCCAAACAGTTCGATCCAATCGGAACACTTTTCTTCGTTCCATGCATCATTTGTCTCTTGCTCGCGCTTCAATGGGGAGGAACGAAGTACCCTTGGAGTAACGGCAGGATCATTGCCCTTTTCGTAGTATTTGGGTTACTCGCTATCGGATTTGTCGCTGTCCAGCTGTGGAAGCAAGACAGCGCTACAGTACCTCCGAGGATAATGAAAAAGCGGAGCATTGCATGTGGATGCTGGTTCGTGTTCTGCTTGGGCGGGTCATTCTTCATCTTCATCTACTATCTACCGATCTGGTTCCAGGCGATCAAGGGAACCTCCGCGGTTGAATCTGGCATCAGGAATTTGCCAATGATCCTGTGCTTGGTCATAATGTCCATATTCGCCGGAATAGCGATCACACTAATAGGCTATTACACTCCATTCATGATCGCTTCTTCCGTTATCATGGCCATTGGGGCAGGTTTGCTATCGACTTTCAAAGTCGGCACCGGACACTCCATGTGGATAGGATATCAGGCTATATTTGGTCTTGGAATTGGTTTGGGAATGCAACAGCCTCTCATTGCTGCGCAAACGGTCTGCGACCTAGCAGATGTTCCAACAGCAACGGCTGTCACCAACTTCTGTTTAACGCTTGGAGGCGCCTTATTCATCTCCGTTGGCCAGAACATCTTTTCAAATAAGCTGTTTACCAATCTGGCCGCTACTGTGCCTAATATCGACCCGTCTGTGGTCCTCAACACAGGAGCGACAAGTCTGCGGACAGCTATTGACCCAGGTGACCTTTCAGGTGTATTGGAAGCTTACAATGGCGCTATCACAAGCACCTTCTATGTTTCCGTCGCCATGGCGGCGTTTTCCATTATTGGTTCCCTGGGTATGGAGTGGAAGTCTGTCAAGGGTAAGAAGCTTGAGGTTGGGGGTGCTTAGAAACGTTGCTTGGGAAATACGTTATTAGATGAGCTCTGGTGGTTAGAGATCCTGATAGACAAATTTCGCATAGCCATGGCGCTCTTTAGGCGGTCTCTTGTTTTCTGAAGAAATAATACTTCTTGTTCTCTTGGAAACTGGTACTGGCTTTTTTGTAGATAGCGATTGAAAGCAGTCCGTACCATCTCATTTCATATAGAGCTGTATAGAGTAATGGATAGTCTGTATAATCATTAACCATCGGACCTCAAAGCCTCGAGTGTTGCAGCACGTGTTAGTCAAAATGATTGTATGAAAACTTACGTATTTGAACCATGGGGAATTTGACCGCCAATCCATAATTACCTGAACACCATCTCAGACCCCTGTTCTGGACGGGCACTTCGCTCGGTTAAACAGCGGCTAGGGGCTCCAACCCTAAAATAGCTCGTATCAGGCTCCAAAGCTCTTATCCCCAACGTCCATCTCGGGAGCTCCAATTGAGTATCAGGAGCTTCAAATTCGACGACAAACGCAATTGAATAATACTGTACTTTCTGCTCCATAGCAATGGCCCACACAGAAGCAGCCAGCGTATACCCACCCCTAGAAGCTCGACCCATCAAGAACACAATATGTCTCTTCGATGTCGACGGCACCCTAACCCCAGCACGCCGAGTAACACCCCCCCAAACCCATCTGTCCATCTTCCAAGATATACTAAACAACCCTCCCAGTCCGTCTCCCCCGAAATGCTTCAGCTCCTCTCCGCCCTCCGGCATAAATGCGCGATAGGTTTCGTCGGCGGCTCCGATCTCGTCAAACAGCAAGAACAGCTCGGCACACCCTCCATTTCCGTTACGGGGCTTTTCGATTTCTGCTTCGCGGAAAACGGCTTGACGGCTATAAGATTGGGGCAGACGTTGGCGAGTAATAGCTTCATTGGATGGCTGGGGCAGGAAAAGTATCAGGAATTGGTGAATTTTTGTTTGAGATATATTGCGGATATCAAGTGTCCGGTTAAGACGGGGACGTTTGTGGAGTTCAGGTATGTCTTGGGATAAGGCTTTTCTTCGGAGTTGCGTTCAATTGGTAGTACGGTGCGGAGCATTGTTGTGCTAGCTCCCCTGCTAGGGGGAGGAGGAGGAGATGCTCGGTGCTGCCACATGTACCAATGCTGACTCGCCATAACTTTAAAGGAACGGCATGATCAACGTCTCCCCCGTCGGCCGTAACGCCAGTATCGCCGAACGCAACGACTTTGAAAAATACGACAAAGAACACCAAATCCGCGCCAAATTCGTTGAAGTCCTACGAGAAAAATTCGGCCACTTCGGTCTCACGTATGCCCCCCCTCCCCTCCCCACCCTCTCCATACTCCTCCCCCATTCATACCCCTCACCCACTAGCTCCACCTACGTCCCAAACCTCCACTAACCCCGCCCCCCTTCCCCCTATAGTTTCTCCATAGGCGGCCAAATCTCCTTCGACGTCTTCCCCACCGGCTGGGACAAAACCTACTGCCTCCAACATCTGAAAAACGAAAAAGAAATTTCCGGCGTCGATTACACGACGATTCATTTCTTTGGCGATAAGACGTATAAGGGAGGCAATGATTATGAAATCTATGAGGATAGTAGGACGGTGGGACATAGTGTGAAAAATCCGGAGGAGACGATGGAGGAGTTGAGGAAGCTTTTTGGTCTTTGAGGGGGAGGAGGGGGAGGGGGGCATAATGTGGTGGGGAAGATGGAGTTGGGAACACTTTTTTTCTATAAAGTTGTGGAAAAAGTCATGAAGCGTAGAACGCAAGCGTTGTCTATAGACTTGGCTTTTTTTAAGATAGAGTATGCACTAATAAACAATGAATACATGGGCTATCTCAGTCCCTTTTTGAGTAAGACTTGAGCGTCGTCCTCATTCTCTCTGTTGAAATCTGACATCAGGCAGGAACCTTTCATCCTCATCCACCATCGAAACCCCCCTGTAAGATAGCCACCACCTCCAAACGAAGAACCATAAATCTACCTCCGGGTATCTGAATCTTGCAACCAACGCCATGTTTAGCACTCCATATCGCGGAGCTCCGATCCCTGCTCTCCATTCTAGACAAATACCTCACATCAACAACCGCCACGCACCCAATATCAACGCCGCCGTACCCGTACAAACACCCCTAAAACAACCAACTCATTAGCCCAATCATATGAAAAAGATTAGCTTAAATCGGAAGAAAACAACTCACATCAACCACTGCAGCGTCGAAAACTTGACCCCCTCCACCCTCTCCTTCAATGCCGCCACCTCCTGCTCAATCCGCGTCTCCGTCTCCTTAATCTTCATCTCCTGCCCCTTCGCCTCCTCCCTAATCCTGCCCTTTTCCAAATTCAAATCCAACCTCACGCTCGCTTGTGCGCGATTCACTTCGTCGCGGAGGCGGGAGTTTAGTTTTGCGAGGTCGTTGGAGAGGCGCTCGTGCGAGGCGAGTGTCATGGAGGTGTCGGAGGAGTCGAGGGCGAGGAGCTCGGAGCGGAGTTTGGTGAAATCGACTTTTTGGGTGTAGGTGGAGCGGTCGGCGTCTGGGGAGAGGTTAGGAATGTGTGTGCTTGGGTTTAGGTTGTGGGTGGGGAGCATGGGGGAAAGGAGGACGGGGGGCAGGGGTGTGAATTACCTTCTTTCAAAACCATGGTGCGGGTGAGGTTTTGGATTGATTCTTCGATTACGTCTGAGAGGACGAGCATCATGGCTTTTGATTGTTCTTCGGAAAAGCCTTCGGCTTTGAGGCGTTGGACGAATTTTAGGGTGTCGAAATGGTGGTCGCGGTAGAGGGTTGGGGCTGCGGAGAAGCCTCTGTTGAAATTAATTGAAGGAGTGGGGGATGGAGGGGTTAGTGGGTGGGGACGGCGGGGAGGGAGGAGCGAGGGTGCGGTGGTGGGGTTGCGCCATGCTGTTGCTGATGAGGTTATGGATCGGTGGGGGGGTTTGGATGCGGAGCTTTGTCGGAGACATCGAGTCGCATTGGCTATGGGAGTAGATCGTGGTGTCGTCGCTTTCCAGGATAGCTGGGGCAGTAGGAAGCGCGGGATTGCTGAAGAGGAAGCCATGCTGTTTGTTTGTGGCGGTAGGCCGTTGAGAAGAGTGATTGAGATTGGGTAGACGGAAAAGATAGGAATGCTTGGCAGCCTAAAGGAGCTCTTCCCCGGGCCAAGCAGCACCACATCCAAGACCTAGTCATCCTCAATTGAGAGTTTTATTTCCCATATTTGGGTGTGGTACGAAAAAGCTCACAATCATATACAAATACCAGGTCAACATAACCAAGACACCCAAACCCAGCTCTATCAACCCTTTTCCAGCCATGCAGAACCTCATCGCACTCTATCGAGTGACTTCTATTAATACACATAACAACCCTTAACGCCGTACATCCCACATTAGTCCCTTCCCCCCTCAACTCCTTTCCCACTCTTACCCTGTTTGAAATAACCACGGCAGGAACCTGTCATCTCCCCCTTAATCTGCATATCCATCTGCTTGCCAAGAAAAATACCCACAAGCGCCCGTGGAGCAAGTCCAGAATTCTCTTCCGGGGGTGGACGAGTTCACACCCGTGCGATCATGCCTAGAGATGAAGCCGCAGTCGCATAGCGGGTTACCCGGCTCCACGCCCTTGTCATCGTCCCAAGTGATCCAACCTTTGCTATTTCGGCTAGAGGCTAACCTGGGGTTCGCCTTGCATTCGGTGCAGACGTAGTAGTGACGGCCGCCGTTGCCATTCCCGTTTGTGAAGCCAACAGTGGAGCGGTATTCGGGAGTGCAGTGACAGTGGCGGCAGGAGGGTTTGGGGCTGAGGGGGAAGGTAGGTTGATAGGAGTGGTGGGTGATTGTAGTGGTGAAGGTTTTTGGGAGGGAAGCGGTGGGTGAGGGTGAAACATAGATTGGACGAGGAGAATAAGATGGATCAGGGGTGGAGTCAAGGCGGGGGAAGATGCTTGGAGGAGTGCGGGGCTTTTTGCGTCGTGAGAAGCAAAGGCACATATTGATGTTGTTGTGTGATAGTTCCTTGTACACAGATGTTCCTTGTGAGAAAAAACGATGAGGATTTTGCAGTGCACGAGGCTTCCTCGCAGCTATATAGCAGCGGATTGGAGTTGGGGGCCAGCAGCCTGCATTGAGAGCGGCATGACTCCAACGTAGAATAAGGCGCAGTAAAGAGAGAAATAGTTAGCGATACAGCATCCAAAGAAAGCTAGACCCTTGAGGAAATGAAAAGGGTATAATGCAGGACGACAAAGTTACTTTTGGGGGATGTTAGGCTGACTGCGAAAAAGAAAAAGAGTGGCCTGGGGGTTGAAAGTGCTTCCTAGATGCATGCCCGGCAGATAGCCTTATCCTGAGCACAGTGTGGCTTAGACTCAGTAACCCTCCTTCCTCAAACTGTCTAAAAATGAAGGAATGGCTCCGTCAGGCTTCTTGCGCATACTGAGATAGAGTTCTATATCTGTTGAGTACTGTTTCTTGGTAACGGCTCTAGAGGCCTATACTCCTCAACTTGTCCCGTATTTACCATTCCTCTAGGGGATGCCTTGGCTTGAGTGAGAGTCTTTCTGTGAGGCGATTGGAAGTCATCATCTGAGTTCCCAATCTCTGGCTTGCATTTCCGATCTTTCTCTGATGGTGGACGAGAGGTTGCTAGAGTAGGTAGGAAGCAAGTAGGTGTGTAGGAAGATCTTGGCAAAGCCTTACCTCTTGGAGTTAGTGAATAGAGAAGTAGTATCATGCTTGAGGGAGACAATGCAGGAGGGGTACCTGACTCTATAAAGGAGTACGCTCCCCAAAACTACGGCCACAGATGGAGGTTAGGGGTGAATGCCCAGCGAGTGCGCGCTGAGAGAGTACAGCCTAGATGTATTTCTCTCTAGAAAGTGAGGTTCGTTAAGGCCAATGCCTAGAGGCCCTAAAGCTTCTCTCCTGAACAGATTTGGGCTAAAGAAACCTATCGCCTGGGGAACCATGCCGAACCTAATGAGTTTTGTGGTCTCGAGACTAATAATAGCATAAGATTTCTTCTTACTTCTTGACGTGCCTTACAGATATGGATGCGTCAGACCTCTTGTTCAGTCTTCATACAGTCAGTCATAGCTTTCGATCATAAACCGATGGCGCAGACGCAACGGTAGGGTTTGAAAGGAAGAGCATTATTGCCTGGAGAACAAAGATTAGGACGATGAATGGATATTGAAACGCAAAGCCGAACTTTCCAAGTTGTATGCGATCTTCGAGTCTATTCTGCGAAATTGTCTCTCGCTATCTCATAAGCTGAAGGTCATCCATACAATTGAAAGTGTCTGGCAAGAGATCTCATTCCTCATCCTCAAGCTTCGTATAAGTCCCTTTCCTGCCAACCCCTCCTTTCACTTGTTGCAACAAGATCTCTTCCCTTGGGCTGCCCAGGACTATAGCTGTTCCCCGAGCCTCATGGGCTAGTTTGACCTGAATGCCGCCAACAATTCGATCTGCTGGGGCTCCAATCCACTCAGTCTCTGCTTTTTTGTGTTCGGTGTTAGAGTACTCGGCTATAGTAGACCCGTTTAAAGAAGTGGCGATTATGACGCTCTTGATATCGCGGTAATCGAAAAGCAGGAGATGTTGCCAGCCATGTGTTCTGATGATCTCATAGATCGACAGCGCAATGAGGAGCAGGTTTACGGTTGCAATAGCGTAGATTGAAGAGGCCTGGCCAAGTCTAACGGCGCCTACCTGAGCAGTTGCGGGCGTAGGCTTTGTGCTGTTTGCGATCATTATCTGAGAGCTGGAAAGGCCGAGAAGGATATCGTCTATTATGGACTCAACGGAAGCGGTAGTTGCGTAAAGGCTAAGGTTTTCTGTTCCGAGATCTTGGTCGATGATACCATGTCTCTGTGCTGCTTGCGCATTGCCGATGTTGTCGTAAAACGCATCTCCAACCACAGAGGTCCAGAGAGAGGTGTTGATCCGTGTAAGACTTGTCATCCCTTTCATGACCTGCGAGGCAATGAGCCCAAGGCCTCTACTTCCAGTGCGCATGCGGTTCTGGCACTTGCCGTGGATACAACCATATTCTGAGAATGTCCCGTTATATGTTGTAGGATCCATATCGATGATGTCCGTCCCAGTTACCTTGACAGTAACATTTATAACTCTCTGCACCACATCGACGCCTATTGTGAAATTGGTTGGAACGAATTTTATAGAGCATTGAGTGTAGTTGAGTTCGGCGTACTGTGACCCGCCAGCGATGGCTAGGAAACCGCTCTCAGTATTGGTATGTCCACCAAGAGACACAATAGTATCTGATCGCGCGTACCCCATCTGGGCATAATTGTCCATTGTACCATCGGGGAAAGATCCGTTGGCAAAGAGGATACTTGGGTATGCGCGCCCTGTATTGTCTTGGGCTATTGTCCAGCCCCATAGCGAAGATGTATTTTTGATGCACGAGACAGAGGTCTGATAGCCAATTTCTGAATAATTGTAGGATGTCAAGCTGCTGTTGTTCCCTGGCGGATCTACGAGACCTGGTGATGCACCAACGCCATAAGAACGACCTTTATAAAGGTATTGTGTCAGATCGTTCTTGGAATGCCTGAATATGGTATCGTTGATAGATGTTGCTGCTGCGGCATTATTGAGAATCAGACCTGAATTCGCAACGCCAGGCGTATAAGAGAAAGCTCCAGCATCTGTGTGACTGACATTGGCACGAAACGGGGCCCAGGAATTGTTCCAAGATCTACTGGATGGGTCCGGCTGGTAGAATGACGTACTAATCGTAGACGGTACTGTCTTCGTGATTAGAATCGGTGTAATAGCGCCAGCCCATAAGGCTGCAGGGATAAATGAGACGGCGACGAAAAGAATGGAAAAACACAGAAATTGGGGAGGTAGGCTCCAGTCTATGCGTTGACTGGACATGGTGCTCCACCATTGTAAGCGGTCTAATGACACCGAGCGGCTCTCGAATCGTAGTCTTGTTCTGTTGCTGAGACAAGTAGTAAGGACAAGGGTGTGCGCAAGGCCTAGGAGGTGTGACACAACCTGGACAGATGTCTGAATATTCGCTCGGTAATTGCTCACCAGGTCGAAGATTTGCCTCCTGTAGCTCGTACGTCCAGCCAAGTCCATGTATACAAGAAGTGCTGAAAGAACAGTAGTGACAAGTAGCCCTGGAACACAAGCATGCTTGGAAATCGTGCTCTGCTCTCTCGGCAAAGGCATGGTATGTCCATACGGGTATATTTTGTACACCAAGGCGACGAAGAAGACGAGGAAATATATAGGTTTTTCCCTTGAAGAAGTGAAGAGTATGTGTAGGAGCATCATTAATTTAATGATCTCGGCATACTATTAGGATGTAACCCTCAAAGCGCGCAGCTGAAACTCGGATTGGTTACTATTAAAAGTGGAACACTTCCATCCATGAAACCGATGGGAAGATCTGGAACGCAACATCTGACATGCATGAAATTGCCAGAATCCAAAGGATAACCAATAGATTAACATTACTCTTCCTTTGTCGCTATCAAAAGCGGCACGAGGATATGCTAGTAGTTGGTCAATCTGACCTGCAGGCGTTAGTACAAGGCTGAGTACCAGAAATTTTGGCGGCTGTGCCACCACCTGAGCAGATCCATTGCAGCATGGAAATGCCACAACAACATCACAGCCGAAGCTAGATCCCTCTTGCCGCCAGAATTTCTGCCTCTGAGGTTGAGGGAGACGTGCTAGCTTTGCTTTGTTCGAGCTGAAAATGACGTCTCTGCGCTTAAACCCACATATCTTCTCCACTCTCTATCCCCCCATTGCAACATATACCCCTGTCACAATTAGGGACCTATGCACGAAGGTTGGGCGTTCGATCAAAGAAATTCAATGGCGCGTTAGGACGTGTCCTTGCCGCCACCAACAAAGCTGATCCAAGTTCCACCTGTGAGGACGAGAAGCTCACAACTTGTAGTTGTCCAATGGCCCCTATTTCGTTGCCGGTATGTTTGTCCATTGTCTTCCTTGGTGGCTGTGGGTTAGAGGTGGATCGAAAGTGAGCAAAAGGTTGCTTTATGAGACGATGGTAGGAGGAAGGTTCTACGCCGGGTCGAAGATTCCGGGGCAAATTTCGGTCTTCTTGGCACTCCGTCCTCCGACCAGAGGAGCCAAAGAATCTACCAATAATTTTTACTCGAAGCTTGATGATTGTCCTGAGTAGCTATTGCAGAACTGATATTGCAAAGGCTGTTGATTGCGTGCCATGCATTCATCGACCTATCTGCTTCAGATTTACTGGGGATAGATCACGAGAACGCCATTATGCCAAGACCACCTTCGTCACGCCGTCTGTTATGATACAATACAATCATCTTCGTTAACCACCCTCAACTATTACAGCCGTGGGGTCCCTTTTTATGGTCAGCTCTTCTAAACCTGGCTCATTGTTAATCGTAAGGCCCTTTTCGTTCGCCAGATGAAGAAGGCATATGAAGCAGTATGACGTTGATATGTCGTCCATGGCTTGCTTGGGATAGATCTGTTGCAGGTTGTTCATTACCGAGGTGAATTTCAACGGAGCGTCTTCGCTTTTAACTGAAGCATCTGCGGTGGCAGGTGCTTGGGGAGGAATGTTCTGTGTAAGTGTCAAAGCTTAAGTCAATAGCGAAAGATTAGGGGTGTACATACGTCTCCGAATCCAATCCCTCTCCACATCTCCTCCTTCAGCCTCCGCACATCGACTTTCTTCGCTACCCGAGCGTACTGTACATACTCCGGCCGTAATCTTCGACTTTGCGTCACGAGTTGGGTTCCAAAGGCACCTTCTTGAGATCCACCTGCTGCACCCTGGCTTTCACCTCCAGCCTCACCCTCTAAGCCTGGTGATAACACTTCTCTGGCATCCGCGAACTCCTCTTCATCGTCGGGTGGGCCGTTGGGGAAACCAAGACCATCGTCCTGGAAGAAATTCGCGTCGTAGTTGCCTTGCGGTGCTTCTCCGTCCGGCATGGCTTGATTTGCATCATTCTCTTTCCGTGCCCAGAATGCTTCGTCCAACTCATCCTCAGGTACCTCTTCCTGTCTCATCACCTGCCGTCGGCTACCAAAGCCAACTTTCCGTGAGCCCAATCGTGCTTCGGGTTTCAGGAATAGTCTGAGAAGTTGTCTGGAATTGAAATGCTTATCATCAGGGAGCAGATTCCGAGTCTTTGACTTCCATTGGGCCTTCGGTAGCGAGATTGCTGCGTTAGACGTTGCGGGTGTGTATATCATCTCGGCAAGGGCAGGATCGAGAGGAGACGCAAAGTCAATTTCGAAGGGCTCCTTTTCTTTTCGTTTTGATGGCGCGGGCGCTGAAGCTTTATTAATATCCTTTATTCTTCGGATCCTCCAGTTTTCAGGTCCGGCCCAATTCTTCTGTAGCGCATTGTCGAAGTAGCTGAGAATGTCTTCATGTCCTCCTTCTGTCTTGTGATGTAACGAGACTGCATATTGATTGCTAGCAGGGTCAAACTCTCCAACCCCCATACCTTCCCCTTCGCTTTCACCAACACCCCCCTCTTCAAAGCCCACATCTCGAATATGCATTTGAGGCTCGATAGCAGCATTCTTGGCCCAGACATCGCCACCCTCTCCAAAACCAGTATCTCCACCAATATCAAAGCCCCCCAGGACACCGTCGTCATCTTCAAAACCAGCGACATTGTCGCCGTCTATGAATATGCCTGTCTGATCACCGAGACCTCCTTTGACCGGACTGTCAGTTTCCTGTCGCCAGTCTTCGGGCGCTTTGAGAAAAGGTATGTCCAATGATCCTGCAGGATCGCCCAGATCGAAGTTCTTTAACGAAGGACATATGTCTTGCTCGTCTAATTTGGTCAGATCAGGAAAAAATTTCGCTCCTAGTGAAGCAATGTCAATCTCCTTTGTCTGAGATTGTACAACAGAATCTTGATCCTGCTCTTCTGGACCAACTCTCCCCTCTTTACCACCGTCTTCTAATGTAGCCCCACTCTTTCTCCTAATACTATCCCCTTCACCATTCGCATCTTCAGCGTCGTCGCTGCTGTCGAACACTATTCGGCCATTCGCATCGATGGCCAGATGGTTAAGCAAAAGCCCTTTCGCGCCGCCTTCATCAAAGTCCGCTGCCACTTTTTTGAAGAGAGGATCTACAGTGAACTCCAATTCAAACTTTTTGAGCTGTAGCGAAGCAAAGGAAGGGGCCAAGGTAGCTTCTGAGGATCTTTGTGTCTTCTAAACGTTAGAGCCAGGTTCTCCAATCTCAACAGTCGTTTCAAACCTACTCTCTTCCGTTTCTTCTTAGTACCGTCCTCGTCCTCTCCACCCTCTTCAGCTTCGGAGCCTTCTCCTTCCCCTTCCTCTCCGCCCTTTTTACCCTTTTTGCTCCCACTATCTGCCAATCCACTGAGAAGCTTTCCTGTTTCTGTTGCAACACTGTCTACTCGACTAGTGTAAATTTTGACACAACCATCCAGAGTGCAGCTCGCCTTTTGGAAATTAACCCCATCCCCCTCTTTGAGTAACGACATGTCGTGGAAGTAATCAATAAGCGCGAAATTCCAGGAGTTCGCAGCATTGATTTTGTTATCTGTAGCCATCTTCATCCACTCTTCAAAATTAGCCAGGATAGGAACGCGCTTCATTGGCGTCATTGAGCTGGTAGCAACCACTGCCAGACCACCATCTTCTGCATTCTCTTTGCCCTTGGCTGCATAGTTGCGCGGAGTTCTGGGGCTATCGCTTGCTGCGCGATTGTAATTGTTCAGCTTCCGCATAGGTGAGGCCGCGGCCCTCAACGAGTTCATTTGTAAATCATGTAGTGCCTGCCGAGATTGAAGACGCACTGCCTTCTCCTGCCGATCATCATTGAGTGGAATTCTGTGCGTCAGGATTAGGCCCTATACAATGTACGCCGAGCGCCCTTACTTACTTAAGTGGTGATTGATGGGCTTGTTTGCGCGGTGTAGTAGTAGAAACATTGTTTGCCCGCGGGGGGTTCGCGACTCGAGGCATCTTTATATAGTACGGCTTTTGTGTCCTTCAGCGTGCCCTGAAAGGCAATGAAGCTTCACTGCTGAGCCAAGTGGTCAGATGTCGCGACAAACGCTGGCTTTGTTTGAATTTGGGCGTGTTTACAACAAGCCATAAGTGGAAAGCGGGGTGGATTTACCAAGCAATGGGTGTGTTAAAATAAGGTTAAATACTCAGCCGCTAGTTCTAGTTCTACGGTGGCCGGTAACTTTTGCTTTTCGTGAGCTTTGGACGGTTTAAACAAGATCGGGTTGAGGACGATCAGTCGACACACTCGAAGATTCTGCGCGCGTACGAGGTCGAGCGCTATCCAACTAAGCTCAGTAACGACTCTGAAGAATTTGTCCGGCTATTATTACTTCTTTAATACGCATTGCAAGACATATGAGCACCAGCCTGCCTCGGACGGATCGCTCGACAACAACGGCAACGAATTGACACGGCCGGGAATTAGAGGATCATTCGGATTTCTAAGACTTACATACATACTGTCCACTAGCAAGCTGGATTGCTGGAGTTGGCAAGGATGCCTGGCTTTGCGGACTCTTTCTGGTCAGGGGACTATGCTGGAGGTTTAGGGGTTCTGTTCGGGAAGCTTCAGCAGGGTGTGATAGAAAACCAGCAAATTTTGACAATAGCGAGGATGCGAGCTGATGCCGAAGAGATGTACGGCCGGAAATTAGCAGAAATTGCACCAACGACAGACAAGATGACTGGAGGCTTCGCCAGAGATGATGGGGCAAGCTTACGAAAAGCCTACGAGGGGGTACGCGGAGAGATGGAGGAGGCCGCCAAAAACCACAAAAAAATTGCCTCGAATATCAGTGAATTGGTAGTATTACCTTTTAGTCGATGGTGTGAAGCTCACGAAGGCCGTGTCCAAAATTCACAAGATGATTTGCAATCTCGTATGAAAGCACACGACAAGCAAGCTGAATACGTCAGGAAGTTGCGGAGCGCATACTTCAATAAGTGCCGCCAGCTAGAGGATTTGGAAGAGGAAAATAAGCTGGCCTTTCAGAGCCCTGAGAAAGAAATAGCCAGTCCAAAGCTGGCACCACCGACCATCAAGTTACCTGATCCCAAAGACACAGAAGAAGATGAGCCCCTCGAAATTGGAGATGAAACATACGACCCAGAACAGGTCAAGAAGATCTTAACACACATGCTGAACACGGTCAAATTGGGGGAAACTAAAGTGCCTATCTTGGGTACCTATCAAAATGTATCCACGGGCTCCGACATCACAGATTACATACAAAGGCACATGGGCGCAACAAGCGTCAGCTATGCAGAACGGATTGGTCAAGATCTTGTTACACACGGGTTTCTAAGACTGATCGGCACTGTGGGCAATACCTTCGCCAACAGCTCAAAGATGAATTATCAATGGCGGACGAAGGCATTTCAAATGACAGGTATCCCGGAGAAAAAGAAGGCACTGGATCGGGTCTCATCGATAAGCTCGACGGCAGAGAGCATTGACTCGCCCGTTGTTGGTTCTATGGGTGAAATGCTATCAACATGGAACCCTCTTAACAACGCACATCCCAATGAAACTCCTTCGGAAAGGTTGCGTAGAGAGTCGCGTGAAGCAGACGAGCGCTATAAAGCCAGTGTCCGCAGACTCGATGAGCTACGTTGTCAACTGGAAGAAAAAATGATTGATCACCTTAAATTCATGGAACGATGTGAATTGGACCGCCTAAAGGCTATCAAGGCTGTCATCCTGGACTTTTCTGGTGCAATCAGTAACGCCATACCCAGCCTGCAAAGTACTGTCGACAATATGATGCTATATCAAGAAACGGTTCAACCTGCAGGGGATCTCAGGTATCTGCTTGAAAATTATCGAACAGGTGCCTTTGTCCCGAAGGTTCAGGTCTATGATAATTATTATAACACCGTTGATGGTAAGTTAGCAGGAGTCGATGCTTGCTAACAATTACTGATATGGATTATAGAGCAAACTTACGGTGTAGATTTGGAGGCAAGAGCACGAGCTGATAGGAAGCGAGTACCAATAATAGTCACAACAATTCTTACTTTCTTAGATAACCGTCAGTACTCTTTAGCAGGTTCTTGCAACCTCAAGCTGATAGGACACTGCTAGATTATCCCGATTTGGAGGGCGACGAGGCTCGCCGTGGTATCTGGCTTGTTGATGTACCTCTGGCAGCTACACATCACCTTCGTAAAGCCATTAATACCGGCAAAGCGATACCTCGCGAAGTACTCGAGCGCTATGAGATACCCATTGTTGCAAGTGCATTGAAGCTTTATCTTCTCGAACTCCCCGGTACGTAATGTTCTCTCTCAGCGCCTTGGGGAGCCTAGTTCATGAGTGGATTAGATTCTCTTGTCTCATCTCAAGTCTACGAAATCATAAAAACAATTTACTCGACGCCCGATTCGGCTACCTCCGCACAAACTCGCATTTCTGTGCTTCAAAACACATTAGGACAGTTGCGCCTTGCAAACATCGCCACCCTCGACGCTCTAACTACTCATTTTACTCGCCTTATCGAACTCACCTCCGCAGACGAACCTTATGTCTCTGCCCTCGCGAACACCTTAGCTCCCTGTATCCTTCGACCGCGTACCGACACCGCGGTAACAATGCACGAAAAACATGCGTACCGTCTGATACGTGACCTCTTTGCGCACAAAGAAGAGATCTTTGGTGAACTTAAGCGCGCGTCCACACTCTCACATACGCCGAGTGGAGGTAATGCTTCTAATTCCGCGCGCATAAGGGCTATAAGTACAGACGAAAGCAACCGCCGGGCGAATATGGAAGCACGGAATCGGGCAATAGCCAACAAATCACGAAATAGCAGCCCTGCACCCCACTCGAACGGACGAAGCCATCGAAGAGATCGATCAAGCGATCCACCGGCGACGAGATTCCCAATACATCCAAGCTCACCCGCAGTAGAAAGCCAGCCACGAAGAACAGCCGTGAGGGCGAGTCTAGACGTACCCGAAGAAGGAACATCTCCGGTCACAGAACGACAATCCAAACCAAGCAACGTCAGCAGCTTAATCAACAGCATCAACAATAACAATACTACCACCACAAGACCCATCCCTGAGGACTCACCAGCTCCATCTTCACACGCTGAACCTGAATCCAATTACACGCACTACACCGCATCCGAAGACACCAACGGCACCACCACCTTCGCCGAAAAGCGCGAGTCAATGAACCGGAGCAGCCGTTTCCCGCCACGAAAAGCCGGCGCGGCGGGTAGTATGGGTCGGAACGCAATTGGAAATAGAGCGAGTGTTGAGTCGGGGATTGGGAACCGGGACAGCATTAATAGAGATAGTATGGCGAGTTTAGGTTCGGAGGGTGGTAGTGGAGAGAGGCAGGGAGTACAGTTAATTGATAAGCCAATGGATGATTGAGTATGCATGCGAGTAGGCGATGAAGGTTCCAGTGTTATTTCATAGGTTAGGGAGGGTGGACTTCTTTGTATCATATTGATGGTTAGGGCGGGTCGGTCTGTATATCAAAAGCATGATGAGGAAACGGAAATTCATCAACGTTTAGAGTATACAAATGCAGTTCGTGTCATGCTTGACAGGATATGTACTAGTGCCCAACAATTGCACAGTAAGGTATCCAGTCTCATACAACGCACGCCATGCTCTATGCAAATGCAAATCCACGGGCTCAAAACGCATAATGCAAGGTCATTGACTCCATCTAATCACCCATTCACCCATTTTTCAATCAGAGGCCAACAAATTCCTCAAGATCCCACCACCGACTCCGTCCAAACAACTCTTCACCTCCGCTTCATCAACAAAACTCACGACCCTCTTCTCCTTCCCTAAGATCCCTTTTCCCTTCTTGCTCGGCGTGCTCGGCATCATGCCAAATCCCCTTCCACTCCTCTCTTCCCCAATCAAACTCAGCGTCTCCAAGCCCGAAACAACATCCGCAAATTCCGTGCTGGTAAGCGGATGCAGAGCTTTATCTCGCTTACAAAGCCCACAGTAGGTCTCGTACAAACTTCTAACAGTGGGCGCAGGGGGGCTTTTGGAAGGCGTAGCGAAAATTGAAGATGCGCCTTTCTTGGATGCTTCTTGATGAAAGATCAGAGCGCAGAGTGCAGCTTTTTGCTGTAGGTTAAGTGTTTGTAGGCGTTGGGTTGTACCATTGCTGAGTGCTGCGGCAGAAACGCGTGAAACGTGGGCAATAGTGGCGCGAGGGGCCGTCTGTGGTGTGAGCGTTGAGAGGTAAAACACCAGGCTTGGAGTGGACGATGTCGGAGAGGAAAGATTGGGGTTTTCGCCGAGTGGTCTCTTAGAAGGAGAATTTTGGAGAGATAGGTTAAGCCGGTAATTTTGCTTTGTTTCAGTCTCCACCAGATCAACGGCTCGACGGGCTATGTCGAACGCTTTTCGAAGATCACCACTTTGGGAAGCCACTTTTTTGGAGCACAGTTGTATCGCTGCGGGATGTAGGAACGGAATGTAGTCGCTGTGAGCTATGTCACTTGGTGTAGAGAGAGATTTAAGCTTGGTGGTAACGACCGCAGCAATCTGAGGCGCCGTATAGGGGAGGAATGGCAACAATTGTGGTTTTAGGTTCCTGGCCTTGAGTCGCGGCAGAAATCGATCTGTCAAATCGAGCGCGTTTGCTATCCCAATAACCACAAGGCGTGACGATCGGTGGAGGGACCACTCAAAAAGTGTGTACAGAATCTCCAAATCTAGCGTCAAAAGATGGTCAATCTCGTCCAAGGTAACCAGGTATGTATAATCGGCAGCTTTTCCTTTCGGTAAGAACATAGCCTTAAGTCGGACGATAGGGTCTTGCTCCATCTCGTAGTCACTGCCAACCAGCTCTTCCATGAGTCTGCCATACACGTCGTTGGAGCACTTTGCACTCATGCAATTGATGTATGCAGTCTTGACTCCCTCAGAACGTTCAAAATGTTGGCAGACCTCGCTGACCAGTGCGCTTTTGCCAGTTCCTGGAGGCCCGCTCACGTACATACACCGGCCAGATTTAGAGGCAATGCCCGCTTTGATGAAATTCTCCAATTCTTGTCTCTCATCTTCCCTGCCGATCAATGGACCGGGAACGGCGCTTCTTGTGAATAGTTGACGTGCGCAACTATAGACCGTTTGTGTATTGCTTGGAGTTAGAGGCGTTCGCGGTGTTCGAGGTGTTAATGGCTTCCCAATCAACCCAACTCTATGGCGGGGGGTGATCGGTACGCGCTTCGAAAGTGCATCACGGTGTCGAGGAGTTTTGGGCGTTGGAAGCTGTACGATATCCTCGTCTGACCCATTTGGAGGCACATTTTCGTCGTTGGCAATGATCGCGCAGGCTCTGCGCTTCACGCGTGAAGAAATGGAAGGGCAATCTGGCAGCTGTTAGAGAAGGCAGTGGCAATGTGGACGTTCTGTAGTCATACCATTGCTGGTCTCGGTAGCTCTTGCTCTCTTCCCTAGTACCGACGCCATTGCTGGAGAAAAGTGTCGCTGTCTTAACGTGGTACAAGGAAGTTGCGGAGCGCCAAGTTGAGCGCGACGCGATTTAATGACCTGATCAAGGTCCAGCTTTAGTACGTCCTGTCGTCAAAGATACTTGAAGTAGGACGCCTAATCTCGCTTCGCCAAGGCGTTGCACAAGCAGTCTTATACATGTGGCTATTCCGAACCGTGTCCGAGGTCAGATCCGAGATCTGCGGCCTGCCTTCGCTGGCATGTCGAGCCAGTCGTACGGTGTACCTAGTTAATATCTAGGCAAAACGTCTTGTAGGGATTCGACTTCATGAAGCAGCATTCATAAAGCTATGTAGGAAGACATTCAGATCCTCGTGTCACTGTGCATTCGGTACTGGAGAATACAGGTACCCGTATGTAACCCAATAAGCACGGCACCGAAGTGGTTTAGCACCAACGTGCCGTATGAGGCCAATACTTCTCCTCCATCATTCCCAGGTAACTTGGCGGTGCAAGGGTTGATTGATGCCTCTCCCTGGTGGCTCGAAGCACGAAGTCTCAGTGTAATGGATAGAATGCTCACGCGACAGAGGTAGAGCGATGCACTTTGCTTCCAGCGCTCGAGTAGTAGGCAGACTGATCGCTGTCCCCTGCTCGTCTCCTCATGATGCCAGAGAGCAAATATCGGGCGCAGCGCTCTCCATCGCCTAAAACAGCACCTTCTGTGCTACCCCCTTTGTCCAAATTCTATTACGGACCTGCCGCAGGTTGGGCTTCAACAGAATCGTCTCCCAGTCATAACGGTATGCGACAAGTACAACATGCCAAGACTTGAAGAACCATTACTGATGAAGCATCAACAGGTTCCACTTGGAGTCTGAATCACAATCCTGAAATCCCGCCAACAGTACCGCCTCGATTATCGCCGGGCATACCCGCCTATACGTCGCCTCAATGGTCAAACAATTTCCCGCAAGCTGAAGAATCAGCGCAAGGATGGCACTCCCCCTCCCCTTTACCTTCAGCTCCCTCTCCAAGTCAATTGGGGAACATGGCCTTTAGTTCAAACAGCTACGCATTCATGCCTGGTGCCAGTCAGGAGCCAGTCAATACTACGTGGGACAGCGGACCTCCGGATACTTCAACATGGGGTGTGAACTACAAAAACAAGTACACCCAACCACGCCCTCCAGAGCCAATATCGAAACCACCATTACCGGTGAGTATTTCATAAGGTTTATCATACCAATTATTTTAGACTAACATCCCACGTCTTTTAGCCCAGACCAACCCCTCACTCAGAACAGCACGCTTCATACGTATCGAAGACTTCTTCTACCCGCCTCTCAGCTACAACGATCGATGTACCTCTCTTTCTCCAGCCTGTCGCTTATGACCCGGAGACTGCGCCATCGTTACCACACCGACCACCATCTCCAGGCCAAGATATACAGAGCTCAACCTCCCCTCCTCATCCCCAAAGGCTACCACCACCACCCCCTCGGAAAATACCCCTAGATCAAGAAGACGAGCCGCAAGAACCAAAAGTCGCAATTCGCCGCCCCCAATATGATCCGGAGCGTAGTTACGGTGAACGGCCCCGAAGTCCGCAAAAGCTCCGCCGTCCTCGCTTCGATCCCCAGAGATCGCATGATACCGGAGTTGCATCTAGCTCATCTCAATGGGAAGATCAAGAAAGGGGACCTAAAATTCCGACACCGCATTTCTCTAGCTTCAACGTTGAATCGGCTTTACCACCCGTGCAGGATCTGCACCAGGCATCAATATCCTCGCAGCAAAGTCAGCCTCCGTTAACGGCTGTAACCCACACCAACGATAGCGATCGCTTTCATGCGGGTCAGAGTTTACATAAATCGTCGATCTCGCCCATAGGTCGCAACGATTCAGACCGCTGGCTGCCTGGTTCAAAGCCATGGGAATCTAATACAGCCTACGTACCATCTCCAGAGCAGCAGCATGCTGTTCTATCACACGATGGACAGTCAATATCGACCACAGACTTTTCTTCTACCACCGCAGGCAAGTCTACTCCAGAGTCACAGCAGACTTCAAATACGTCTTACCGAGAGAATGAGAATCATGTGGATGAAAGTAAACAAGCGCAACAGGGAGACGACACGTTCTACTGGAACTCTGGCCCTTCGTCCTCAGAGGCCGATGGAGATCACAGTCAACTTGGATCTCCCGCAGCGACACCCGGAGAATCCATTTTGGGTTCCAGAAGCTCGGCAACGACCTCGACGGTAGTTCCACTTGAGCATGAAGCGCTCCCCACCCGGTCTACAAGTCTTTCTCCTGCGCCAGCTGTACCATATGGAGCCTCTGCATTAGGGTTCGGTGGACCGTCAGATTGGGAATACTTCGGAGACTATGAGGCCGAAGAAATTGACGACGAGGAGCTCTATAGCCGTCCCAGGGCCCAGGACAACCCAAATGTGAAGGACGCTTCAGCTGAGTTACCGGGAGACACCATTTCTGCCGAAGTGGGGCAGGAAAACCAAGAACCGGAATCGCAAGAAAAGGGGTCAGAGTCAAGGAAGACGCCGCCATTACATGACACACCTCGTGCAGAGCAGCTCAGAGGTAGTGCACCACCGGAGAAAGTTGCACAAGACAAACCATTGCCCGGTCCTAGTGGTCATAGCATGGCGCACAGTGGGGACCAATCTCACGCCGTAGGAAGCGACGCAGAAATGGCTCCAGACATATCTCCTGATCAGCGACCGGATCTAGATGAAGTAATACGAGCATGGTCAGACGCTCCATACGTGGGAAAGCTTGAAGATGATGGTCAAGGAGTCGACACCGGACTTGAACCGCCGGGCGTCGCTGAGGCATCCCTAGCTTCTACACCCCAGGAACGAATGCTGGGCATTGATGTGATTCTAAGAGATGCACCTTCACTACCAAAGCTGCCTGCTTCACTTGAGCAAGTAAATTCTCCTGAAGAGCATAGTCGGCCTAGCAGCGATTTGGGGAATTTGGATGCGACCACTTCAATGACCCACAGAATCAACGAAGAGCAGATTTCTTTTCTCCCGAAGCAACCTACAGATCGCAATGACCCAATCAAGGGCCAAGCCAACCTCCTGGTAGGAGATGGTGAAGGCCTGGATCAAGTAAGGCTTAATGGCAATCAAGTCCCAAATGTCAATCAAACCCTGTCTAGTCCCGCAATCAAACCGACAGATACCCATCAAGCCGTTTCCAAGATCTCGGATAGCAGAGGTAATGCGTCCAATAGCACTCTTTCAAGCGACGAAACAGAATCTGCCTTGGAGAAGACCGATAAATTAGTTCAGAAAGCTTCTCAGATGCCCATGCCAGGATCAACAGAGGATATACCTTCAATACCTTCAGAAAATGGCCCTGACCGAGCTTTAAGCGAAGTACTGCCAACTAATATATATTCTTCGGTGCAGATAGCCGACAAGCCAAGTTTACAGGGGGACCTACCCGAGCCGCAGCAGCAACTGGTCCACGAGGATTCTTCTGCCAAAGCCTCCGTGGAGCCCCTAAGGACGGATTCCGTAGAAACATCACAGTTCATTCAACCACAGAGTACTAGGCAGACAACCCGAATTAGTCAGGAGATAATGCGTAAGGCGTTACCAAAGGCCTCGACGGCTATGCCCTCCCTAGTGTCAAAGGAAGGTTTGCAGAGTGGGAGTCGTATCTCATCTTCTCAGCAACACTCGCTTGGGAACTCGAAGCCGTCGGATGTCGTTGAAGCCGTCGACCACCCAGCGTCACGCATAGTCAGCACCAGCAAGCCCACACAAGAACAGGTGATCGCTCAGCCCGTGCTTCCTGCTGTCGCTGCTCAGGAACCAATCCCAAAGATAGATCAAGGCGGCGACCCATATGCAGACCTGGATCCATGGGGTAAAGCATCGCTGAATCGATTCGCCGCGATGCTACGGGAAGAAGCCCGAGCAGAGAGTAACAAAGACAAATTGAATATCTTCAATGTTTTTACAAGCCGCGAGTCTCGCTTGCGTGTTGTCCTATATGGTACCGACGAGGAACTGTTAGCGCCACTTAAACCGGCAGAGCGAAAATCAGAGGCCCAGCCCAAGCCGGAGAAGGTCGGGTTCGTGAAGCAAGCTGTCCAACGGGCTAATACCATGAATCTTCAGCGTTCATTGAAAGCACTTCCTGCACTACCGTCAAACAGAGACAGTGTAATAGGTCTCCCTGGAGACGCATTGGCCCCTCTCGTGATTCAAGATGGCCCGAGTTCAAAAGCAATAGGCGAGATATCTCAGCCATCCAGTGAGGATACACCCGAAGATGAAGCTCAATACAGCCCTGGCGGCAGGCCCATAATCACTTCACGGCTTTCGAGGATTGGGAAGGAGAGTGGCGCAGAGTCAATGCAGCATACACGTTCATCTTCTATGCAATCGAATCTACATTCTTCTGAAGTTGCTGGAGCTATGAATGCAGTGCACTCGCCAAGTTCGGATGCGCCAATCGCTTTGGGAACCGGAGAAACTGGGGAGTCCAAGCAGCCAACATTTACACCCGTCAAATTCAGCGAGGGTCGATCCGAAGTGAAGAATTATTTGACCAATCGAAAATCGATTTGTCGACCGTATGCGAGCTTAACCCAAGGGACATTTGAGAGCGGGTCCACCTTTGGGAGAGAAAGGGATCTTAACCTTCCCGGGAATCTGAATGCTCCAATCACGGCTCCGACCAGTCAGTACAATCCAAATCTAGAGGTCAAAGGGGATGATGCTTCCGACACGACGATTAAGCCGAAGCCCACAGGAGCCGAGCCGCAGACTGATCTGCGCCGTTTCGTTAAGGCTGATTTCGACCCACTTCTGTCAGTCCTGCCAGAGTCAGACGCGATTGTTCCCGAATCCGTTCGACTTGCAGACCTCAGGAACGTCATAGAGGCCGTTCCGGACGACTTTAGCTTCATACACCAAAGCGTTGTTGCCTGGGACGCTAAAGCGAAGAAACAACGTGAAGAGAACGACCGACAACGGCATGCACGACAGGTGGAATCCGAGCAGAGAATTGACTCGCTTTTCGACGACCATGAGATCGGGTATGGTGACATATCGGAGCTTGAGGCAGAATTCAAGCAGTCGGAAGCCGCCAGAAGAGCTGATGAGGATCGATCGGAATATCAAGCCTTTGTGGCTGATGTTTTCAACGTTGTGTGGACGCGGCTGCACTTCGAGCTAGACCAGCTTATACCTCATTACGAGCAGTACTCAATGTTAATGAACGATACGCTGGCTGGCAAAGACATGTTTGAAGGATCGAAAGACGGACTTCCGCTTGCACCAACGATGAGTGCCTTTCTGGGTTTGCATCAAAAACTCGAAATTCGGCATCAAAAGGCATTCGAAGCAGTCCTAGAAAGAGATCGGCGGCTAAAGAAAACGGAAATCTCACCCTGGTACACTCTAAGTAACATTCCGAAGGTTAAGCAGCTCGAAAAACAGTTCGAGGACGCGGAGAAGAAAGCTATCATCGAATACTGCCAGCAGCGGGATACGAGAGCCAATAGGCTGATGGATGTGCTCGACCAAAACACCCTTCGAGGAGTGGGTGCCAATCAAGACTATATGGAAGCCATTATGAAAGCAGTACGCAGAATCGCGTCTGGCAGAGCTTTTGCTTCCGTGCCTGGCTCGAATGATCCCATAGCTGGTCTTGAAGAAGTGAAGAAGGCCAAAGCAATTACTACGCTCCTGGCTACGTCATCAGAGCAAATCGTGCAGACGTTCCACGTTGCTGACATGCTTCTGAATTCCGCGGACTACGAAGTTTCCGTCGCAAAGGCCAAAGTCGCAAGGGCGGATCAGGCCACGCTTGCAAAACTGAAAGAGGAAAGGATGAAGGAGGATCAAAAGTTGATGAGAGATCTGGAGCATCGGTTGGCGCTTATCCGGGAAGACTCTCGCAGGACGAATGACGAAATCGTCAAATTGATGCTATTCTTGGGCGTGCAGAACGGCAGGGCGGATAATTCACCAGTGCATGCAGACCCAGCCGATGCAGAACACAAAGCAAGAATAGAAAAAGCGTTGGAAGAAGCAAAGAAGAGGAACGCATTGAAGGAGTCTGGTGGATGATTGTGGATGATTGTCCGTCGGCATTTTCCGGCGAAAGCGAAGTTTTTGATACCCCTCGTAGCGTACAGCAGGCAAGATAGCATTGTTGGGGCGGGAAAAAAGGCGTTAAATGCGTTGCTACCATATTTGATGATCTGCAGATATACGGATTGATTGGGACTGGGTTTGTGTAAGCGTGACGAAACGGTCTTCATGATTCTATATTATGACATGAGGCTCTTGGATACGTGTGCACAACAAGTAGTGCGCAGAGTCGCATTGTACATGAAAGTATATATACTAATCATAATTGATGCTGTGGATGAAGAGATTATTAATTTCTGATCTTTGTGGTAGGTGATCGACGAGTACCTACCTAGCTTCGCCTTGAATAAACATACACCAAGCATGAATAGGTGATCGCTAAGTCGGGAAGCGTCATGTTCCCGACGTGGTATCCCACTAACTTGTTCGAGCAGCACAAAAATACAGAATACTTGGAATTGGAGATATAATGTCCGAATCAGTAATTATGGCCCAGCCAGCTCGTTCTAGAAAGTAGAAGTAGTGCGGTATGCGGTTACAGGGAAAGGGCAGGTGTTGGGTGGCAGCCTTCCATGACAGATGACTCGCGTGTTGCCGAACTCGCCAAATAAATGAGTTGGCTGAGTTGGCGGGCGATCAGCGTGGCTGAGATGACATTAGCCTTTCCTACCGAATTATCGGCTGCAAATCCCAGCCAATGACACCGGCGCGACTGTTATGGCTGCCCCCAATCTCGCGCCTTGTGGAGGCGGACGTCAAATCCGTTGCGCCACGTTCGATGGGAATAGGAATTGTTCCACCTATAGAAATAGGCCATGGAAATACGAATAACACCGCTGTTACATATATTCCCACATGCTTCCAGACTCCGGCAATTGTAGGGGGAGTTCACTCTTGCTCGAGTGCGAATGCGAGTAGTGATCACTTGCAGCGTCAGCTCAGCTCGGTAAGGATGACGCAAAAGGGGAGAGGCAAAAAGAGGCAAAACAAAGGTTCAGGAAGGGGAAAGCGCATGGCGTCTGCATGAATTTTCGCATTCCCTTCAGCATTTTTTACCTAGGAAGTTACATGCGCCCCAAAGCTCACTCCACCACTCCACCACTCCACCACTGCATCAACTGCATCTTCGTATCCAACAAGCCAGATCTAGAATACCTCGAATTTCAAAGCAGCTGGATACTTGATGATGCAAATACTCGTATTTTACTTAGCTTATCCGGCAGTGTGACTGGATTTGTTCCCACGGTTGTAGCTTGGTGCCCTGGGGAACTACGGGAAGATTTCACCTGCCCAGCCACCACTTTAGCAGGGCGGTGGCTGTTAGCCTTGCTGTGACGCAGGTTCGCTGCAACCCAAATCAAGTTCACCTCACCTCTGCACCAAATCCCCTACCATCTGATCATTGGTCATCATCGCAATTGGCAGCGACACAGCACCACTCTACGGGGTCCTCTGTCTAAAACTTTTGCTACTGTCGCTATCGTGCAACCACAACCACTCTGCTCGCACATGGCGCACCAGGCTGACTGAGACTCGATCTACGGCGCCACAAACAACAGGCAAGAATCTCACCATCTCACAGGCTTGCTTCAACAGCCATCCATACCCTTTCTGCACCTCTACAAGGGTGCGCGACCAGATCAGTACACGATAGATCTGTGTCCTTGATCTTGTGCAGACACCACCTCGCCGGGCGATGCGTTCTTCAGCATTCGGCCAAAGACAGTATCTCAATCGGCTAAGAGGGGAACTTGACAACGGTGCACAATATCTAAGGCCTTTGAGCTCGAGCCTGATTCGGATGGAACCGGGGTTGCTGGATTGTACACACCTTATCCTAGGTATGTTCGTCTTGACCACCTCGTATAGGTCTCCCGTTTGGTGCATACGTACTTCGAAGCATGTTCCCTACACGTTTATCCCGGCTTTCTGCCATTGCACGAGTGCGCAGTGTGGGAAATACGCTAGTGTAGAGGCTGACATCAACAATTGTGGCAGATATTACTCTCACCTTGTCTGGCAACAGCACCCCCATATCAAGTGAATTACACGCGAGATTTCCATAGATGGCAGATTCCGTTGTCACTAACTACACATCTGATACGGCAGCTGCGCCGACCGAACAGTCTGCCACTCCGTTCGCCGCTCATAGCCCACGCAAACGCCGACGTTCTTCAAAACAAATATCCACTATCGCCCCGGAACCAAAATTGGCCAAAGCGAACCTCTCCCCTGGTTTTACGCCGCATCTTCTTACAGGGGCAGCAGGCCTACTTGATGAGAAACGGGCCAGAGAAGAACAGGCAAGTATTGACGGCAGACAGCAGAGCCCGAACCCGGCTCGCAAAGCTCTGGGGGATCTTCTAGCATCACAATCGGCTGGCATGAGCACGCCACAGGATGGCCCGAAAGAGGCACCGCCCCTGAGTAAACCACTCACTGAGGTAGCTTCTTCAATACAAGTGCCTCCACCAGAAGGCCAAGCACCCTTACAAAACGCGAGTACTGTCCATACGAGCCCTCAAAGCACGGCCAGCTTTCGCACGCTGGACAGCACGCCTGCGGCCACTATCACCGCTAATGGAGCGTCGGTAGCAAGCCCTGGTCAAATGGACGATATCGTTGGGGACGATGAGGAGGGTTCAGGTCAGGATGTACATCACCAGACCCGTGATGACGCCGGTCTTGTAGATCCAGATGAGGGCCGATCTACGAAGGCATTCACGTACCCCGGACCGATGCTGAGTGCTCAAGCACATCGAACGCAAAGCTTGCCGCAATCTGGGTACGGAGGTGGTAGAGACAGCACGAGGTCTCCATCCACCAAGAGACACAAGTGCCCGTACTGTAGTACTGATTTTACCAGGCATCATAATCTGAAAAGCCATCTCCTCACCCATAGCCAGGAAAAGCCCTACAGGTGTGATACATGCGAAGCCAGCTTCCGTCGCTTGCATGATCTAAAACGGCATACTAAGCTTCACACTGGCGAACGACCTCACGTATGTCCTAAATGTGACCGCAGCTTTGCTCGCGGGGATGCTCTAGCAAGGCACAACAAAGGCCAGGGAGGGTGTGCAGGACGTAGGTCAAGTATGGGTAGTTTTGGTGGCGATGATAAGCATGAAGATAGGATGCGTGCTGGTGACGGTGACGGCATGACTGGTATTATGTATACTGGAGAGGCGTCACATGAACCTGAACATATGGACGAAGATACTGAGAGCCCCAGTGGGAGGAGCCTTCCAAGCATACGGAAGCATGAGGCCCCTGATGATAACCACCGACAAGGTCGTGACCATCCTAGCATGTACCAATCTCGACAGCCAAGCACTTATCCCCCAGTAGCTGCTCGACCGTCTACAGGCGGCTTATATCCGCCAACGGCAAGTCCCAGAGGCGGCTCTATTTCTCTATCTGCTCATCAGAGTCCGCTCAACCAAACATCATTTCCTCCCAGCTCGAGCTCTATGACTAGCTTTCAAGCTCCTGGACCAAACGTCTTTGCCCAGGGCCACATGACTGAAAGTCCTAAACCTCTATCTCCCGCTGGCATGAATTCACACCAGCTGGGTCATCCAGAGTCTGGTATCCATCGCAATCGATCTCCTAGCTTGACACAGCAACTTCAGCAGCAGCAATTCGGTCGACGTCCCACCGGACACAACACATCACCGTCAATGAGTCTACCACCACCACACCCTAGCACTACTCACTCAAACGCCCCTCAATTGCCTTCTTTGGCTGGTCTGAACCCGCCCGAACCAAGGTATACACTACAAAGTCAAACTCCTGGCCCCACCCCGCTGCACTCCACCGCTTCCAGTAATCTTCACGGACCTGCTCACGGACCTGGCTCGCCCAGCTATCCTCCAGGTAATATGTCTTCAGCAAACAATAGTCTTTCAAGTCACAGCACAGGTCCTCACACGAGCTTTGACAGGACCCAAAACGCGTATTCACAGCCAAATGAACAATTATGGAGCCATGTGCGAAGCCTAGAGGCTAAGGTCGAACACCTTCAAGAAGAGGTAACGTTGTTAAAGAATCAAATATCTCAGCAGCAGCAGCAGCAGCAGCTACAGCAGCTACAACAGCAACAACAGCAACAAATACAGCCACAACAACATCGCTGACAACATCGATTCAGCAAAGGTAGCAAAATTTTGGCTTGGCCGACGCTGATGGCACCCAACATCAATCATACAGTACACCTTCTTGTCATCAATGTTCTTATAGCGGGCGGTCGGCGAAGCATTAGCGAAGGAAAAGGCGTCAACTGAACATACCCGGTACACGATAGCGGTATATAAGGATCACTGGGCCGTACCCTGGTTCCGTCAAGCATTGGAAGGCGCAGGTGAAATATGGGAATGTGATGATACGATGGATGTTAGGGTGATGACATACATTTATTATGCGCATTGTCCTACGAGGTAGCGAAATTTCTTTACATATTTCCATCTTATTGTCCGGAGCTAGGGCTAAAAAAAGGGTCAGTGGCCCAGTCTTGAGCGGCTGCTTTTCGCGGTTTCGTTGGCATTGTTCAGCGAAGCATTAGAGTCGATGGTGGTGCAATTTTGAACCTCTGTAACATAGCTTCTGATCATGTAGGAGCATGAAATTTTGGGCTAGTCTCGATACAAACGATCGATCTATCACGGGAACTCTTCATGTTATTGCCTTCCAGAGCCTGCTACATTGCGTAGTAAGTTATTTGCATGCGAAGGATTCTACCCCTTTCCCCATTCTCAGCATGTGGAATACCTCAAAATACTGAGAATGACGTTGCAGTTTATATGTATTTACTAAGGTAGCCTTATACGCGGCATGCAGACGCGATCAATGCCAGACGCTGACCCAGAACAGACTGGCACTGATAGTTCGTATACAAGTCTGCCAATCATTGTGAGTATGCCTTGCTGTGCTAATCATGGTCTATCTCGGTCATCCCCTTTCTCGCCATCTCTTTGGGCAGAAGGAATCGGGGCAATAGTGGTTACGCCTCGTCAACTAAGATGCTGTGAACATTTCGCGGCACAGGGAGGCTGAGAGCTTCACTAACTACTTTGGGAACTAGCGTCATCGTCCCATGACTTCCACTTCATGCGGGAGTGCTTTTAACTATCAACAACCTGTCGATCAACTTCCATACATTGCGGCCAAGCTCTAGACCTATCCTTTTAGATATTTCAGCCTCAGGAGGTAGGTCATCGATGAAGGAACAAGACTCTATAAGTCGGAATGGCCGGCCTTGACCGCGCCACTACTCATAAACTCATGGCTCGAGCGGCCAATAACACGGCCGTGATTTCGTTCAATCTCTACAGTAGATGGCCCCCTTGAGCTTTAGTAGGTTCTGAACCGTCGAATACGTCCTCTTAGGCCTGCAGCAGCAAGGCCTAACTTGGGCGCGGCCCGATAGAGCCTCCCGTTCTTTGACATCTGATCTTGAAGTATGCTCTCTGCTCCTATCAGTGTCAGTTCAGCCTGCCGCGCTACTATTAAGCTACTCAGCCGACTGTCCGGAAGCTCTCCTAGTAGACTTACAAGCCATAGCCGTGCGGCGACGTCGCTTTTCAACGACTGTGACTGGCGAAATTGCCCCCTAAGCGCGATGCATTGGATTGTCGTATGTGGCTCCTTTTTTGGCTTTTGGTGTCCTGTCATTGACTGTCTGTTGCCTGAGACTTGAGTCAAGAGAACTGATATAAAGGAGACCATGCTCGTCCAAGGGCACAATTATGTTCTGCTAACTACGAGCTATATGCCAGCGTTGGCCATTCTTATACTACCCATGTCGGAACCATCACGCATGTTCCAAAGTCTTAATCTGGACGAAATGCCGGTCACTCGTTCCGGGCTTCGGACATCGCAAGAACCACAAAGAGGAGCAGCGAGCTCCAGGGCTCGAGGACGTGGTCGAGGACGCGGTCCAAGCCGTGTTCAAACCCCTGTTCCTCCGATTGACCCAACAACAGCCTACAGTGGAATTGAATATGACACCAACATTTTCTCGCCTACCTTCGCTGAAAGTGCCCGTAAAGGCCTCCAGTCCGAGATGGTGGTCGATCAGGTACAAAGACACGGTTCTGGATCTGACAGCTACTACGCCTTCCAGATAAGCAAACCAGTCTCTGTGCACATACACGATCCGGCTGGGAGCTCTGATAGAATCATTGAATGTACCTGTGATAAGTACAAAGATACAGAAACCCCATGCAAGCATATCTGGGTAGGTTCGCTGCATAGATTTGACCATTACTCAAAACTTACTTACGAACATAGTGGTTATTTGCTGGTCTGCACAAGATCCTGATAGTTGAGCAAGGATTCGAGCCTGGAACAGCTGCGCGAAGAGCCATTCAGCCTGTATTGACAACTATGTTTCGCCAAATGTACCCGCTTATTCCAGAAGATAGGTTGGACACTTTACCGCAAGCGCTCAACAAAGTTGGCGTTGAAGATCCAGAAATTTTGGTTGCAGATCTGGACGCACGAAAGGATACAGTGTGTGATATTCTCGCGGGGTTTTATGATCGTCCTAAGAAGACCCCTAAAGAGCTTAAAGATGAATTCGTGGAAGACGTATTACTCTTACCGTCAAGTGAGATTCTCGTTGAAGGCAACCTCCATGCCACAATCTATCGTCTGGCTATGCGAGACGACGGCTTCTACACACGTCTGCAGGAGATTGTGCCCAACGATGCACGCGCCAAACAATACTACGAGACACTGTACATTAGGGCTCAAGAAGCCTTGGAGCGGTTGACTACATACGCTACGTACGGCCCACGGAGTCCCAGGGATTTGACAGTACCTGAGTGCGCAAGGGTACTTCGGTCTCTTGTTAATCAGATGTGTCAAAACAAGGATGCAAGGAATGCAGTTGCCCCACTCGGTGCTGTGGTGGCATCTCGGCTGGCCGTGATCCTTGTGCGCCTCATCGATCGCGTACTAGACCTCAATCAAGACGTCTACGCAAATGCAAGATGGAACAGAATCACACCTGCGAACGAGCATCCAAGAGACCGCAATTTGTTCGCTTACCTGATTGGCGACCCTCCAACTGCATGGGCCCCTGACTGGAAGACGGATTACTTCGGCATCGATCGACTTCGAGGCTTCCCTCTGAACGAGTGGGAACATCTCACAGAGCGTCTCGATACTATCAGATGGCACATCGAGAAAATGGATACAACCACCTTTCCGATGGCGTCTCGGTACGCTCAGCAAATCGACGAGATGCTTGGCAACTCTGCTGCTACTACCCAAATCGATGCTATGCTTCGCGATCCCACTGCTCCTAGATTCGAGCCGAGCTCTCCTTCCCAAATGCCTGGGCTCGAATAGTACCCAATCGCTTGAGTCATCGATGTTTGCCGCAAGTCTGGAACAGACACTCGAGTCTTTTCGCATTAAGAATTCTTGGACATACTCATAAATGATATAAACGGATGGCCATACAGCTTTTCCTTTTTCTGATCATTTCGTCCTGTACCCACTGCTTTGAATTATCTTCCTACTCGGAAATTATGATGATAGGAGAAGGGGGGGGTTTTTTTCTAATAATTCTTTTCTATTCGCAAGGCGCTACGAATATGGAGGAGGCAACATGCTGTTTTTCCGTCGACTTCTTTTCATTCGTGGATTCTCCTTCAGTGGTCTATTCTTCATTGGAGCTGGGGCTGGTCCACCCACGCTACTGTTAGATTAAGATACTTATTTCCACCGAGCGCCAGCACGCATAACCATGCTACCGTTTGAAACATTTCGCGCAGCATTGGCAAATAAGGAATGACTTTGCTGACCTAAACTGATAGAAGGGCTCATCTCCTAACCGTAAGCACTTACCAACCGTATAGCCCTTAACACAGACTCCCCTAAAGCTATAGGTATTTCTAAAGTTGGTTACTTTGAGCATATCATTTAACAAGTATGCGAAGCAACCGTACCTCGTCTTGCAACATATCCACCCCCTATTTGAGAATCCCTACTAGTTCTCGCCCAAGCTACTTCGACCATCCATACGGTGGTAATATCGAATGGAAAATCCTTATACAAAAAGTTCGCTTAGAAATGAGCTGTCATGCCACTGGTGCGAACTACGTGAACAAATCCATAGGTCTATGTAGGCTACTGATAGTAGGTAGTTTCATCCGCAAGAATTCCGCAAAAAGTCCGCAAAAATTCCGTACGAATTCCATAAGAACATGGGCTACCTGATCGAAATCAAGCTTATCTACAATTCATGCACAGGCAAACCTATCCTACCACCTAGGAGGTTATTCTTCGGACGTCAGATTATAAGCTCGTGCACGTACTTGTTGCCAAGCGTAAAGCTATCTATCTGAGTTTTGAAGGCCGAGCTAGGTAGCAAATACAGCTCAAACATCAAGTACATTTAGTTTCACTCCAGCATCATTATACCGCACCGCCCAATTATGAAAGCAATACCTTACGCCATGGGGTATCGTGCTATGCTCTACCATGCCTAAACGCCACAAGCGGTTTAATCCGCCCCCCTAATAACCGTAAATGAAAGGTCTTCGCAGATGCCGCGTCCGTAGCGTCGTCGACGCACGCCGCGCTGTGCTGTATTCATGTTGTAGGTGTAGATCATCATCCTGCGACCTTCTCCTGTTCACATAGTGTCAACTAAAGCACAACCAAACAAACAACCAAACATGATCTTGCTGTCTGGCTCTCTTACACTCTGCCCCCTTCCTCATCAACCCCTGCCTCCGCTTCCTAAGCGCATGTACCAGCGCTTTCTCCGCGAACGCGAATGCCTCGTCGGTACTTCTCATAGCAGTGAACATGCGGGCTTCGATGGCAGCTTTCTTCTCAAGGATGTCGATTAGTTTCTCTATCCGATGTTTGTGCTTTTGCGTCCTAGGTGTTTTGATAATAAGTTAGAGTTTCGTTGGTGGTGGTGGTGGTGGAGGTGGTGGTAAGGTAGTTAAGAAAGTTAACGTACACGCGCTTCGATATTTCATTGAATTTAGAGGTCATGGCTTCTTCGATGGTGCGGATGGATGTTTCGTGCGAGTGTGCGATTTTGGCTCGACGCGAGTGCAGGCGTTTTTTGGCCTGGTGGATTGTTAGGTGCTGGTGATTGCTGGAGAAGAGATAGGAGAGGGGCTGACGTCTTTTCTCATGGTCTGGGCCATTTGTATGGCGGCGTTGTCTGAGCCTGAGCTCGAGGGACTGCGCTGCGATGCTGAGTGTGACGTACGTTCATGTTGGAGAGATAGGTCTGCTTGATCGGCGCGTGGTTTCGAAGACCGCGTCCGTGCCATTGTGGAGAGGTGATCCTCAGTGTGCTCGAAGCCTCTATTGTACCGTTATTCTCAAACTTTGAGCTTCGAGCTTCGAGCTCTTGGCAAGAAGATACTTCAGCGGCATCGGCCCGGAACGTTGACGCTAGCCATTAGCTGCACTATCTAAGTCACAAGCGAAGTTCGGCCGAGATATTTTTCTCAAACACCTGGAATTTTGTCACTGTCTTGAAGACGCATCAGAGAAAACATGGGACTTAGTGCCCAAAGAAAGTACGTCCCATACATATAATGTAATACTACTGAGAATACCGCTGACTTCTGCAGGCGGACTAAGCTTTCCCATGACCCTAACAACACACAATGGAGCCGATCGACTACCAAGTTCGGCCAGAAGATACTTGAATCCCAAGGATGGGTACCTGGAGACTACCTTGGACCAAAAAATACAGCTCATTCCGCACACCATACTGCAGCAAATGCGTCTCATATCCGCATTACGCTTAAAGATGATAATCTTGGTCTTGGTGCTAAACCTGGGCGCTCTCAACAGGATGGCCAAGCAACTGGATTGGACATGTTTCAAGATGTCCTTGGACGCTTGAACGGCAAGAGTGAAACACAATTGGTGACAGATCGAAAGTTAAGGACTCAATTGAGGGGTTCGAATTTTGTCGAGCAAAGGTGGGGGAGGCTACGTTTCGTCAGTGGGGGTTTCCTGGTGGGCGATGAACCACAGGCACTTCCGAAGGATGCCAGTCCCAAGGCCTCTCACGAAGAGCCTTCCGAGGTCCAGGATCACACAATTTCGATGATTACACGAGAGGATGAGCAAGCACGCTCAAAAACTCTAAAGGCAAAAAAGCATAAAAGACCACGGTGTGAGAAGTATGGCCCTGGCGAGCTCGGGGTTACGCAGCAGCGACAAAGGCAGAGATCGCCACTGGCCAAAGATTGTACTGAACCAGAGCAAGATAAGAAGCAGAGGAAAGCAGACAAGGCAGCCCGCAAGCTGAAACGCCAGATTAAAAGACAAAAAGAACGTGCATTACAAGTACAAGACCCAGCAACGCATAACATACCCTTGTTAAGACCCGTCAATTCTGAGCCAGTCGACAAGGTGGGGGGCACAAAAGGGACCACTGCAAAAGAATGCAAAGTCTCATCGACGGAAGCTAAAACTTTCGCAACGGTTGGAGGTAGCAGACAGGCTGTTCGACAACGTTACATTCAACAAAAGAAGTTGTCTATGATGGATAGCAAAGCACTGAACGAGGTGAGCGTGTGGCCTGGCTATCAACCTTTCGGTGTCCGATTACTGATAGTCTCGCTAGATATTGATGATAAAGGGCTAATTGGTGCTGAATGCGAGCCATTGCTCATCCAAACAGTCAATTGGCAGGCCTTCTTTCTCGGTCCTGTGTGATAAAGATGTGTCGTACTATGCGAGCCTCACACTTTCGCCAAAGGAATGTGCAGATCAGTGGTACCACCCAGTCTATTTACGGGTCCCTGCGTCATTTCTCGACGCGACTTTCCAAGTGTGCCTGGGCCATCGCTGATGCTTAGTGCCCACCAATACCACTGAGGTATTCGACCGATTTTAGCAGTTGCTCGGTGAATCCTTCGAGCGGTCATTACATACGCAACAGGAGTATAACATGCGATTAGCTGAATAGTGGCCGACTCTCATACTGCATGGTAGCGAGAGACGCTGGGCCCGCTAGGAGGTCTTGGTCGACTTGCATCGAAACGCGCTAACGAACGCCAAGCTTTCGATTACCCCACACCTAGCGCCGATCATTAAGCCTGCTCGTGCCCTTACTGCGCCTTGAATGTTCACCGAATCTCTGTCAATACACCACGCAATTCCCACACTCAGCACACTTCTTCATCCACTCAGAATGTAACGACCACCACTCCATCCTCACACCGTCCGCAGGACTGGCCAATGAAGCAAGACTTCCTACCTACCTTCATCTGTTGAAACCCGACCAACTCCGCCCGGCACGCGTAAGCTACGGAGTTCAACAAAGAAATTACCAATCACCATCAACCATCGGTCTGCCTGTCGACGATTGTCAGTCAAGCTTACCACCCAAACCAACCTTAGGTCACACCGTCTATACTTAAGTCCCGGCCTTGTTTTCTCCCCGAGCCCTCACGGAACGTTTAATCATGTCTAACAACGAGAATTCGCCTCCACCGACGCCCAACTCTACTCGTCGTTTCTCCCTTTCGGAGATTTTTGGTCGTCCCCAGTCCAACAACAATGGCACTCCTGCATACCCCGGTCCTATTTCTACCTCAGTTGCCAACGCTCAAGCTCAGCAACGTCGTCGCACATCGATTTCGGCCTTGACCATGGCAGGCTCCCCTACTCAAACCTCGCCTTTTGCAAACATGAAGAATCGTCAAGGCAGTTTCGCCAGTAGCAGCTCACCATCGACGTCTGTCAATGAGAGTGCAATTGAAGAAGGCGATGCAGAGCCCAATCCTTCTCCCACATCACCATCGGCTTTCGCTCGAAAATTGAGCTTTGGGCCCAAGGCGCTACGGGATGTTCAGTCTGGAAATGGTACTGCCACCGCTAAAGCTTCCACAAACATGGCTTCGGGCCCGTCTGTCAAAGGGCGAGGTCTGTTCTCAAGCCATTCCATGCCCGATGTATTTATAATGTCAAATCGCTGACAGCTGTCTCTCATATCTAGGTGAAGGCTTTAATTGGTCTGAACAAATCAAGAATCGAGCCGAGAGGTCGGCTTCGATCACCGGCCCACCCGCTGCACCCTCTACGGGTTCCATGGGCCATCAAAAGGCCGCCAGCGTCGCAGCTGCCGAGCAGCCAATCAAGGAGATGCCTAAAGCCCCTAGGAAGCCAGATCACTTCCAGGAGAGGATCTTGAAGGGTGACTTCTACATGGATTAGATCGGATCCCAACCACTACGCAAAGGCCATCTCAACATGTCGAATGCCTACTATCAAACATTTCGTAAATCATCAAGCCAGCCTCTCGAACACATTATGAGGATTATTGGTCAGGAACGCTCCAATCTATGTTGTATGGCGTTTCTTTTCAAAACGAACCACCAGAACAGGTGCATGGCATAAAATAAGCTTCAGCAATTGCTTTGCCAATATCATGATCGAAGAAAACAAGCCATCATCCCGCCCGAGTTCACTCAATTTGCCAATACGCTCATTATGCACGACATTGCTGTTGAGCCCAGAAATGGGGATCCACTCGTTATCAAACACCTGGTGCTTCAAGCATTCACATTTCGGTTTTCGGTTTTGCTTCGAGGAGTACGGAAGGTGGGGGCCCAAGGAGTCTCAGTTAGGTTACCATCCTCCTGAAGTCCTTTATGGAGTTAAACAAGCAGAACAAAACATATTCAGCTGATGTGCAATTCGATGCGGGCGTCAGAATCATAGTTGCTTCATCAATCAAATTTCAACTATCACATCGATTTACCAATCGGGTTATGCGCTTCTGTTGACAGCTATGTTTGATAAGATTTCAGCGTGTTACTAGTTTCAATTTCCATCTTGGTCTTTCCAGGCAAAAGTTCCCTTGGGTACCCCGCCCCCGCATACTCACCAAGCTCTCCCCGCAAACTGATTTTCACGGTGCGGCCGAAGAGAGCCAATCACATTAAGTCAGTGCTTGGCATGTACCTAACGTGAAGCGCAGACTGTTTACGTGATGCACGGAAGGATGGATCATCTGTGGAGGTACCTCGGAATTATGCCTCTCCCCACACAATGTCCTCGCCAATACACCATACCTTATCTCCCCCTCTTCCCATCCACCACTACCACTCCTCCTCTCCCTCAAGCCAATTCCTTTCAGATACATTAGATACTCACGGTACAGCAGCTCCAATCCATCAATAAGCCAGAAAATCATTAAACACCCACTACACCAGTCACAATGGTCGACATTCCCAAGCAATACAAGGCCTGCGTCTACAATGACCCAGGCAAGATCTCTACGAAGATCGAAACACTCGACATGCCTGAACCCGGGCCTGGCGAATGCTTGATCCATCTGTAAATCCCCTCGAGCCCTCCCACACAGCATCCACTGACACCGCCCCCAGTACCCACTCCGGAGTCTGCCACTCCGACCTAGGCATAATGGAGAACTCCGTACGCTCATCCCTCTCCCCACGCACCCCCCCTCCCCCCAAACACAAATCCACCAAAACAAAACAAAAGCTGAACAAACCCCCCCCCTACAAAAAAGTGGGCCTCCCTCCCCTACCCCACGCAACCGGGCCAAGTAGGCGGCCACGAAGGCGTCGGCTCAGTCGTAAAACTCGGTCCCGGTTCCGAAAACAAAGGCATCAAAATCGGTGACCGCGTCGGCATCAAATGGGTCTCGGGCACGTGTGGGAACTGCCCTCAGTGCATGGCTGGCGCCGATGCGTTGTGTCCGCAGGCTAAAGTTAGTGGGTATTATACCCCGGGTACGTTTCAGCAGTATTGTATTGGGCCTGTTAAGTAAGTGTAATGTTTATCTCTCCCCTCAATGTCAGTTTTATATTACGTATATACTCACACTGCTTCCTCAACAGCTACGTAACCCCCATCCCCGACGCCCTCTCCTCCGCCGACGCAGCTGTAAGCCCCCTCCCCCCACTCCTTCTCCCCTTGTCCAATACAACTAACCCCCCCCTTCCACAGCCCATGCTCTGCGCCGGCGTAACCACCTACGCCGCCCTCAAAAAATCCCGCGCCCCCCCCGGCTCCTTCGTCGTAATCTCCGGCGCCGGCGGCGGTCTCGGGCACATAGCCGTCCAACTCGCCTCCCGGGGCATGTCCCTCCGCGTAATCGGCATCGACGCCCCCTCCAAAAAATCCCTCGTCCTCTCCTCCGGCGCCGAAGCATTCATCTCAATTGCGGACCACAATGACAAGAGTATCGGCGAGGAGGTGGTTAAGTTGACAGGCGGATTGGGCGCACACGCGGTTATTGTGTGTACGGCGAGTAATCGGGCGTATGCGCAGGCGATGGATATGCTAAGGTTTGATGGGACGATTGTGTGTGTGGGGATGCCGGAGGGGGAACCGAGGGCTATTGAGAAGGCGTATCCGCAGGTGATGGTTTTTAAGCAGGCGAATATTGCGGCGGTGGCGGTGGGGACGAGGAGGGATGCGATTGAGTGTTTGGATTTTGCGGCGAGGGGGGTGGTGAAGGTGCATCATCGGGAGGAGAAGATGGAGAGGTTGGGGGAGGTGAGTTGTTTCTTGTTTTTTTTTGAGGGGTGGGGGTGGTCTGGTGATGAGGGATATGCTGATTGTGGTGGTGTTTTGCAGGTCTTCCAGGAGATGAAAGATGGGAAGTTGATGGGACGTGTGGTTATTAATCTAGAGGGCTAAGTTGGAGGATTAGGAAAACGCAGCCAGGAGACAAGGCTTTTGTATGATACATATCTACGTATTATATGCATATATATATACACCCAGACCTTGGGATTGAACATGGACTTGTTAAATCCTTGTTGAATCGGGAAAGAGAGCAAGTCCGCTTTAGATGGAGCACGAGGGGAGACTTAGGAAGGGTACCTGAGATGGCACCATCGGTATCAGCTGGGGTTGCTATTATCGTTTTCCAGTAGTCCACAACTTCTAGCAGCAATGGCTGTTCCATCCCTACAAAGATAAGCCCAGTCGTTGCTCTGCCAGACGTTAGAATCGAAAAAGACATCAGGCTTTAGATGCCCTTTTGCTAGGGTTTCTTCAATACATACTTCGAGGTGGTGGACTGCTGAGGAGATCTCTTGCTTTAGTTGACATACAAGACTCACTAACGAGTCTCTGCTCTATGGGTGCTGTCCGGCTGGAAAATTTGTGTTGCAAACGTTTGCAAAGACTCCTTTTTACCTCACCCTCTGCTTAAGTCCTCGTGTCTATTTGGAGACTCTGCATTCTCCGGATACAGACTCGATCGGCTTTCCTCATGACTCGAACGATGCGGCAATGTGCTCACTCCGCCAATATCCTGCAACAGAATGTCTGCCGCTGAACCATTTGACCTATCCAGCGTAGGCCTCCGCTGCCGAGAAGGTGTTCCTACATTCACGTATGAGACGACGACACCGGCAGCGCCTTGGGTGCTTTTCTCCAATTGGGCGTGGATTTGGCCGGCAATTCGATCTTCCCTTTCGGCGCGCCAGGTGGAATTATTTTGTTCGTGTAGAGTGTTCACTTTGTCTGCGATGCCGGTTCCGCCCATAGATGTGCCAACGATGACTGTCTTGACGTCCATGTAGTTGAATGTGGTAAGGTGGCGCCATCCTCTGGTACGAAGTGCCTCGGTGATATAGACCAGGAATATGATAAGGTTTGTGATGAATATCAGGTAAATGTATGGTAGTGTACCGAATACTATGGCGGCTTCTTCTGATGTGACATTGGATGGAACGAAGTCTTTGGCGATCATGAGGTCTGCCGAAGCATAAGCCAAGATGATGTTGTCGATGAATGAGTCTATAGCATCCGAGACGCCGAGAAGATTCGAGGCACTAATGTTGCCGGGTACGACTGGCACATTGGCGATGTTGTACATGAGCGCCTGGCCTAGCATGGAAATATAGGTTGTTGTCAATACCGAGGACATGGTAGACATGGCATCAAGAGTCCTGTTTATGACCAGTTGGCCGTAGGGAGGCATATCTACGTCGTCAACTGGAAGAACGGATATAGTCCGATTAATTCTGTTCACGGATAGGGAGAAGGTCGTTGGAGAAAATATTATATCGCACTGGATGTTGTTTAAAGGGCCGTAGTATTCGTTTTCATCACTGCCATCTCCAGCAATAATCCCCAGGGTATTATGTATGCCATTGGTCGCAGTGAAGAGCGATACGGTCTGTCCTGCATTGAAACCAAAAGCAGTTGCCTCTACAAACACACTCTCGCCAGCTACAGGCAGATAACCTTGGACGTCGAAAAGTTGATACAGATACCCATCATCTTGCGGAAGAAGGTCGGATCCCACCGACAAGTCTGCTGTGTCATTATAGATGCACGACGTATGCGACTGCAAACCTAATTCGGTGTATTTGTAACTCTTGGTGGTGGTTGGAAAAGCCTGATCCATAAGACCAACAGAAGCTCCAACGCCAAAGCTTCGAGCGTCGTAGACATAGCCTGTCTTGTCCAGCCTAGCATGGGAGCTGATGCCGCCCGAATGGTTGGATGCTTGAGCGGCCGTTCCAAGCATGGAGCCTTGGAGGTCAAACTCAGGCTTGTAGGTGAACAAGCCTTCATCCGTATTCAGCTGATATAAGTTGCGGAATTGCGAATGAGGGTTGTTTTGAAGTGTTGTCGTATTCTTCCATCCAGGCAGCTGTATTGGTCTCGTCGAGGGTTTCAATGCATTGACCGGTGTGATAGCGCCGGCCCATAGAGCGCCTGGAAGAATAGTAATAGTCACGAAAATGATCACAGGAAGGGAGTAGAGCCATGGTAGAGAATTATCAACGTTATGTGCAGTGAGAGCGGAAAAGCATTTGACGAGATCCAGAGAGAAAGGGCTCTGGGACATATATGCACGACTGGATAGATTGATGATCGTTGCTGCACAGGACAGGTTAGGTCCCAAAATACAGAGTAGATACTTATGAGGCCAGGGCAGGCTGACTGACTCAAAGCGTAAACATGTAACATGCCTAGGACGTGTGAGATTACTTGGACAATTAAACCCACCGTGGAGCGATTGTTGTCCACAAAGACTGCGAACCCACGGGAACTTGCCCAGTGGTCGAACTTAGAGGCGAAAAGTCCAGTGGCAAGAAAAGTCGTTAGCAACAGTCCTGGAACAGGGAGAAGTTTCTCCGACCAAGACACGTTGCAACCCTTAGTCGTCCCCATAGCTTGAGTGCACTAATTGTTACTTGCCCTCAGCGGGATATAGTAGGAGAGGAAGATTGAACAGAGCTCCGAGAAAGTGACTCTTCACGGCAGGTGAAGATAAGTGACGTTTCAGGCGGCAGGATTCAGGTAGACGTGTAGACTATCGAGTCCAGCCCATAGTCGCGCGCACGCTCTAGCATGGACAGGGATCTCCCACTACTTACTGGCTTTTACACCTTTCGAGTTCGCTTACTTCTTTAAAAAAGCCACCCAACGTTACCCGCCCTGAGGTAGCATCACCTCGTGCACATTCAGACCGAACAGTGCCGATCTTAGCGACCATGATGTCTTGCTTGGGTATGATATTGAGCAAGCTGTCAATATAGATATAGGAGTGACCATTTGTAGGGTATCAGTTCCTCGTCTTTCCTTGTCGGCTTACACTGTACAGAGGTATGTAAGATCGGGAAAAGAATGTCTGCAGATTTTCATGAAGTTGGCTGGAGCCGAGGATCGCTACGGAAGAGCCTGTCAACCGTATGGCCCTATGGGGCTGATCCCTAACGGGCGTAAAAGCTCCCTAAAGCTGGTCCCTAAGTGAATGAACTGTGGAGCAAAGGAATCAGCTTTGGGGACCAACTCTAGGGGTGACTTTAGGGGAGCTTGTGTTAGCCCCATAGGGCTATGCAGTTGGGGGTTCATTGTACAACAATTTTCCAATCAACATTACCACCATATGGTCGAACTAGCTTGGGCGAGAATCAGTATGAAATATCAAAGAGAGGTTGGACATGTTGCAAGACTACGCATAAGTGCTAAATGATATGCTCAATGCGGCATCAGAGCACTCATGTCTCTACAAGTCTTAATACGAGAGCATCCTCGACGATCGTTTGCACTTGTGACAAAAACTCATGCACTCATATTACGCCACAGCTTGTCGAGTCATAATGCTGATAATACCAACCATGGAACAAACACCAAGGCCTTGGCCTCCAAGTGTATGGTGGAGTTTGCAACGCTTGAGAATGTGGACCTTTCAGAATACCGCGTCCTTCGAGCGTCCGGCGTACACGGAACACTTGGCCTTATCAACATCAACGCCGATGTCTTCCTTTGTGTGATAACTAGTGCCCAGAATGTGGCTACGGTCAGGCCGAACGAGACAGTGCAACGTATACTTGCCGTCGAGTTTTGTTAGTATTTCTGACGAGGCTCATACTTGATATATTTCAATTGCTGATCAAGAGAACTTCAAGTTTGCCTAAATAAGGAGATGTATGATTACGAGCTCCATGGAGAGATCGACCCTTACTCACCAGACTTCCCTGATCACGGTCACGAGGGTCGAGATCCAGCTTTTGAGCATCCATGTCATGAACTGAAGAAGATCCTAGGCAGTGGGACATTCTACTATAGTGTGGACTTTGATCTGACCAATCGCTTGCAAAGCAGGTACGGAACGTGGACTCAATTCAAGCGTTTACTCTAATCAGAACTAGATCGTCTGAGCAATCGGCATTCGATGTTGACAATCTAGACGAAGGCTTCCTTTGGAACTCATACATGATAAATCCCCTCATTAAGTTTCGCTCACGCCTAGCAAAACAAGAAAAGGAGATACTCGATGCATCTCGTATCCTGACTTCCGCTATCAGGGGCTTTGTCTCCTCAGTGACAATCCCAGCCTCGGCTTCTCCCCTCAGAGCCTTGAAAAGTAATCTGCCTTCGACGCTGACACTGATATCTCGGCTCTCTTGTCGGCGTGCAGGGACAAGATTCAATTCGAGAGGCATAGACGATGATGGCAACGTAGCGAACTTTGTTGAGACCGAAACGGTCTTCTACCATCCTTCGAGCTTATGTTTCTCTTACGCGCAAGTCCGAGGCTCTGTGCCCCTTTTTTGGGAACAAGCCGCCGGCCTCCTTCCGGGACAACAAAAGATTCAAATCACCAGGTCACCTGAAGCAACGCAGCCAGCTTTTGATAAGCATTTTGAGTCTCTAGAGATGGACTACGGCACTATTCACATCCTCAATCTCTTGAGTGTGTCCAAGCCAGGCGAAGCTGAACTGACTGCGAGGTACAACTATCATGTCCAGCATAGCCAAATGAATCAGGTCGTTGATCTGAGCGGAACATCGGACAATCGCCTTCTCGAATCACAATTTGACTTCCACGCAGAGACCAAAGGACCTGGGGGATATGAAGCTGCTAGCATGGTGAGACGGTTAATTCAGACCCGTGCTGACGGTTTTGCGTATTTCTTGTGCGAGGATGGAGACAGAGTCAGGAATGGATACCAGAACGAAAAGGCTTCGCGTGTGGGAACCGTAGTCATATTGCAACAAGAAGGTGTATTCCGCACGAACTGCTTGGACTGTTTAGATCGGACGAATCTGATCCAGACGATCATCAGTCAAATGGCCTTGGAGCTCTTCTTGCGGCACCGGAACGAGCATCCTACCGCTGATTTTTGGGTGCGGCATTCAAGTCTCTGGGCGGATAATGGTGACGCACTTTCTAAGATATACGCCGGCACTGGAGCTTTGAAGTCTTCCTTCACCAGGCACGGAAAAATGTCCTTAGCTGGCGCCATAGCTGATGCACGCAAGAGTGCCACCAGGATGTATATCAACAACTTTGCTGATAAAGGCCGCCAGAATACCATCGATATATTGCTTGGGCGTCTGGTTGACCAGTCACCCGTCCATCTATACGATCCTATTGCTGACTATGTCAATGCCGAGCTCAAAAGAAGGGCAACCGAGTACTCAACCTCAGATGTGGTACACATATGGGTGGGGACTTTCAATCTGAATGGCCGTGGAGGTGGAGTCAAGGAAGATCTATCAGCATGGCTATGGCCTGAAATCAACCGAGCACAGCAAGAGCCTGGGATCGTCGCCGTCGGATTTCAAGAGATCGTCGAGCTTAGCCCGCAGCAGATCATGTCGACAGATCCTGTAAGACGTCAAACATGGGAATCTGCTGTGAGACAGACGTTGAACGGCAGTAGTCGTAAACGCTCTTCAGAAGAGTATATTCTCTTACGCAGTGGACAGCTCGTTGGTGCAGCACTCATGATCTTTGTCAAAGCTAGCATACTTGATAAGATCAAGAACGTGGAAGGTAGCGTGAAGAAGGTATGGATCCTCAAACGCCTTCATGGTACTTGAGGGAAGCTGACTTCGGCAAGACTGGCATGTCAGGCATGGCTGGCAATAAAGGAGCCGTCGCCATACGAATGGATTACGCCAATACACGCATCTGCTTCGTCACAGCTCATTTCGCTGCTGGCTTTGCAAACTACGACGAGAGGAACCGAGACTACCATACTATCAGTCACGGCCTTCGCTTCCAACGCAATCGGTCAATTGAGGACCATGATGCAATCATATGGTTAGGAGACTTCAACTATAGGATTGGTCTGAGTGATCATAAAGTGCGCCAACTGATCAAGGCTGGGGACTTGGACACCATGTACCATAATGACCAGGTAAGATGGTTGGCTACCAAAGCAAGCACTACTTACTCACTTCCGTGAAGTTAAACGTGCAAATGGTGCAGGGGCATACGTTCCCCTATTACTCAGAGTCACGAATCACATTCATGCCAACGTATAAATACGATAATGGCACAGATAATTACGACACTTCGTAAGATACACTGCCCAATGGACAGGGTCTTCGCTCACCGTAGACCAGAGAGAAAGCCAGGATACCTGCATGGTGTGACCGCGTACTTCGGAAGGGTGACATTTTAAGGCAGATCAACTATTCGACGGCTCCGTTGCGCTTCTCCGACCATAGACCTGTGTATGCCACTTTTCAATGCACTGTCAGCGATGTCGATGAAAGTACAAAGGAGGCTTTGAGTCGGAAGCTATATGCTAAAAGAAAAGCGGACATTGGTGACACAACTGCCAATGCCGGGGATGAGGACATAGACGATGAAGATCTGATAGGGTATGAATCAATAGCTCCGGAACTGCCTCCTGCAAGTTCGGATCGACGCAAGTGGTGGTTGGACAATGGTGAGACGCTTCTGTTATTCATCAAGCATAGGATAGAGATCTAATCACTGCCTTTAGGTCTTCCAGCTCGGTCCGATGTTAAACCTCCACACGGAGAAGCTGTCCTCAACGCGAACAGGCCCTCGAACCCTTTCACCCCCACTGACGAGGCTGACTGGGTGGTTATCGATAAGACCCCACCCAGAGAACCACCCAGGGCGAGCCCGATCAGTCACAGAACGAATTCTGCGAATGAAAACGTCCACAAATCTCCCGTGCCTTTCGAGTCCAATCAGCCAATGCCATCGAAGGACTCTCGCAACTTAAAAGGAGCCCAAGTACCAACGAACGAGTCCAGGTCGGGAGCCTCCAGCCAGGCATCAACCGTTCCTGCATCGTCCCGTAAACCTGTACCTCCAGTACCGAAGAAGCCCGCTTTACTCAGCGAGTCCAGTGGACGGCGGGCAAGCCAGGATAGTAGCAATTCCGCTACGGACAGGACGGTATCAGCAACGCGACCAACAGTGTTACGACGAGCACCATCCGGCGACCCAAGGGCAGGAGTCCCACAACGCACAACACAGGTTCCATTAAGGCCTTCTCCACAAAGCCAGCGACTCTCCGCTGATGCTGATGGACCACCTCTGCCACCAAGGAGACCGAATACCGCTGCACAGAGCACCGATGGCCTGATGGATGATGACGCTGGCGGGGCGAGTTCGATACCATCCCTACAGCCAACACGGCGTTCATAGCGTGCCTAGCCATATAAGTTGTCTGTTAGTAACAGAAATCAAGCCTGCACGCATATGGGATATCATACCTCATGTAGCAATCTCGACCACCCAAGCCATCCCCCTTCCCAAAAAAAGAAGCCCTCCCAAAATCCCATCCATACCCACCCACCCCCTACCTAGACCTCCTCCCCCCCTCCCTCCTCTCATACCCCCTCCTATCCCCCCCGGGGCCATCATCAACCTCCACAATCTTCTCCCTCGTCCCCCTAAAACTCACACTCCCCGTACTCAGTCTCGGACTCTTCCCCTGCCACCCCCCTCCCTCACCACCACTAGAATACCCCCTACTCCTCACCGGCCTCACAATCATAACCTCCTCATCCTCAAAATGCACTATATTCCCACTCTGCCTCGGCGTCGTAATGACTTCCTTCGTAGGCGTGATTATCACTGCTGTGTTTGATTGCCGTGGGGATGATGGCTTGCGAGCCAGCGATGGGACTGGGACTAGTTGGAGACTGCCACCTGAGAGACGCGGGCTGCTATTGTGTAAGACTAATTGGGTTCCTGAAAGCCGCGGAGAACTGCTATGCACTAATTGGGCTCCTGAGTGGCGTGGGGAGCGGTGGTGAGGGGGGATTCTGGGGGCGGAGGAGCGGGGGGAGATTGTTTCGACGGTGACGAGTTGGCCGGAGGAGAGGCGGCGGGTTTCGCTTCGGGAGCGGGAGTGGGGACGGGAATGGGGACGGGAGTAGGTGGTGGTCAGGGTGGTGCTATGGGTGGGGGGAGTTATGACTGCGATGGTGGCGACGCGGGAGGGGGTGTGGGAGGTGAGGGTGTGGGTGATGGGGCGGGGGGGGACTTTGATCTCGGGGTCGGAGCGGGTGGTGAAACACATTTCTTTATTATGTAGGCAAGTAGAAGGGGGGTTAAGGCAAATATGTATTCTCCGATCCAGTTTGATTTCATGTTATTCTTTGATGTGGTGGGGATGGTTTTACAGCCGGGAGGATTTGGGGGGGGGAAAAGAAAAGAGCTGTGGGATTCAATAATGTGGTTCGCATATAGAGAATGAGCACCGATGAAGTGGAAGGAGTCGGAATGATCTGGCAGGTCCGCATGTGTTATTAAGGGTGAGTCACTCGTGTAGAAGGGATCTACTGGCAATGAGTCAAGCTTATGTGGTCATGGTTGCAGGTTGCAGCTATCGGTATACTGCAATTGGCGAGCGTGTGTAATTCACCGCCATAATGGCGTTAGATTGTTCCGATTGAATTGCTTGGACGGTGGTATTGTAGCTGCTGACAAGATGTTTCTAGATGTAAAAAGTATTGCCGACTTGAATGTTCAAAAACAACAGACTTGGGGGTATAAGATTGGTGCAGGAAACCGCTCCTCCGAATAACACAAATGTGACTCTTCACTAACTCGGAAAGGTATTAGAAAAATTGTCGATGTGGACTGGCTGAGACGCCAGGAATGCAGCAAACGACCTGGTATGAAATACCCAGTCTTCTCTCTAAATGCCCCCAGCTGCGCCATCGCTGATGCAGCTTCTAAACGCCCAAACAAATCAAACAGCAAGCGCAAAAATTCTTGGGTATTCGATAAAGAAAATGAAATCCATTGTTTCAGAGTTGCGAGTAATGCGGTAAATCGTCAATCTTTCCAGTCGTTCCATGCGTGACCAGCCCGGAATTGCCCGTATTGCTTTTAGGCAGCGATTGTGGGTGTTTCGAGTGCTGAATGCGCTAGGGATTTGCAATGAGTGAGTCGTCGTCGTAAAAGCTCAAAGGCAGAGAGTGCCGCTTGGGGGACATAATCACGCCTTGTCGGCTTGTAGCATGCTGGAGGCAGTGACAGGCGTTATAGTGCCAATAACACCATCCCCTCACTTCCCCTTCTTGCCCTTTCCGCCCTTCTTTTTTCCGGAACTCCACAAGACGAACGCGCCAGGACCCTTCTGCTTCTTTTTCTTCTTGGGCTCCTTCTCTGCTTGAAGTTAGCATGACTCATCACTTGGATCGCAATAAGGGACAAACCCGCACCATCGGAACCACCTGAGTGTTCAGGAGGCGGGGGCGGCACACCTTCTTCCACGATGACAATGTCAGCACCCTCATCCGCGGGAGCCTCCTCTGGCTCAGGCGGAGGGGGTAATGGCCACATGTGCATGGAGATCGACCAGCCGGGCTCAACCACCGTTTCCCAGACAGACTTCATTACAATTTCACCATGCGGGCCAATCAGGTCATACATCCCCTTATCCACATGTGGGCCATAGTCCTCCACGTGAAGAAAAGCTTCCTTGATCAGGTACTCCATCCCCTAAGAACGTGCAAAAGGTTAGGTCTGACAGCAAATAGCCAGGTTGGAAACCCACTTACCGACCAGGTACTGCACAGATGGAATGGGAAGCTAAACTTTCTTCCGATAGCATCCTGGAATTTGAGAGGCTTATCTTTCTCCTTAGGTGGTGGAGGGGGTGCTGCTGCTGCCGCCGCCGCCGCTGCTTCTGCGGCAGCCTTCTCAGCTTCTGCAGCTGCTTTCTCTGCCGCTGCCTTATCTGCTGCTGCTTTTTCTGCTGCCAATTTATATTCCGCCTCTACTTCTCCTCTCGCTGCTGCTGCGGCTGCGGCTGAGGCAGTTGCAATCTCTTCAGCCCTAATCCTGTCGGCTTCAGCTTTAGCAGCTGCATCCTTAAGCGCCTGTTGAGCCGCAGCTTCTTTCGCTTCCCGATCTGCTTTTTCATCCAAGAAAAGTTTCTCGATCCGCGCGAACTTCTCCTCAGTTTCTTTCACAATGTCGATTGGTGGAGGTGGCGGCGTACTTGGTGGCGCAGGTTTAGCTGGAGCCGGAGCTGGGGTAGCAGGTGCAGGCGTAGGCGCGGATGCCGGCGCAGGCGCGGGTGCAGGTGCAGGTGCAGGAGCAGGTGCAGGTGCAGGAGCAGGAGCAGGAGCAGGAGCAGGAGCAGGAGCAGGCGCAGGCGCAGGCGCAGGCGCAAGCGGAGGTGAGTACACAGCAGGGAAAGTCTGGTACATTGCTGGTGGTGGAGATATGGGCATTGGGTATCCCTGCGGAGGATGTGGATGAGGATAAGGATAGAACGGTGATGGAGCATGAGGTATCAACTCGTGGCCGTGGCTTGGGCCTGGGTGATGAGGAACCTGACTGAAATATGAGTGTGAAGGTGTACCCATGGATTGTGGATATGATGGATATCCATAAGGGACCATCGCTTGCTGCGGCATCGCTTGCTGGGTTGGAGGTATTACACTCGGCGGCGCATATGTCTGGTAGGCTTGAGGAGACGGGTAGTGAGGAGCAGCATAGTACTGGCGACTATAATGCTGGGGCGGGCCTCGGGCGGCATAGCCCGGCCATTCGTCGTGAGAGTCCACACTTTCAGCGGGCTCCGATGGAGGCGGCGCTCGATATGATCTCTGAGGCACGGCGTGTGGACGTTCGTGATGTATATGCCGGCGAGATGGCCTACGCCGGACTTCCTCCGGTCGAGGCACTTCGGGGGCAGGTGGACGTTGGTGGTTTGAAGTTCGAGGTCGCGAGGCCGAATCGGAAGGATGGATATCGTCTGAAGGATATATTACGTTCGTCCAGCTGCCACTGCCGTCGTGTTGCTCAGTGTCTGAGAATTCCTGACTGTCGGCAGCCGATCCCTGAGATCTCGGAGATACTTGGACGCCGTCCTCTTCCTCGTCGGTCGATAAGTCAGAATGACTAGAGCTATTGGCGGTCGTGGCGTGATCGATTGTGATGTTAAACCTAAGTCCATCGAGCAGGTTAGCAACGGTTCTGCGCACACCGTGTCTTTACTTACGGCATGTGCGCAAGGGATTGTCTAGCTCAGGCTCCTCTTCCGCGAAGAGGACGAGCGTAGGAGCAAAGCTGGGTATTTATACCGGGGGCCAATTGACCTTCTGATACTGTGGTACTTGCATTCGCTGGGTGGATCTTTTTGGTGTGCGACTTCCAGCAGGTGAGCATGAAGCCAATGATGGGGAGAAAGTTGTTGTGTCCGAGATGGAATTCCCCTTGCAGTGAGTTGGAAAAGACAAGAATGAAGACAGAAGGTCAACAAACAACAGGGGATTGAGCCGTGTAAGCAGCGACGTCGGTAATGCGCAAAAATGGGCGGATCGATGACGAAGGCAAATTGAGTGTATTATGTGGGAGTAACTGCAGTAACAACGAATTGAGAGAGACGCTGCCTCAGTCCCGAGGCGGTGCAGGCCCAATGATAGTTATGGGGGGGTTGAGGGGGGTTACCCAGAGCACGGGCACTGGCGCCTCTCTCCGGGCGCGTCGATCGGGGCCAAGCGTATGGAAACGATGCCCAACACTAACCGGCTGACTCACTCAATACCTAATCATTACTCCTTCTACAAAGCTCATTGGTTACAACGGTGTAGTTTATTGTCTCCTGCGTGGAAACTCCGAGATTACAATCAACTTTTGTCCTCTCGCATACTCCATACACTCGCACCTCATATCCATCTGTTACGGCTATCCGATGCAACATGTCTCTTTGAAAGGGGGGGGGGGGGACGCAGCCTGGCCACCAACCAACAGGAGCTTACTATGAAAACCCCCGTCAAGAGACTGAAGATAATGATAGTCTTATCATTCAGCACGCGTGAGCTATTTAGGTGAAATTGGAAAAGCAATTAAGCTCAACAGCTGGTTGCTCGTTACTTTGAACACGTCGCTGTTGGACACGGTCTTTGTGGCCCTGTGGGATGGGTCTTTTGCTGACGATAGAGTTTTCACGTCGCCGCAGGAGCATTAACGGTGATGCCCAACGTTGTTGCCTATAAGGCTACACGAGTAGACCTGATAGCCTCCCTGAGCTGGGCTCTTCTCCTGAGCTACCAGTTAACCTCGCTTCCGAGCATATGAGGCTCTCTGTGCTCAGCCACCCGCAAAATCATCACTCTTCTCGATACATAAGATGCGCGTCTGAGCGTGTCGGTTTGGGGAGAGCTTCCGCCAGTGAAATATCACCGCTGCCTAATTTGGGTACTCTTGTCCAGTAATGCCTTGGCAGCAACCACCTCACCATGATTGAGGCCTTTGCCAGTCGTATCCCGGGTGATTTCGGCAAGCTTGAAAGTTGCTCTCTCATTGAGCTTGCGCACGGTCGTTGTGGAAGGCATTGGAAGCTCGCCATTACCAGTAGAAACCATCTGCCCGGTACTTTTGCTATCGTCGGGAAGTGCAGATAGTAACCGATCTGTTGTCTGTGCCACATCTTTAGTCTTATGTATTATGTGGGCAGGGAGACCGGGAAGTACTAATTTTAGTCCATAGTAGCCTCGAAGATAGTCGTCGCAGAGCTCGACACTTCTACAGAAGCGGCGCATTGCCTCCGCAAATGTCTTGCTATCGGCAGTCTCGTTGCTGCTGCTCATCGCAGAAATATAGAGGATCTCACCGAGGCGCGCATGGATCTGCTCGATATCATTGGTTAGTCTCCCAACTTCTGCTGGCGAGAGGAGAATATCCGTCATACATTCCATGCGCTTGGCGCAACCAGTAAGACTTCTTCCAGGCAGAAGACGGCTTGTGGGTAAAGGCTTTGGGACAGATACAGATCTGAAAGCTCGGTCCATGCTTCAATATCGGTAGGAGAGGATTCCAATAATTCTGCCAGAGCATTGATAGCTTCCGCAGTCCGCGAAAGGCTTTGTAAAAGTGCGATTCGGCGCTTTGCTACTGGCTTTGCAAAAGTGTCCGTCAGTCTCAACATTGTTGGAGGACAATATCAGTAGCATACTGTGTTCACCGGGTCTTCCGCAAGAACTTCATTGTACTCCCTCAGTATCCTGTCTAAGGCAGCATCATCCTTGGCCACAGCCTCTTGATAGAGTCCACGCAACCCCATGACACGCTCATTGGTAGCTCCGAAGCGATCGATGAGCTTTTCGAGGCAGAGGTGGGCAGCTTTGTCATCCCCAGTCCGTAGGCAAGCTAGCAATAGCTTCTCGTACATCATCCATATTTCTGTAGACTCCGGATATGATATAAACGGGATTGGAATAGAAGTTCCAGTGGATGCATGTTTCTGCAGGTACTGTGTAGTTTGCTGAGCAAGACTTAGAGCTTCAGAGTTGGACTGTCTCAGAGGCGCGCTGAGCGACATGATGGCTCAAACAATGATCTATTAGCCAATAAATGGTCAGGCTTTGCGTACAAAGCTTTTACCGTAGTACAGATGCTTCTAGCCATCGACAGGCATGCAACTAGTCTAGCCGAAGATTATCCCGTAGCGTATCCGAGCGTCATAGGCCGTTGCCTCACGCATCTTTATCGAGCTACAATCCTCCGACTGTTAATCTTCTCTGGTGGCACTAGACACCACTTGACAGCACACTTTTCTCGAAAGCTGCCATCCATCTTCCGGAAAAGGAGACGAATTCTCAACCATGAGCCGTAAGCTTGTTTGTCCACCTTGACCGCCAACACATAGTTTCGCCAAATTTCACGGAGTCCCATATAGTTCCACGCCCGGGAATTTTTCCACAAGGCGCAAGATGGACGAAGACCCCATAGCTCAGTTCTCCTCGATCACTGGGGCTGTACCTTCTTTAGCGGCCCAGTATCTCCGACTTGCAGACAATCAAACAGACCAAGCGATAGGGCTCTATTTTGCCAATGATGGTGCTGAGTTAGAGCCTCCATCAGAACCACCTCAGTCATCACATCCTCCACCAGTCCCCCCAGCATCTAGTCGACCACCTCGCCATAGAGAGGGCTACGAAGATGAACGAGGTATCGTACACTTGGACTCCGGCGATGAAGACCAGGATTACCTCGATGATGATCAAGGGGATGTTGGCTCGAGAGAACAACCTCCAAGGCAAGGTCCAGTAGCCGCAAGATCAACCTCGGCGTTACACACTCCCTCTGGCGCAACGCCTCCTGTGAGAACTTCTGCGACCGTGGATGACGATGAAGCTCTGGCGAGGAGACTGCAAGAAGAATTCTACGGAGCAGCAGGTATGGGTAGTGGTGGTCAAAATGCTGAAGCGCTTGATGAGGATGGGTATCGAGCACCCATAGCCCCGACGAGAGAAACCCTTGTTGGTCCCGACTCGTTCGATCCTTCCAACGCAGAGGAAATGAGGGCTGCGGTTATGGAACAGGTCGCAATGAGAAGGCAGCAGCAGGCCAGGCATCGAGGTGAGTCTTCGCTAACACGTCTCATAGCATGAACGGATCACTAACAACGATAGACCGACATGGTATCTTCAACCAAGCAACTGCATCCTCGATCTGGAATGACGGAGATAGACGTCCCGAATCCCATCGAGATAGACTTTCTCAGGCTACAGCGGGAGCGTCAGAAGCCTCCTCAAAGTCGAACCTCCTTGCAGAAATGTATCGGCCGCCATTTGAGCTCATGTCCCGCTTACCTTGGGACGAAGCACGGCAGCAAGGGAAGAATGAGGAGAAGTGGATCTTAGTCAATATCCAAGATCCTTCGGTCTTTGATTGCCAAGTTTTAAATCGAGATATTTGGAAGAACGCCGGCATCATGGAGACAGTCAAGGTGAACTTCCTTTTCATGCAGTACTCGAAGGACGATCCTAAGGGCAATCAATACATCCAATACTATTTTCAGAACAAGGATAGCTCAGATGCATATCCACATATTGCCATTGTTGATCCCAGAACTGGAGAGCAGGTCAAGGTGTGGTCAGGCCAACCAGCCCCAAAAGCAATGGATTTTCTCATGCAATTGCACGAATTCCTGGACCGATATAGCCTCAAGGCCTCAGCTAAGAATCCCGTTGCGAAGAGGAAACCGGAGCCAAAGAAAGATACACAAGTGGAAAGAATGACAGAGGAGCAAATGATGGAAATGGCTTTACAGGCTAGCCTGGCAGGTGACCAAGCAAGTCGTGAGTCTGATCCCGATGATTTAACAAGGAGCGTGGGAGGGCTTGAAAGCGGGAAGGGAAAGCAAGTCGAGAGACCAGAGGACCCGATGGATGATTCAGAGCCTCCAGACACAAATGGATCAACAACATTGTCTGCCTCTCCTTTTGCTTCAATACCGTCCACAAATTCGCATGCTGAACCGCCTCCGAACGCACCTAACACGACACGGATCCAATTCCGTCACCCCACTGGCCGTGTGGTGAGGAGATTTGCTCTAGCAGACACTGTCAGAACGATATACGAATGGCTTAAGTCAAGTCCTCTTGAAGGGAAGGAAGGTGCGGAGTTTGAATTGATATTCATGCAAAAGAATTTGATTGGGATGCTAGATGATACCATTGAGCAAGCAGGACTAAAGAACGGAACCGTCATGGTGGAGTTCATTGATAGCGACTGAGAGCTTAGCGAGTATATGCACCTTATGGCGTAAAGTATCAAAGTCGCATTATGGAAGGATCAGGCCACAGGTAATGGGCGGTCTTCTTAGATAGCATAATCTGCTGGCCTTTTACTAGAAGTATCCGAGTATGGACTGAGCAGTTACAGTAGTTTCGAAGTCTAGGTCTCCCCAGTACCTGACAAGCACCGTACAGCCTTGTAGTATACCAAACACGATGTTTTCTAAAAAGCGGAAATTGCACCCCCTGATTGGCTGGATTGCCCGTGGCGTGAAGATTCAATATCCCGGCCCGGGTCTCTGTTCAAGACGCGGAGTGTGGCGCTAGCTTGGAATTTTTTGCCCGCCAGGGGATCGCAACCGTCAACAATTGCAATTGCTCCACTTGCGGTACCTAAGATTTCATGATAGACCCAGATCTATAGTCACTCATTCCAGATCATGGGCGTCCTTACATTTATCGTCGAGCCCTTGCGCGTGCTGTCCAATAAATCGACCGTCCTCGCTTGTCTTGCCGGCCTTCTTTCGCTCATTGCGTTTTCTATCATACTCAATGTTCTCAACCAACTTATATTCAAGAACCCCAATGAGCCTCCTGTGGTCTTCCACTGGGTGCCTTTCTTTGGAAGTACCGTTTCCTACGGAATTGATCCTTACAAATTCTTTTTCAGTTGTCGAGAAAAGGTATATTGAGTGTTTGCGCCCCATTGATTTTCAACGCCATGCTGACTTCAATTGCAGTATGGCGACGTCTTTACCTTCATACTTCTCGGGTCGAAGACGACTGTATGCTTGGGGGTGAAGGGAAATGACTTTATACTCAATGGAAAGCACAAAGACCTGAACGCGGAGGAAATCTACAGCCCGCTCACCACCCCAGTGTTTGGGAAGGACGTGGTATATGACTGCCCGAATTCGAAGCTTATGGAGCAGAAGAAGGTGAACGAGATACAGCGTTAATTGGTTGCAAATGCTAACATGCATGCAAGTTGGTCAAATTTGGCCTTACTTCGGACGCTCTCAGATCCTATGTACCTCTCATTAGCCAGGAGGTCGAAGACTTTATCGCTCGCTCCCCTGTCTTTCGGGGTTTCAGAGGCACATTTAACGTCCCTGCTGTCATGGCCGAAATGACTATCTATACTGCTTCTCGCTCGCTCCAGGGTAAAGAGGTACGGTCCAAATTCGATTCCAGTTTCGCAGAGTTGTACCACGATCTTGACATGGGGTTTTCTCCAATCAATTTCATGCTGCCTTGGGCGCCTCTACCCCATAACCGCAAACGCGATTACGCACAGAACAAAATGGCACAGACTTACATGGAGATAATCAAGGCTCGGCGCGCAGGAGGTGCCCAGCGTGATGCCGACGATATGATCTGGAATCTTATGTCATCCGTGTATAAAGATGGCACTCCTGTTCCAGACAATGAAGTCGCTCATATGATGATTGCTCTCCTCATGGCTGGCCAGCACTCGTCCTCAAGTACTATTGCTTGGATCCTGCTCCGCCTGGCCACACGTCCAGAGATCATGGATGAGCTTTACGAGGAACAAAGATCTATACTTGGGGAGGATCTTCCACCACTCACCTACGATATCCTTCAGCGCCTGCCTCTCAATGCCCAAGTTGTGAAGGAAACACTTCGAATACACGCTCCGATTCACTCCATAATGCGCAAAGTAACCACTCCAATGACTATTGAAGGCACACCATATACAATCCCTACCTCACATGTCCTCCTTGCCGCACCTGGCGTGACCTCAAAAAGCGATGCTCATTTTCCTGAACCGGATCTTTGGGAGCCACACCGATGGGACCAAGGATCTCCGCTGCATGGTACAAATCAAGAAATCGACGACGACGAAAAAGTAGATTACGGATATGGTCTGGTCAGTAAAGGGGCTGGGAGTCCGTATCTGCCGTTCGGTGCCGGGAGACATAGATGCATTGGCGAGGCGTTTGCCTACGTGCAATTGGGTACTATCACAGCCATGATGGTACGCCAATTCCGGCTAAGGAATCTTGAAGGAAAGCAAGGGGTCGTGGAAACGGACTACTCTTCCTTGTTCTCCAGACCTTTGAATCCTGCGGTCGTGCAATGGGAGCGAAGAGACAGAGCAATCAATATATGAGGTTGAATACGTCTGCATTGTATCGCAACAGAGACGCTTGTTTTGGCGACGGCGCTGGAGGTTCATTAATTGTATATAGATATAATGTAAACGTGTAATAGACGCTGCAGACTAGTGTGTTGTTACCAATTTATTTTGTCCAATACTAAGGTACTGTCACAGGTTCCCTAACAATTGTGGCGAGAGCAGGTTACTCAAAGATGAGCTAAGCACTGATCCGGCTAATCAAGTACTGGCCATGCTTGGCACAGGTGTCTTTTGTGCGAACTCTATCAAACTAAATGTAACTCAGCTTCATTAACAATTTTAATATTCCGACATCATAAACACTTGTTTTGCTTAGAGAGCTCTGTCATGTTATTTATTGGAGATATATTGGATATAGATTGAGAAAACGTATCGCCTAAAAAAGGAACACTGTTGTTAAACCACCTAATAACGAGAAGCAAACGCCAGAACAATGAATGCTCCAGACAGGTCAGTAGGATTTCCTGTAGCTCACAAACCCACTACGACACTTTCTGGTTTTGATGCGGTTAGTAAATCTGGGGTGCATGAGCCATGATCCCAGAAGTCTCACTACACTCTAAGACCTCATATGTGTCTGAACGCCCAAAAGAGCAAAGCCCCACAAGGATGTTTGGTATAAGTGAATCACTGTTGCAGTCATCAGAAGATGGTGATGATGTGCTACAAACATTCACTCCTTCCTTCCCTGCCCATCCTTCCATTTATACCTTCCCTTTCCTCCCAACTTAGTCTTGCACGCTACACCCGAGTGTTCTTCCTTCACTCTTAGCCAAAATAAAGACCATCTGCAAGTCATGCCTCGACCGTCATCAGAATCATACGATCGGTCCACAGACTGGGGTAGTTCACTTGGCACGAGGTCTCGGTCTCACTCTCACGGGGCCTTGAGTCCTGTCCGACCAGCCGAATATCTCGCTCCAAATATTGATACCGTGCATCGACTTGTGGCGAAGCCTTCTCTGAATCGTGCTACGGTCGTTTCTGCAGCTGCACATATGCAGCGCCCCCCTCCCGGTGGCTCTTTGATTGGCACGATGAATATCAACATCGGCAACCCAAACACAGAACGAGGACAGCGTATTAATGCAGAGGATAACGTTCCTTCCAGGTTCGATGCGTTCTTACTAGGTGATGGCGAGAAGAAGGTTACGGAGGAGCCAGATACCCGTGAGTAATGACTATGACTTTTGCATTGCTCACACAACACTTTTCACAGATCGAAATACTGACAGAAAATTCTAACAGGTATACCCTCATCTTCTATTTTCACCTTCAACAAAGAGGACCACACTCTTGGCAATCTACTACGATCCCAGCTTCTAAAGTCACCACACGTTACTTTCGCGGGTTACAAAGTTCCTCATCCCCTTGTTAAGTAAGTCTACGTTCCTGAATTGGCATAGAAAAGGCTACGGACGCTAAGATTGTGCGATTTGCCAGTGAATTCATCCTCCGCATACAGACAGATGGATCACTCACACCTAAAGCCGCTCTGATGCAATCGTGCAAGGAGCTCGTCAGCGACCTTAGCATACTGAGCCGCGAATTCACTAAGGAATGGGAACTGCGGAAGATGGTAGGCGACGGGGGTAAGGCAGATGATAAGGGCGACAAAGGCAAGGGACCTGTAAGGTGAACCGGCGGAAGACCAGTAGAAGATGACTGGAGACGTTACTCTGCCATTATCTCTAGCATAGCAGGGTGCGTTGATTGGATGTATCTGGCATAGTTTGGCGTTGGCGGCCTTGATCTGGAGATTAAACAAAAATACATTGACCAAATAATCAAGTCTATATGTTCATCTATCCTTTCTATACGATAACTTTTCTGATTGTGACTTCTACCATACGTGAAGGTGGCTATTACGGCCACGAGTTATCTAGTAGGCACATGTCAGCCCTACGGTAGGTATCTACTTTTAGTACTATCTCCGTAGTGCCTTCGCGCGTCGTAACCCTGAACTTGGAAGCTTCAAGCTTTGGTTCACGAACATTTTTCCTTCTGTGTCTCTTCATTGACTTCAAATGTATTCAAATTCGAACGCCTATCTAGGAGGGAACAGTGCCCGTCCGGGCCCTCCTCAATATGGGCAATCCTCCTTTTCCCACCCCGTTCAACAGCAACAACAGCCAAACGCCTTTGCACCTCAGCCTACTGGCTTTGCAGGAGCTCCACTGCAACAACAATACACAGGCTATCCAGGGCAAACCCCCCAGCAGAGCTTCCAAGCTCCACAGCAACAGCCCCAATACACAGGATTCCCGCCCCAAAACCAGCCGCCTCAGCAACAAGCTTTCCAAACCGGACAGCTTCCACAACAGCCTGTCGTTCCGCAAAAGACCGGACAGACTTCTTCCCAGATAGCCCAATCGTTCGCCTCGACCCCTTCACAACAAGCTCCATCACCCAAGACCACAGCTTCAACTACGAAGATACCCAAGATACGCCTGTCGTTCTTGACGGCCACGGATCAAGCGAAGTTTGAGCAGCTTTTCAAGTCTGCAGTTGGAGACGGACAAGCTCTAGACGGTAATAGACTGATTGCTATTCGGCTCGACGAAGCTGACAAGGCATAAGGGGAGAAGGTCAAGGACCTGCTGATTCGATCGAAGCTTCCGGGGACCGATCTTATGCAGATATGGTATGATCTGTGGAGACACTTCTAAGCTATAGGTTTTGACTGTGAATAGGACTCTATCGGATACCACCAAATCTGGGCAGCTTCTATTCCCAGAGTTCGCTCTGGCCATGTACCTCTGCAATTTGAAGCTTGTTGGAAAAGATCTCCCACCCACCTTACCAGAGAGGATTGCGAATGAAGTGTCTAGTATGGTCGATATCATATCCTTCGGTGTACCGGACGATCGTCCTGCAGCGCCTCCGCGAACGAATGCGCCAAACTTCAATTCCACATCATCAGCAAGCTCTGGTCCTAGTATCCAGCAGCCTCAACCACAAGCCTCGAACAGCCAATTGTTATCCCAAATTGCCACTCAGCCGACGGGATTTGCAGCGCAGTATATCCCACCGCAGCCTACGGGGTTTGGGAATCAGCAACCGCAAGGCTTTGCGCCACAACCTACTGGTTTCCAGCCACAACAGACCGGCTTCCAGCAGAATCCCCAGGCTACCGGTTACCAGGGGCCTAGACCTCCTATGCCGCCAATGCCCTCAAGCTATGGATCAAATTTATCTCCATCACAAACGGGGATTCAGCCACCGATGCCTTTAAACGCCCAACCGACGGGTATTCCAGGACAGTGGGGTCTGGTCAATGCTCCCGCCTCAGGCTTGCCGAATATAGATGCTCTACAGCAGCGGATGATGCCCCAGCCAGGTCGTGAAGGAGGCTACACAACGACAGGTCTGTCAGGAACAGCTACGGTGCCCTGGGCTGTGACTAAGGACGAGAAAAAGATATATGATCAGCTTTTCAAGGCTTGGGATGGGTTCAATAAAGGCTTTATTGGTGGCGACGTTGCGCTCGAAGTTATGGGCCAAAGTGGACTTCCCAAGAGCGACCTTGAAAAAATCTGGACTTTATCTGACCCGGGAAACAAGGGCAGGCTTGATATGGACGAGTTCGCCGTGGCTATGCATCTGATATATAGGAAGCTGAATGGTTACCCTGTGCCAAACCAGCTTCCCCCTGAACTTGTCCCTCCATCCACTAGGAATTTTACGAATTCAATCGACACTGTCAAATCTCTGCTTTCTCAAGACGCTGAGACAAGAAAGAACACCGGATCATTCCTCCAGCCGCAGAAAACCGGCGTCAGCTACCTCAAGAACCACTCTTTCCGCACGGACTCCAATGGCATAACTCCCAATCGTAAAGATGCCACAATCTTCCGAAATAACGATGATGATATAGGATATAGATCAAGTGCTCGGCGGAGGGTTGGTGGAGGAGGGCGAACCCCGTCACCCGCTCAATCGACTTCGCCGTCTTCTGAGCGATCCAATGATGAATTTTCAACCGATCAATTGAGGAAGAAGATCCGGGAGAAGCAAGTTTTGTTGGACGCCATAGACTTCCAAGACGAGAACGCTGCAGAGGAAGACGACGCTCTCGACCGCAGGGACCGACGGGACGCTGAAGATCTCTACAGACGAATTCGGAGGATTCAGGAAGATATCGATAGCCATCCTAAAGCAAGCTTACGGGAGGTCGATTCTGGCGCCGAACGCAGAGCTCTCAAGCGTCAATTACAAAGATTGACTGACCGTCTACCGGAGCTTGCCTCCCAAGTTAGAAAGACTGAGCGTAGTATTGCTGATGCCAAAATTGAATTGTTCCGCCTAAAGGATGCGAAAGCACACCCAGGCAGTGCCTCAACGGTCGTAGGTACCGGACCAGGTGGAACAGTCACTGAAGCCGACCGACTTAAGGCCCGTGCTAAAGCTATGATGCAACAGCGTTCTGCGGCCTTGACAGGCAAAGCAGCTCCGGCTGGTGGAGACGATCCCGGGGCCGCGGCAAGACGCTTGGAAGAGGAAAATTCGAAAGCTAAAGCTGAAAGGGAGAACAATGAGCGTATGATTAAGGATGTCGAAGACAGTGTGCGAGAGTTTTCTCGAGGTCTTGAAGACACTTTGGCGCAAGGCAGCGAGGATTCGACCAGCGAACACGAAAGACGCCGTTGGGAGGACGGTCTGGGGGTTGAAGACGAGGTGCGGGACTTTATCTTTGACCTACAACGAAGCAGCCGAAGTGCCAAAGTCCGCCGCGAAGAGTGAGTGACCGGTTTAAGTCAACCCTTTTGAAATATGCTAACATGATGCAGCACTAAAAGAGGTCGTGGGGACGAGACCGTCCGCGACACCTCCCGTGATCTTACCCCAACCCGTAACGACAGGAAGACCGAGTCGCCAAAACCAGCCGCAGCGCCAGCTGGTGGTGGTTCTTACTCGTCTTACAAGACCGCTGAAGACCGGGCAGCCTTTATCAAGCAACAAGCAGAACAACGCATGGCCGAACGACTAGCAGCCCTAGGCCTCAAGGCACCAACTAAATCTGGTGAAACAGCTCAACAGCGCCAAGAACGTGAAGCCAAAGAACGTCAAGATCGTGTACGTCAAGCCGAAGCAGAGGATGCCAGACGAGAAGAAGAAAGACAGCGACGACTTGCCGAAGAGCAACCATCTGTACCAGAAGTCAGCAAGCCTGCTAAGAAACCACCTCCACCACCGACACGAAAGAATAGGGCAGACAGCGCTGCACAACGAGCCGAAGCTAAGAGGAAGGACGAAGAGGAGGCGCTGAGAGCGGAGGCTGAGCAGCAGGGAAAGGAACAAGCAATCAAAGATCAGCAGCGTATTCAAGAAACCCAGACTAGGAATATGCAGTAAGTAGCATCGCCCTTTTGGCCGTAGAGCAAGCTAACGGGACAATCCAGGGACGAAGCCCGACGCCAGGAAGATGAACTTGCCAAAGAGCGGGAAGCAGCACAAGCAAGACTCAAGGCACTTGAAGAACAGGTCAAGCAAGGTAAAGTGAAGAAACAGGAAGAGAAGCGCAGGAAGCAAGCTGCAGAAAAAGAGGCAAAGGAAAAGGAAGCCAGGCTTGCAGCTCAGCGAGCTGAGCTTGAGGCTGCAAAGGAGAGGGAGAGGCTGTTGCAACTGCAGCTGGAGAGTCTAGGGGACGAAGACTCCTCTGACGACGAAGGGCCTCAAGAGAATACGCCTCAAGAAACGACGCCCACGAACAGCCAGGTGTTATCCAGGGATGGCAGCACGCAGCCACCGGAAACTTCTACGCCGTCGATACCAACACCTGCGGCGTCTGAACCCCCTACAAGTCCACCACCTGCTCCAGTACAGAGTCCGCCTTCGGCACCGACAGCTCCACCACCCCCGGCACTAGCCCCCTCTTCTTCATATGGCGCAGATACGAAGAACCCATTCTTCAAAAAGATGAGTCAATCGAATGAGCCAACAGCACCCGCGGTCCCATCTGTCACGTCGCCAAATCCCACCGCCGAATCTACTAATCCATTCCATCGCCTTACCCAGCAGCAAGAGGCTGCAAAGTCACAACCCCTACCTCCCCTGGCATCTACTCCAACAGGAAACAGGCCGTCTCGTGTTCGGCCAGAAGAAGACGAATGGTCTGTTGTCGATTCCACCTCATCTGACGACGAGGATGACACAGACAAACCTACTGGTGGTAGTGCCAAACAGCTTGCATCGATGTTATTTGGCACAATGGCACCACCCAGGCCCCTGTCTGCGATAGACGACAAGAAGCCCGAGACTCCAACAAGTCCAGCGCCACCGACACCAAGCACTAGAGCAGCTATGTCACCACCGCCACCAGCACGCTCAATGCCTGGGAGTTTCGATGACGAGGAATCACCTGCTGCAGCACCGCCGCCTCCACCACCTATGCCGAGTTCAAGCGCTCCACCTCCACCACCGATGCCGAGCTCGAGTGCACCACCTCCACCGCCAATGCCAGGCTTCGGCGCTCCACCAGCACCTCCTCCCCCACCACCCGGGATGCCAGGTGCACCACCTGCTCCTCCACCAGCGCCGCCTGGAGGGTTAGGTGCGGCGCCAGCGGGACCGCCAGGAGGTGTTCCGAACATAGGTGGCTTGTTGGGAGATATCAAGAAGGGAACCGGTTTGAAGAAGGTACAGACAAAGGACAGGAGCACGGCTAGTGTTGCTGGGAGAGTTTTGAATTGAATTTAATTTAGATTGGCGAGAGTGATAACCACTTTGACCTTGCGAGCAGGAGGGGAGTTTACCTCCCATGTACCACCCCAATGTAAGGTATGCAGCACCCACTACATAATGCAGACGAAGCAACTCCTACAATACTTGATCATGGACCATGAGTACCGTAGCTAGTAGTAGTCAGTCCAACTCGGATTAATATCTTGGACCAAGATATTAATCACGTTTATAGCATATAGACACTATATACAGTATTTCATTCGCGCGTAACGAATGCCAAGAGTTCGCGCACAAAGAAATCCCGGCCAAGCTCCTCCACTGTAGAACAAACAGCGCCCACCAAGATGCCAGGGCCTTCGAATACACTGCTGATCGAAGGATCATTTGACGAGTTGGCTGATGAGCTTGCTCACTACATCGATGAGGTCCAGAAAAAGCTGTCTCCTGATAGCGCCAACACACAAGCAGAAATCGCGCCTCTACTAGAGAAAGGGCAGAAAGATGAGGTACTCAAGAAGCTGGTCGCAGCTAGCGATGCGCTCAACTCTGCTCCAGAAAAGGGTATGGATGAAGATGTCCTATTTACACCTGTCTGGAACCCTTGCTGAAGTACAGATATAGAATTCATAGCAGCCTACAACCTCCTCGTCCACCTAGTCCGCCAATCCAGCAACCTCAACAAATTCCTCCCCCGCATCTGCCAGAACCTGTCGAACCCCATAAAATCATCCCCCAATAACGGCCCCGGCCTCGCCCTCTCCATCCTAACCACAATCTTCAACATCCTCCCCCCAACCTCCGAAGTCCGCTACCACGTCTTCCTCGCCGTGCTCCGCGTCGTCCGCACCTCCTCCACCTTCGACCTCCTCCGCCCCCAGCTCAAAAACCTCGACGCCTGGCTCGCCGCCTGGGAAACAGACGAAGAAGACCAACGCAAACTCTTCCTCGAAATCTCCCACGTCGCCGCCGATGCCGGCGAAGACTCTGAATCCTACCTCTACCTCCTGCGCGCCCTGCGCACTATCCCCTTAGACGAAGTCGCAACCGAGGACTCCCATTCCCTCGCCATTCGTGCTCTCAAAGCCGCGCTCATGCATCCTTCCCACTTCGACTTCCAGGACCTCACCGCCTCAGACCCCATCCAAGCTCTCCGCAAATCCGACCCGGATTGGTACGAGCTCCTTGAAATCTTCAACGCCGACACCCTAGACGACTACAACGATTTTCTCGAATCCCACGAATCCTTCCTCTCCGACTCCGGGCTCAATGCCGACATCTTATACCGGAAAATGCGGCTGCTAACACTAGCAAGTCTGGCAGCTAGCACACCGAGTCGCAGTCTACCATACGCGCATATAGCGAGAGCATTACAAGTACCAGCAGAAGATGTAGAAATGTGGGTTATCGACGTGATTCGAGCCGGTTTAGTAGAAGGGAAATTATCGCAATTAAACCAGACATTCCTGATTCATAGAAGCACGTATCGGGTTTTTGGGGAGAAGCAGTGGACAGAGGTGCAGGGGCGATTGGATACGTGGAGGGGGAGTTTGAATGCGGTGTTGGAGGTTGTGAGGAGTGAGAGGATTAAGATGGCGGCGGAGAGGGAGAGGGAGCTGAGGGAGTTGGAGGGGAGGGTTAATGGTGCTGGGGGAGGGGCGGGGGGGAGGGGAATGGGTGGAGGTGGGGGGAGGAATGGGACGACGGGGGGGAGGGAGTTTGATATGGGTATGGATTGATGAATGTTAAAATGGCTATCACCTAGAGCAAGGTATGAATGAAAGACGTCCATGTCTTACCTCCATGACCACATGACCCCCTATCCCAGGGAGAAAAATTCCCTGCTCGGAGAGAAACCCCTTGTTTCTGGAAGGTACACTAACTACCTAGCCCCCTCTACCCACGTTTGATCGTTTCAGCCCCAATACCCTATTATCAACCCTGTATCAGAAGCGTTTCAGCCTACCTCCCTCTTCACGTTTCACTCACTCTTTTCTAGTATCTAGTAGGAAAGCTCATTTGAGCTGATTCAAGGTACTAATGAACACACTGAACTCCCCTTTTCTCAATCTGTTAAAACTTTAGGAGTCAAGTTGGGTGATTTAGTATGAAGGGTGAGATGCTAAAGAGAGTAAGATTAGAAAGGGGGATGAGATGCGGTACTTGGAGATCTGTAGGTGGGAGTTTTGATATCATGGGGGGGCCAAGGGTGACGTAGTTGTGATTGGTACTAGAAAACAGGTGTTATTTTGATATACACGGTCGAGAGGTATGGTTGGCATTCAAGACAGGTGAAGAAGTATGTGTGGTTGTATGATAAAGATTGAATGAAAGCTTTATGTTGAGATTTTGAGGAAGTTGATTAATTTCAACCCATGCTCTTTGTAGCTTTGATGCATTATCAATATGACGACTTCTATCACTTCCTCCCATACAGAATATAATATATATATGGCTTTAAGATAAACCTCCTTTTTGGCCCAGCTTGTGATACCCAAACCATACCTCGCCAATTTAATGCCAATCATCAATCCATCCAATCATCGCTCTATCATCGCTGCCATAGTGCCTATACACATACTATTAACCCAGTAAGTATCATTAACCCCCCCCTCCCATACTCATACTCATACAACCCCCCCACCCTCCCCCCCGCCCTCAAAGCCGACAATTAACAACCTGCAACCCCAACTCCCCAATCAACCCCACCCAATCAACACCATCCCTCCTCTCCCCCTGCCTTTCATACACAATCTCCAGCAGCTGCCGCACAGCCACCAAATTCCTCCCCACACTATCCTCCTCCATCCTCCTCACCAACGCCAAAATCTCACCCCTCTCTTCTTCTCGGCGCGCAACGAAGCCTGCCATGAAGAGAGGGAAGACGATGAATTTGCGCTCGAGGTGCCCGTTGGAGACGATTTCGCGTGCTAGGCGGAGGATTTCGCCGGAGCATTGGAAGACTTCGTGGTTGAAGGGGGGGGAGGTGGTGAGTTGGGTGGCGTACATGGATGTGTGGGAGTAGATTAGGAGGGCGCGGTAGAGGGCGAAGGACTGAGGGGTGGATTGGTTAGTTGGTGTGCTATTGTGACGTAGGTAGGGACGAATGTGCTTGGTGTTAAGACGAAGCCGGTGTGACCTGATTCCTGGATTTATAATGGAAGAGTGACTTACATGCTCGAATATTCCTCTTGCCCCAACCGGTAAGACTTGATTGCAATAGCCATTTGCAACACTGAGCGGCATTTGGACATTCCACGTCCTTCTCAGCGTATCCTGCAGCACACTGATTCTTTCCTGCCACCTCCTGTTACACCCTGGACTTCGGCTATGTGAAGTGGCCGTCTCCTCCGCCCTAAGGTCTCTAGCCAATAAGGCCAATTCGGCCGCTAAGATGCATATGCGTCTATGGAAGGCAAGTGCACTCGGCAACGCTTCAGAAGAGAGCTGTGGGCTTAAGGCACCGGTGGGAGATTGATCGTAGATTGGATAGGTATTTTGCGGTTCCTCGTCTGAAGAGAGGAGGTTGTGGCTAAGCATGGTTTCGATGAACTCGCCGTTGCCCATGCCTGAGAGGACGACGTGCGTGTCTATGTTTGCGACCCACCAGACGATGAAGGGGTAGGGTTCGCAGCCGTAAATTTGATGGCGTAGGAGGGTGATACGGCGAAGTTGGTCGATATGTTGGGCCCAGAGGGAGAGCCCGCGGGGCTCACCAGCAGAGATTTCGTAAAGGAGAAGAATGAAGTGAGTTAGGAAGACGCCGTCGGAGGTTAAGTCGGCTTCGGTTCGGAGACTGGCTTGGAGGGAGGGGAGGGCTTTTTGGTAATGTTGGAGAGCGTCGAGGTTTGGAATACCACTTTTATAGGACATGCTGAGGGCAGAAAATGCCATTAAAGCGTGATAGAGCTGGGTAGACGTGTGTCAGTCAAAGTCCTCTTACCAGAACATTTCCGGAACAGTAGTACAGTTGTGTCGCACCAGGTGCAAGATAGGTATTACAAAAGGGTGTGGACATACAGGTTCAAAAACAGCAGCTTGTCTCTCGAAGACGTCAGGCGCTGACAAAGACCCTGTTTCCGTAGTTGTTCCCAATGAGTCTCGATGGACCTGAGCAAGATGCCGATATACGTAGCTCTTGTAATAATAGATTAGTGGATGGTCCCGCCCATCTTTATTTGCTACCCTCATCAATGGCGTGTTGTCATAAGAGAAACGGAAAAAATCGGATCGTTGCGTAGAGACGGTGGATATTATTGAAAGAGACGGTGTGCTCGAAGCTCGACGTTTATCTGGGCTCTCTGGTGAGAGTGTTTTGGGGGCATCGTCTTCGAAAACTTTTAAAATAACACTATTAGGGTCACCAGGAACTTCTTCTTGGTATTCAGCACTATGGTCATCCTTGCTGACTGTATTTTCGACAGCGAGTTGGTCACTGCGCAGAGTTGCAGATGCACGCGTCGAAATGTCCTTGGTGGAGTCTTGGGCGTCCTTGTATTCCTCATAATCTACAAAGCTCGCCGGATTTACAATCAGGAGGAAAGTGCCAGGTTTATGAAATTCAGCTTTTCTTTCTCTGTCTTCATCGTTGGTTAGGCCAGAGAATTGGGGTAACAAGTCATCGTGCTCATTCATTCGTTGTCGCTTGAAGAGCCTTCTCGCAGAACCTGTTACTTTTGAGTCTGGCTTCCTAAGAGTCCGCAAAAGGGTGACATACGGTCCCAGACAGGGCCGCCAGATTTAGTGGCCCCTGACATCTTCTCTAAAACTCGAGGAGTATCATCTTTGAACGATAGTCGAGGGTTGTAGTCGCATGGATGTCCCAAACGAGAACACGGCTGGATGAATATGTCAGATCAGTGATTCATATTCTATGCATAGACCATGTAAAGCCACGTCATAATACTTACAGTGCATTCGGGCCTGGCTTCATCGCATCTACAACATGAAGATGAGTAAAAGGTTAGAAGTATTGGAAAATATTATGCGGGCAACCAACTTGACTTTGCGTGTCTGCGAGCATGTCAGTATGGGAACAATAAATCACTCAGGATATAATATATAGCTACCCGGCATGTCCTAGGTACAGTTAGTAAGTTCAATGCTCGTGGCTGATAAGACGGAAGGCAAGACTCACCAGCATCCGAACCTCGACCTCGGCGGTAATCTAGTCCGAGGAACATTCACAGCCACATTAGTTTTTGGGTCAACATTGTCGGCATCTGGCTCGGATAACAATTGATATCTTGGGGCGATGGTTGGCAATTGTGCCTTGACGCTCTTGGGGACCTTCTTTGGCCTTGGTATGGAAACATCGCTGTAGGGGTTCTGCATTAGGAGGACTGCAGCAGTCATTGATTTAAATTTCTCTTCGATTCTGATCCTGGCTAGCTAGAATACAGTGATGTTGCAGAAGCCTCCAGGCCAGCTGGAAATCCGTAGGTCCAAAGGCCGATTGAGTCCGGTAGCAATATATCGTGATTTCGTAAGCAACGGACCCCACAAGGCAAGAGCACCGGTATGTCTGCGCACAGTCTTATCTTCTGAAATAGAACATGTCAGGAATGTGGATTTTGTCAATTTTGAATGCTGTGTTCAAGGAAGCAACAGAGGATTCCAGCAGCCTTTTCTTCCACCTCGTGGTCACAATGCGGTATATACCGTCTTTTACCCATAATAGAATCTCCAAACTTCCATTTTCCTGGGTGCGCCATCATTCGGAAGGGTTGTGAAACAAACATTTGTGATACGGCTGATTCTAAAGCGAGAATACTCACAGTCTTTGCCGTTATCGTTATAGTGTGCCCGCTCATTCGGTAGGAGCCAACCAAAGCTCAATATACCTAAACAATTTATAGTTAAGGTAAGGCGTTTTACGGCGGAATAGTCGTCTGCTAGTCCATAGTGTCGGAGTAGACTGCAGGTAAGATGTTGGATTATATATTATGTAGGTAAGTGGACGGTTGGAAAGAGGCAGATTATGGAAAGGTATTTTGAGATGATTGAGGGTGGAGGGGGCAATAATATTTAATATCGTCAAAGGCAGGGTCGCAATGACATGTACAAGAAAAGTCAGAATAACTGTTCTGGAATGATGAAACGTAGTTTGATACCGTTGAGGGATGTAACTACGCCTCTTTTCGATGTTTTAGGGACTGCAAGGCTTGTCTTATGACACGCTGAAAAACTTGCATACATTGTCACGCAAGGTAAGAGTAGTGCCATGTGGAAATCCAGTGGACTGGGGCAGACGGTTCATGCACCAGCCATACACCGTTACCTTAGGTGTGCCAGCCAACAGTGACTAGGCTTGGGTGTACAGGGGCCTAGAGTACAACTAGAGGGGGGGTTCCAGTGGCAAGTACTAGGTAGGGTTACCTTAGCTTAGGCACGCGTGGCCGCGTGGGCCGGGACTGTTAGCTGCTATCTAATCCCGGGGACCTTCCGGGGGGGTGACTGCCCAATAGCGGCCTTCCCTCGCTCCAAATTGCCAGCATCTAGGCTTGGCAGATCCAGTGTAAATGGCAAGCGCCAATCAATATCAGATCGGCAGCATCTCTTGCATGTTAAGATTGACGTACATGGTAAAGATCGTATAGTAGGCTGACCGAAGAATGCTCCCTGGAGGAACCCTCTTATTGCTTTGTTTGGAAGATAAGCAGCATCGTCGTAATGATATTAATGCAACACTCAAGCCGATGTTACCCCCCTTGTCGCCCTTCCAATCACTGTGCTCTTCTGCAGCCTGGACACTCTGAAATATGTCGGACCGGTCTACAGCGTATGTGCCTCCCATGCGGAGATTATTGTCAGGCTTCAAAATAGTAATCTTACACAATCCAAGGCTCCGAATATAGTACGGCGTAAGTCTCTCACATTTAATCTATTATGTCTTTTTACTAACCTAACCCGAGCGTTCAATAGTGTTTAATAGTGCGTGCTCGTGCTTTAAGCTTATACCTTAACCCCTCCTCTGGACTCCTGCGGGGGCTAGTACTTGCGCGGCGGTCCACACCGTCAGGGTCAATCCGTCTGTCGCCATGCCGTCTCCGACAATCCGGTTCCCATTGTGAGACACTCATCTCCATCATCAAAGACCGATACTGAATTGCGGCTTTCATTTATGCCTCGGAGAACTCGAAGACCCCGCAACACCGCTCTCTTGATGACAGCTTCACAGAAAGGCAAAGGCAAAACCGACTTTCCTTTCTAATTATATCTCGGCTGGAGCAGAAGGACCACGATTCTCGAGGAACTTGCATAACAGTGCATAGCGGAGTCGGGCTCTGTACTTAGAGAGCCCGGGTTCGTAGCTTCAATCAATGGTGAGAACAGGAAATGTGCGAGTTGATCCCCGGCCCCATAGCTTCCTTCTTTCCCCACGATCTGGAGATCAGATGGACGGAGTGTCCGAATGATGTTGGCCCTTACGAGCGCTATATCGGGTAATCTAAGAAGGGAAAGGGGAAATCTAGTGCTACACCTGAATGTTGCGCTTGGTCAAGCCGAAAAATGAGCTATTCTTGCAAGAGAGAGAGAATAGTAGAACATCGTCTTTGAGTAGTAAACGTCCCGTTAATGGAGCTGGGTCCGCAATAAGATCGTTTGTCGAGCGTTGATTGAGCAGCATGGTACTCATATCTTGCGGTTCTAAACCCCACTTGACTAGTATTGCAAGGTTCCAAAGCAGGATGTTATCAGGAGGTGTCTACTCTCTATATTAAATTCATAGTAACTTTCTTGCTCGGTCTAGGCTTTGTTGGACAGCTGATGAACGTTCTTGCCCCTGTGCCTCCGCAAGTCTTTCAATCAGTATCGACTTCAGATGGTCACTTCTCCGCGCTATAGGAGCTATAGCATTGACAGTTTCTGCTGCCTTGAGCCGTGTCTGTTCCACTGAGTCCGGAGAAGCAAAAATCTGCAGTGTATAGTCACTTAGAATGGCCTCGAGCGTCGCTACTGGTGATGATTCTAGGTGTTTGCTGAGTCTCTCAAAGAGACTCTTCTCTCCATCGTATATTGCATTCAGCGTGTTCCTGCTTGCAGCTATAGCTCTAACTCGGTTGATGAGCTCAAGCGTTTGTGTTAGGTCCGACTTCAGATTCCCTGCTTTTTGAGGATTGATGGACTTCAACAACGCCCTCAATGCATTGACCAAGTTCGATTCCTTAACCAATTTCGAAGAAGGGCCGCCTGACTGGGAATCGACATCCATCTCGTCTGACTCCTCCAAGGACTCATTAACAACTGGCTTAATGATTCCATAGACCTGCGGATACATGTCCACCGTCTCTCGGAGCTCTGCAAAATCCCCCAGACACTCGAGTGCATGTTGGCGGTAAGCAGAATTGGTTCTTTTACTTTCACGCAGCACAATCTTCTCAGCCTGCTCTGCCACCTTTGGTTCGTCGGCCCAGAAGGTGCTGCTCTTTAACAACCGGATCAAGCCTTTCAAAACAGTCTCCTTGCCTTCCCAGGTCTTGCCAGACAGCGCTTTTTCAAGTGCTGGCCATAAGACCTTAGCATTTGCGTCATCAATGGTGCTCCCACATGACGTTACTGCATCCGCTATTGCGAAAGCTGAAGTATGTTTAACTGACCAGCGTGCAGAATCCAGGTATTGCGATGCTAGATCGACAATTTCCTTCAAATACAGCAGTACCGTACGCGAACCCCCTACGTTTTCGCTCCAGGTATCGTCAAATAGACTCTTCGCGCGGTCAAATGTGTCGTGTTTCGCAATGAACACAAAAGGCAGGACGTCGCTAGCAAGCGAGTTAAATCGGTCTGTCGCATATTTGGAAATTGAATACACAATGTCTCCAGCAATCACTCGTTGCCGGTCATCGTCCGAGTCGAAGTACAGCTTACGACAGTACTCTAGAAGCTTCAAGAGCGCATCATCGGTAGCGAGTCTTGCAAGGTACCCACATGCTGCGGCATAGGATGAGGAGATAGTGTCGTTGCGGTCGAATACTTGTTTGCGAGCAAGAGGAAGGAAGTGATCCGCATACTTCTTGAAGATGAAGTTCTGGCGGGTAGAAAGAGACACGAGGACGCGACTACATCCCACTTTCGATGGAAGGCCAACCACTGTCTTTATGGCATTCTCCAGACTTTGCTGCAATTCCGGCACGGAGCTTTCATCGAGGAAATCAAGACACCTTTCGATGGCTTCCAACATCGTCGATCCTCTGATGTGCTTCAGACGGGCATCATCAAGCTCTTGCGCTGTCAGACCATACTTATCGGCATTGAGATGAAGGTAGTTGATCATTTCAGGCTCAATAGAGCTGAGTAGCGCGAGCAAGCGGCCAACAAGATCCGGAATGAAAGGGCGCAGTGTTTTCCCGTTACTACTCTTAATGATTTTCAGAAGCGTCTTTCGCGCGAAATCCTGGACTTCTGGGGCACCAGATTCTAAGCCGGATGGACTGAGAAGGAAAGGCAAGACCTGCTTGAGCATCTTATCTGCACTTCGTGCTGAGGACTCTCCAGCCTCGAGGCCGCGCGTTAGTATTCCTGTCAAGGCCCTCGCTAAGGCCATTGCCGCGGTACGGACGGATTCTTTGATGTCGTCGCAAACTTTGAAGCTGAGTTCCCAAATCTCGGTCAAATACTTCTCGTACTTCTCCAACGGACGCCCTTGAACGAGGTCGGCGATAGCTGCACAACTAGCTTGTCGGGTACGCCATTCTTTGCCCAGGATATTTTTAAGTAAATCATTCATGATGGCGTCGAAGTTAGTATCAATCGTCTTCGCTGGCTCTTTGACCAGAGCAGACCATATGTCGTTCATCGAAGTTCGCACGTTCGTATTTGGATCGAAGCGATACCTGAAGAGGGCTGGATATAGCTTTGGATTCTGAGCTAGGTAGCCATCCGTCGAGGCATCACTCAGTATATTACTAAGTCCGAAGCGTCCGAATGCAGCGCGACTAGACCATATGGCATTATTAGAAGCTAACGACATGAAACGATATACGAGACTAGAATCGCCCACTTCAGCCGCGAGACTCATGATATCTTTGTAAGTCGTTATGGAACCTTCACCAGTCGGTAGTGCTCCAGCGTCGAAGAGCTCCGTATCTCCAGAGACACTACCTGCAAGGCCAGCATTGGTTCCAGTGAATGATCCAACGAGATCTCTGACTAAGTCGTCTTTGAGCGCCCTGTTGCCTTTCTCGTATATCAGGGTCAATCCTCGGGATGCAGATTCTTGATTAAGTGTATCCCGATCAGCGAGGAAGCCTTTGAAAGCAACCTGGCAATCTCTTAGTCGGTCTTGGATCTGCTGTAGATGGCCACAGTATTGTACAAGGCACAATAGCCAGATCACCGAAGCCTGCCTCAAGGCTGGTTTTGTCGTTTTGCAGTCTGATAGCACTCTGTCCATGATGGAGTCTGGGCCATCAGTTCGGAAGGCTGATCCTGCAAAGGTTGTAGGTATATCACAGTATATAACAAGCGACTTCGACTGCCGCCCAATGGCAGCGCAGCTCAAAGCAGCACCAACCGCGAACTGTACCTCTGCTTGTCTAACAGTATGCAGCTCGTATAGTTTCTGTACTATATCGCCGAAAACGTCATCTGCAGGGCTTCCTTCTTTGATCTGCATAGCAAAATGACCTAAGGCGGTTATCGCTTTCTCGTCTCCGTCTTTGGCCCTTTCCATCAACTCTTGCGCCAGGGAACGAGCATTGTGGGGTTCCGGGAGCTCAGACGGCGTCAATACCTCAAATAAGGCCAATTCCGAGACCGTAACGTTCGCTGCGTCTATAAGTAATTTATCCCGACTGTCGTGAAGAATATCGAGAGTTGTTCTCACAAATGTCGCACTAAGATCTTTGAACTTAGATTGAATATTGAGGCGGGCCTTGGATCTACTCAGGAAGTATGCAATAGACAGGATCGCACCGTGGATCCGTATAATCTCGCCGCCAATAGCTCTAGGCCAAAACTCAATCTTTTTTGTGAATGAGTCCAACATCCTCTCGACCTTGTCCTTAGGACATTCCTTGAGTGTTGCTAAGATACCGAAAACATGCGAAGCAATTTCCCGTAATGTCTTGTTGTTGGAGAATATAGGATCTGGCAATTTTGAGATGCTTGCAGTAAGGCCAACGTATGCGAAGTTGGGAGCAACAGGGCAGAGCTCTAGTAGGAAGTCACCAGCCCTATTGGCGCTTCCAGCGATCTGAGAAATTATACCAAGATACGACGCCTGCAGGTAGCTCTCTAGTGCTCTGAAGGCGGTTTTATTTCCCTCCAAACCATAATGGAAATATTCTCTCAGTCTGCTCCGAACGTCTTCGTCATTCGTGATGAGGGCGTCGATATTTCGCTCCCAATCTGTATCCATGACTGGTGGACTTCCCACGGCAATCAACGCTTGATGTAATAACACACATCGGCAGAAGGTCAGAGCAGGTATGTAAGCATTAGACATTTCGATGCTTGTGATTCTGGAAACATTCCAGACCGACTCAGACCCAAAAATTTTCTCCACCAGCTTCGCAAAGTTTGGGAGCTCGTATTTAGCTGCTTGAGAAGATCCCTCGAGTAGAGGTCCACCGTCTTCGGTAGGATTCAGCATTTTGTACCAGTAAGGGTCCAGTCCTTTCCTTCCCTCTTCAAGGATTGCACTTTGCTCGTTGGCGTCACCATCCATGGCAAGGATATCGATCCAACGAGCTGTGGTGTTACTGAAAGGTAAACAGCGATTAGCAAAGCGGACCGCCAGGTAGCGCGTGCTTCTGACGATTTGATTGTGAGTTGCCTCCGAATCGTCTGGTCGTAGGTGCATCTGATTCAATAATAGAGAAGTGAGCTGAGTATCTAGCTCCGGGTTCAGATCGCTACCCATAGCTCCTAGCACACTACTCAATGCCTGCTCTATGCTTGCCGAGATATCTTTTCCCGTAGGATCTTCGCTGAGCGATACGAAAAGCCACCGAAGGAGCTCGAGATTAGGTTCTCGTAAGAGCCTATCAGGACATGCCGCAGCTAAGAGACCAATGCTTTCATAACCATAAGCGCGAGACGAGAGTTCTCCAGGACTCAATGTCGCGTCATTGGCAGGAAGACGTGGCCATCCCTGGCTCTCGATATATGACCTGAGCTGGCCCACCAAAGCAGGGGCAAAAGCGCTGAGGTCGGCTGGTGAACTTATACGCGCAAGCCAGTTTGTAAACGCAAAAATCTGACCTCTAAGCTTCGAAGCTTCAAGACCCTGCTTCGGAGGAGTGATGATGGATTGTTGGATGAGATCTTGGGGTACTAGTGCTTCTTCAACGATTTGCATGCTTTGCGGGATGGAAGACGAAGCTGATTTGGATTTACACAGAAGACTCAGAATCTTAGTCTGTAAAGGTACCCGGGCTGGTAGAGAACCTTCATCACCTCTGGTACCTAGATAAATCTCGTACAATTGTTTGACTAATGCAGCGTCCTCGAGGGAGATGGCGGATGTGGCTCGCTTCAGAATGTCATCGCCAATATCAGAGATACGCGAGTTGGGATCTGCTGAGGCGAATAGGGCAGGTAAAAACCTTTCAGTGTCTACGAAAGCTCCACTGGCCAGAAACCGTGATGCTACGACCTTAGTCTCGACCAGGCTTAAACCGCCTTCTGTACCTGGCGTCCAGGTGTCTTTCTTACCATACAGCTGTAAGAAGCTGCATTCCTCTTTGCTCAATCCGGGGCAACGTGTTGCACCGGTTTGGTTGATACCAAACAAGATAAGCTTACCGAGCCAGGTAGTTACAAAATCGGCGTCATCTTCTCTATCAGTGAATCCAAGCTTGGCTCTGAGCTCCAGATCTTCTTTGCTTCCACGCAGTGGGAGTTTCATGCTGTGGAGAAGCCTTAAGAAAAGGTTGAACAGAGTAGCTGCATGGTTCGAAGACTCTTGGGAGTTGACATGAAGGCCATGGAGAAGGGTTGGGAGCAAATCAAGACGTTCCTGGATCAGGCGAAACAAGATGAGCAAAATATAGCCATAGTATTAGATCATAACTTACATTCACCGCTAGTCTATTTACACCTTGTTGTATGTAAAGTAGATCAAAGTGTCGGACAAGGTTGTTCTGGTTATCTTTATATTGCTTCAGAAGCGTAGCTACTGGAAGCTTAATAGATCTATTTCATTTAAATTAATATTCATCACGTGCAAGCCATTTCTTAAGCCCTATTCCTGTTACGGACCGGTGGAGCAGGTGGGAGATTGAGAGGCCAAATGAGACATGTCAGGGATCGAGACGTACATACGGTGGTTTTATCCTGGTGTTGATGTGCTGACATAGCGAGATTACCTGACATGTGTATCCTCGTCAGCTCCGTTGAATAAAGGCTAGCCGTCTCACGTTAAGGAATTCGATTCATCACTCACTTTATTCCTTACACTCACATGTTCGGATGCAAGCTTGAGCAACAATGGAGCAAGGTACGTATTCAAAGCCTTCTCCATCGCACTGTCCGTTGTGATCATAGCAAATCGGAGTTCTACATTGCCAACAAGCCTCAGCTCCTTGGCCTCGGGTGTATCTGGCTTTAACATCTTAGCGTGTGGAGTGATAATCTATGACCATAGCATTTTCATAGCAGGTCATATATAGAATGATAGGAAATCACAGGAAAACTGCTCCATTTAAACGAGGACTGCGTCGCAGGCAGAATATGCTTGCGTGTTGGCTATACTTTGGAAAGTCACTAAGCCTAATACGGACCTTAGCGTCGGTATAACTCCGGGAGAACAGACTCCAGTCGTGAGAGCAAAGGTTTTGTGCATCATAAATTTTTCTTCGAAAACGCTTGGTCAGCTACTCGAGGGCTGAAAGCAGCCAGCAATATGCATACCTACTATGGTAGAGACTAGAGAGCAACATATATCTCAACGTCCAAGATTGTACTCCGTACTAACCTTACCAGCGCATGCGGCTGCGCTAAACTCATTACAGATGGCCGGACATAAGGTAACCAAGTTCGAGGTACTAAAAAGAAGGGAAATATGAGTGCAAGAGACCTCTTCTGGATATGGTCTCGGTGCAACTCCATACTTTTGGCGTGATAGAAGGCATTTAAATTCTTTGAAATAACTTTGGGTGGTGTGTGTACTCCCTCTTGCATGAGTGATGCTCATGGGAAGAGACAGCCCGACACAGCAGGAAGGTTTTTGTGGCTGTGAGACTGGGCTATAAGGGCTGACGTGAGGCTCGAAGTGGAATAGACCTCCCGCGGGGCATCTCGTGATGGGCAATAGCAACCCTCTTTCCCCAACCTTTGCAATTGCAAGTCACCTCCCATCCAAGAGCACATTTGCCATCACTCGACTGACACTGTCAATCACGTTGGCAGCGTGATTTGAGACTAGCGAGAGCAACGAAAAGGAAATACCAAACGTGCACTACCTCGGCTGATCGACACTGCGCGCAATCCTGTTTGCACGGCTAAAAAGCTTGGTAGGGTACACGGATACCTTGGCATTGAACAAGAGTTCTGACAGGCTTCCCAAGACCTCTTCTTACCTCATTTCGCGCACTCTGTCTAGCGTCTTTCACCACAAGACTATACAATACTCCCAAGTATGGATGACGAAAAAGTCACAGCCCAACCCAATGGCCATCGGAGCGTTGGCTACGCTACCAAATTTGACCAGAAGGCCGAGGAGCTGAAGGCCAAGACAGGCAAAAACAAGAACAAAGACAAGAAAGATGAAAAGAAACCTGCTGGAGGCTTCGACGACACTCCCATTCCTCGAGCGCCTCCTGGATACACCGTGAAGTTTACCTTCCATCGCGCAGACAAACTTCCAATGGCAGACATAAACACCATGTCCTCCGACCCCTACATTATGGCAACGCTATACACAGATCTACCAACAAGACATAAGCAAGATCCCGCCATGCGTTTCCGAACGACTACGGTCAGGAGGAATTGCAATCCCGTATGGAATGACTATTGGACCGTCGCCAACGTCCCCGCCAGCGGCTTCTACCTCAAAGCACGCATCTACGACGAAGACCCAGCGGACCATGATGATCGCTTGGGCAATGTCCATGTCAAAATCGAGAGCCTCACCGAGAACTTCCAGCCGATCAGAGAACATGCATACAAGATTAAGAAACGCATGGGCAGCAAGCGCGCCTACCTAATTCGAGGCTGCGCGGCTATGTTTTCAAAGGGCATTCATATGTCCGGGGACGTCGTTCTTAGCATCGAGGTGCTGGGTAAGACAGACACTGATAACGGTGGGCGCATGTGGACAGTTGGTCCATGCCATTGGACGAAGCATCTTAGTCCCATGGTTGGTCGGCTCGCTGGCACCAAAGCGCCAGGCAAAGACGGCAAAGCGGAAAGATACTCGTATGCCCCTCTACATTTGGCATACCCTACCACCAATTGCTAATATCAATTTCGCCACAGCTTTCAAGCCAACCAAATCCAACTTGCTGGCCCCGTCCCTGCCAGCCTCTACCACCGCTACGTCGAATTCAGACCCTTCGTTAAGGGCATGTTTACTTCGACCTCCCTCCAGGGTCGCGTCCTCCACCACGCCCTGCATCACCAACACAACCGCATCTATAACTACGACCGCGATACCGAATACGGTTGCTTTCCATCTCCCTCAGAAGACCTCACCCTCAAATTCCTCGACCTCGTCCACTACGACAAAGGCGGCCGAATATTCACCTACGTCCTCACCCTTGACGGCCAGTGGCGCTTCACTGAGACAGGGAAGGAATTCGGTATCGATCTATTGAGTAAGCATACGATGCATAGTGATGTAAATATCTACATCGCCTTTAGCGGCGAATTCTTCATCCGCCGCTCCAAGAACCCCCACCACGAGGGGGGCTCAATAGAGAATGAAGAGACCCATCCCCCAGCCGAAGTAGGAGGCGGCCCGCCAAAAGACGACCCCCCAAAAGATCCCGCATACTACACACTAATCATCGACAACGACAGTGGCACATATCGTCCCAACGCGAAAACCCTACCCGACCTCAAAGCCTTCTTGCAGAAGAACTTGCCCGGATTGCGGATCATTACGCTGGACTGCGGGGCCGATAGCGAGAAGATGGAGAAATGGAAGAGTGAGCAGCGGGAGAGGAAGAAGACAGAGGGAAAGGGGGTTGTGGCTGTACAAGGTGACAGCGGGAGTATTAGTAGTAGTGATGCAGAGGACTTGGATGAGCACCAGAGGGCGGTGCAAGGTGTGGGGAAGCCCAGTATTAAAGATAGGTTGAAGGAGAAGGCAGGGGAGCCGGTGGCGCTTGCGAAGGGGGTGCATGGGTATGGGAAGCAACATGGAGAGGAAACAAACGGTGGTGAAGGACCGAACGGCAGTGCAGCGAAAGAAGGGGGTGGGGCCCAACAGAAGAATGGAGAGATGACGAAGGCAGAGGAGCCATTCAAGGCAGCTGCGAAACCGGCCGAGAAGGTAGAGGAATGGAGAAAGGGCGATAAAGAGAGGGAAGAACGAGAGACAGAGGATGATATGGGAAGCGGAGGGTGAAAATTGCGTCATCTCCAGCAGTACTTATTTCTAAGCAGTGAGGCGTTCGGGTTTTGTGTTCTGAGCAGGCATTTGGAGTTTTGGGTGGACAGGTCGCGAGTTGGAATACCAATGTGGATCCTCCGAGTACGTCTTATTTACTAATATCCCAGCGCGTTTAGCTAGCGCTGTGCAATTGCCATAATCATGGCTAAGGTTCACTGTCTATTTTCGTTGGCGATTTGGCGCCTGTAATTACTTCATTTTGGTAGCCGTTATGGACTCAATGTGGTAACCTTCGCTTGACTGCCTGAGTTTTATGCAGGAAGCAGATATCAAGCTTTGTGATTCGGCCAGTGGAGCGTCCATGTCTGAGGACCGCCACCGGTTGGCATGCTCTGCCGAGATGAGAGACTCATATTGCTGATTGCTCAATATTTGGAAGCTTCGGGACCCTTGTGATCTAGGGGTCGTGAAACAGCTTCAAGATTGGTGACTCTTCAAGGATTTGTAGAGATCCAAGGGTCTTTTTTTCATTGACCATGACCTTGAGAGAGTCTCGAGTTCTTCCTTTAGGAGATCCGAGGTGAATATGAGCCACGAATGACATTATGGTGATAAGGTAGACGTCTAGCAAGCCGACGGGCGGTCTTTTTCAATCCGCAAAGATCTTCTCAAAATTGAAATCCCCATTCTCATCTTTCTCCACAACTCCCTTCTCAGTCACAATAGCATCAATCAGAGCATGGCCTGTCACATCGAAAGCCGGATTCCAAGCTCCCGTCAGATCCGCAGCAATAGCTATCTCTTGCACGTCCTTACCAACCGTGACGCTTCCATCGCTTGAGCTCTGGACAGTCGGACCTCGCATTGTAGTTACTTCAATGGGCTTGCGGTTTTCGATCTTGATATCCTGACCTGTTGGGGTGAGGAGGTCGATTGTTGTGCGTGGTGCTGCCACGATGAATTTCACGTTGTGGTACTTGGCTAATACAGCTAAACCATAGGTACCGATTTTATTCGCTGTGTCACCGTTCGCAGCTACTCTATCTGCGCCGACGATTATGCAGTTTATGTTTTCTTCTTCACGTTTGGTGCCAAGTAATGCTCCAGCCATGGAATCTGTGATCATGGTCGAGGGGATATTGTCGTGCATGAGCTCGTACCCAGTGAGCCGCGAGCCTTGGTTGTAGGGTCTTGTTTCTGTGTAGAAAGCACGTTTCAGGTGGCCACGGGAGTGGAGGCTGCGAATTATTCCTAGGGCTGTTCCGTAGCCTGCTGTTGCTAATGAGCCTGTGTTGCAATGGGTCAGAACGCTGGGCTTTGCTGCAGGGAAGGCTGTGATTGTATGTCGTGAGATCCAATCAGCACCATAGTTGCTAATATTCTCGTTGTCCTGGACGTCGTCAACTAGCATCTGTTCTGCTGCTTTTATGTACGCCTCGTTGACGCTATAGTCAGTAGACTCAGGTTCAGCTTGTGCATGGCAAACAACTTTCTCTAATTTCCGCACTGCATCTGCCAGATTTACCGCAGTGGGTCTGCTTGTGAGCAAGAGCTGGAGGTTGTCACAAATCGGACCTGCACCAGTCATATCTGATCCAAGCAAAGCAGGATCTGCTCCTGTATTCCCTAAACGAGCTAAGCAGGCTGCGATGCTCAAGGCGGCCACTATAGCTATTGCTGGAGCTCCTCGCACTTGCATTGAGTGAATTGCATCCCAAGCATCTTGCACGGTGCGGATGTCTCTGTAGACTTCTTGATAGGGAAGCTTGAGTTGGTCAAGAACCTGAAGGCTCCCTCGAGTATACTTTATGGCTTGGAGAACCATGATGGACTCGGTGAGGTTATTATATGACCGTGTTTTGATCCTGTAGTCACTGGCCAAACTGCAAATCTTGGTGGGGATAATACAACATCGGAAAGAAAAATAATGTTTAGATCAAGATCTTAGCGAACTCTGAAGCGGGCCCTAAAAGCGCCCTGGGAGAGCCCCTGCGAAGGGCCCCCGAGTGTCCTAGCTATGGGTGTCGTTGGGGTAGGTCGAGCCCCATAGGGCTGTACAGTCGCGGATATTTTGCCGCCTTCATGTACCAAGCTTCTAAAGCTCCGCCCAAATAGCTTCACATCATTTACAACTCCTTACAATTTCGACCTCATCTTTGTTTTTTGCGCGGGCTTACGCTCCGTTTCTCCTTCAGTGGTAGCAGCTGGATCATCTTGGAACCTCTCGCAGTTCTTCTCCGGATAGCAACGCGAAGCAAAAGCTTGATTTGTACACCTGATACTCTCATCTCCAGAATTGACCGTAGAGATGGATGGAAAAGATGATCCAGAGAGGGCCGATGCTCTCGAACAATTCAAGAATAAGCTGCTGGAGCTCAGAGAGATGGAAGCAAAGCTAAAGACGTTACGACTGGATATTAAAGGTCTACAGAAAGATTTCGATACTACAGAGGACAACATTAAGGCATTACAAAGCGTCGGGCAAATCATAGGAGAAGTCCTTAAACAGCTTGATGAGGAGCGGTGTATGTATTGAAATGGAGCTCGCTTGCCTCCAGGTATAGAGACATCGCTCCGTAGCACTACTGACATGTTTAATCATAGTCATCGTTAAAGCCTCTTCGGGTCCTCGATATGTTGTTGGCTGTCGGTCCAAAGTCGACAAAACGAAATTAAAACAAGGCACGCGTGTTGCCCTCGACATGACTACTCTTACAATAATGCGAATGTTACCCCGAGAGGTTGACCCGCTTGTCTACAACATGTCCCTGGAAGATCCCGGTCAAGTCAGTTTCGGAGGCATCGGTGGACTCAATGAGCAGATCCGGGAACTACGCGAGGTCATAGAGTTACCTTTAAAGAATCCCGAATTGTTCCTAAGGGTAGGTATCAAGCCTCCAAAAGGTGTTCTACTCTATGGGCCTCCAGGTACAGGAAAGACGCTCCTAGCAAGAGCGGTGGCCAGCGGTCTCGAGACAAACTTCCTCAAAGGTAGGCATGGTCTGTCGGTGGCTCGTTCACGGTCCGCTAATGGCGTATCTAGTCGTCTCCTCGGCCATTGTTGATAAATACATCGGCGAGTCGGCACGGTTGATCAGAGAGATGTTCGGATACGCCAAGGAACACGAGCCATGTATAATATTCATGGACGAGATCGATGCTATTGGTGGTCGAAGATTTTCGGAAGGCACATCTGCAGATCGAGAGATCCAGCGTACCTTGATGGAACTGCTCAACCAGCTCGATGGCTTCGATTACCTAGGGAAAACAAAAATTATCATGGCTACCAATCGACCCGATACGCTAGACCCAGCTCTGTTAAGAGCTGGACGCCTAGATAGGAAGATTGAGATTCCATTGCCGAACGAGGTCGGTAGATTAGAGATTCTGAAGATCCACACAAGCGGCGTTGCCTTGGACGGAGAGATAGATTTTGAGAGCGTGGTCAAGATGAGCGATCAACTGAACGGGGCCGATTTGCGAAACGTGGTGACTGAAGCGTAAGTAATTGAGTTCCTTCTGCTGTCTCCAATGCTAAGAATTCTTCTCAGTGGACTTTTCGCGATCAAAGACTACAGAGATTCAATAAATCAAGACGACTTCAACAAGGCGGTGCGAAAGGTCGCAGAGGCGAAGAAGCTGGAAGGCAAACTTGAGTATAAGAAGCTGTAATATGGACATAGAGGATTGCGAAGTAACGTAGCTTGAATGATAGACCTAGCATATGCTCCAAATTTACGTTGTAGCCTCGTACTCCTTCCTGCATTCTTTGGCGCGCTCTTGTCCGCAAACGCCGAGGCTGGAGTGTCCACTCCGCACCCTTGGAATCCAAAGATTCCCCGTACTCAAGGCTCACCGTGCTGGAAACCCTCGGATCTTAATCACTACCATAATCCGATACTGAGCGATCGCAGGCAGATGTCATGATCGTTAAAATCTCTACGGACCTCCTTGTCGCGTCGCCCCTATCTGCGGGACCGCGGGCAGCGTTCAGGATACATTGCTCTCCACAAAGGCGTTGGAGCAGGTGAAGAGGGGGTTTTAGGCTTTTGGATAATCTTCCGTTGTTGCTAATACACTGGAAGAAGATGTCATTGACTCAGCGTTACCACGATGGCCACTACGGAAACCAGAATGGACATACTGGAAACGGTCTCAGCAGCAAATTAGATGGCTTCATGGACAATAGGGAGTTGCCAATGTACAAGGACAAGCCATACAACTATGCCAATTCTCAGAGATCGAAGCCCTTCTACCGGCGACGGCGAGTAATCAGTGCGACTATTCTGGTGCTGTTTGCTTTGGCATACTGGTTTGGATTGTTCGAATCTTCGGTCAGGCAAAAGTCGCCAAGTTTTAGCAAGAACGCGTGGAGCTGGCTGAGTGGGTCTGAGACGGCTGTGGATTGGGATTACCGAAGGGAGAAGGTCAAGGAGGCTTTCATACTGAGCTGGGACGGGTATGAGAAGTATGCGTGGGGTACGTAAGAACTCTATCCAAGGGAAGAACTGTGGAACATATCACGTTTGATAGTTTGTGGTGATTGATGCTTTTCGAATATCTGAAGGCTTACGTGAATTATTCCAGGATGCGATGAATATCATCCTCTTTCAAAAGAAGGGATCCAAATGGACTCCAAAAGCAAAGGCGTGGGATGGATCATCGTTGACGCTCTAGACACCCTCATGATAATGAACCTGACCTCTCGATTGTCTCACGCCCGAGAATGGGTGACAACTACCCTTGATTACAACCAGAATCATGAGGTGAATACATTCGAGACCACAATTCGCATGCTGGGAGGCCTGCTTTCCGCTCATTATCTGTCCACCGCGTTCCCCAATATGGCTCCCTTAGCAGACGATGACCAGGGGGCTCCAGGAGAGGATCTATATCTCGAGAAGGCTGCAGATCTCGCAGATCGGATACTGGGTGCTTTCGACTCTGACAGTGGTGTGCCGTATGCAAGTGTGAACTTGCAAACTGGCAAGGGGAAGGCTTCGCACGTAGATGGTGGCGCATCTTCGACTGCTGAGGCCGCCAGTGTGCAACTAGAATTCAAGTACCTTGCATACTTGACAGGGGAGAGGAATTACTGGGACCGAGTAGAGAAAGTCATGCAAGTTATTGATGACAATGGGATGGAGGATGGCCTTCTACCGATATTCATCTATGCTACGACGGGTACATTCAGGGGTGAAAACATCCGGCTGGGCAGTCGAGGAGATTCGTATTACGAATATCTCATCAAGCAATACCTGCAGACTTCAGGCGAGGAACCTATCTATCAAGAGCTATGGAATCAATCCCTTGCTGGAGTTCGAAAGCATCTCATCACTTACTCTGAGCCACATCACTTCACTGTTCTGGGAGAAAGGCCTGATGGTTTGGCTCACAAGCTCTCTGGCAAGATGGATCATCTGGTCTGTTTCATGCCTGGGACTATCGCCCTAGGCGCCACAGGGGGTTTAACGGTCCAAGAAGCCAAGGAGGCCGGCAGATGGGGCGAGAAAGAGGATCGTGAGATGGATCTTGCTATCGAGCTGACAAATACCTGCTGGGGCATGTACAAAGTCATGGCTACGGGCCTTGCTCCAGAGATAACCCATTTCCGTTTAGCTGAACCGCCACACATGGAAGTTGATGGCATACTAGCATCGGAAGAAATGATTAATGATCCCGATGCAAGTTGGAGAGGCGATTACATTATCAAAGCGAATGATAACCACAACCTGCAACGTCCGGAGACGGTGGAATCGCTTTTCTACATGTGGCGGATCACTGGTGATTCCAAATATCGTGAGTGGGGATGGGAAATGTTTAAATCATTCATAAAATATACTGCTGCGGATGATGGTGCTGGGTTCACAAGTTTGGCGCATGCGAATGAGATTCCCCCAATTCTGAAGGATAATATGGAGAGTTTTTGGCTGGTAAGCTCGAATTTAGCAAAGGAAGAATGTTCAGCTAATAAAGAATCTAGGCTGAAACGCTTAAGTACTTCTATCTTCTTTTCTCGCCCAATGATTTATTACCATTAGACTCTATCGTTATCAACACCGAAGCACATATCTTCCCACGCTTCAAGCTTGCTCGAGGCTTGAAGACAGGCTGGGAGCGGAAGCCGAGAGATGCTGAAGGAAGACTAATTCATCAGCCTACTAAGAGCATGTCGGAGGAGCCAACTGGCGAGGCCAACGGCTTCAAGTATGCAGCAAAGGTCCGCACGATCATAGTCGAGGAGACAAACTTGGCTCTTCTGGACGATGACCCTGCTGGCGCTGAACATGTGGCTCACGGTGGACATTAATTTAAAGCTATACTTGGACGACATTGTTTTATCTGCTGTATTTTGGAGCGTGGGGTAAAGCGTTTGTACATATCCATTTGGGTCTGACCAAGTCATTCTTCTTCCTTCCACAGTGATAATAGCTCACGTGAAGCTGAGTTATTGAGTCTCTGTCGAACTATGATATTCCTTAACCATTGTGAGAGAACGGAGAATAAGTCATGTATATAGAGCTAACACCTGATGAGTTGATCCTAATAATGCCTGTTCCGAGAAGGAATGATTGACTTAGTAGGTAAGTATGACGGATGTAGGCTATTGGTGCAATATATCATTGAAGGGCTGCCAACAATATAGTTTTGATTCAAGAGCAATTGATTGTTACATGCTACCTTACCTAGACGCACGGTCAATATGTAGACGCCTTCGAGCACAACTCTTTAATTGGACCCGCTAATGCTGCATGGGAGTGCAGAGGCTGAGTAGGCGCCGTGGGGAAAGCGCTTAAAAGCAAGGGTACCGAGGGCGTTATCCACGGCGCGTGCCACCAGGTCTATCAGACATTCATGAGACCTTCTACAATAGAGCTCGCTAATACTAGATGTTGGATATCACATAAGAACATTGACCGTATGTCTATACCAAATGCTTCGTCTCAGAGCTGTTGAAGAAACAAAGCGGCCCGCAAGTCAAAGGAAGCTCGTCTAAGGCTTCTCGAACTCTCTTCTCAAGTCCACGATGGGCCCATTGTATGACCTAATACAGAGAAGAGAGTTCATCCTGGGATCAGCCATCCTAATCTATGTCTTCGTCGTTCGGATGCTTCGTTACCAAAGGTCCCAAAGCCTGCGAGCCAGGTTCACAGCTGGCGGGAAGAAGTTCAGTGACATGACCGCAGAAGATGCTCAGTCTATACTTAAGACGCTTGCGGAGCTAGAATTTCCAAAACTTTACGGATTGTCGATGGTCGTGGCCTTGTTCAGGGTAAGCCCACTACATTGAAAGCCTTGCCCTTCTGACTGACTTCGTTTTTTAGACATATGGCATACCAACTATCTCTTCCCTACTGGTAGCGACCGGACAGCTGAAAAATACTGAGACTTCTTCAAAGCGCGCTGCTGATACAGGGGCTCTTCTTCTCGAATTTGGGCTCAACAAACCTACTTCCGAGAGGGCGATGCAAGCCATAGCTCGAATGAACTACCTACATTCCCGATATCAAAAATCTGGCAAGATCACGAACGATGATATGTTGTATGCCTTGAGTATCTTCGCATTGGAACCTGTACGATGGATCAACAAATATGAGTGGCGTTCGATGACCGATGTGGAATTGTGCGCTTGCGGCACCTATTGGAAAAGCATGGGCGATGCAATGGAGATTTCATACACCAACCTTCCCTCGTCGGCCAAAGGATGGCAGGATGGACTACACTGGCTCACAGAAATGGAAGAATGGAGCGATCAATACGAGAAGACGCATATGGTTCCTGCTGATACTAACAGACGGCTTGCAGATTCTCAGTTCGAAAATCTTTTGCCAAAGATACCTGCTAGGTATCGTGATCATTGCTTGAAGATGGTCACTGTGCTTTTAGGAGATCGGTTAAGGCAGTCCATGATGTATGTCAGGAACACGTGTTGTCAAGCCAGGCTGATGCCATATTACAGGTATCCCGAAGCGCCCGCCATTTATCATGATATCGTCAACGGCGCGCTTTATGCGCGGAAATTATTGCTCCGCTACTTTGCGTTACCTCGACCCGTTTTTCTGCGTAATCACTGGATCGACGCCATGCCGAATCAATATGGACGTTATTTCTTATTTGATTACTTAGCACATCCCTGGTACGTCAGGCCTTCTTTCACGCAACGTTGGGGTCCAAGGGCTTGGGTCACTAGGCTACTCGGTTATAAAGTGCCAGGTGATGATGGCGGCAAATACTTCCCTCAAGGCTACACCTTCACCGAAATCGGGCCACAACACCTTAGCGGCAAAGGTAAGGAAGATATGGACAAGATTCAGACTCGTTTAATCAGCCTGGACAGAGCAGGGTGTCCCTTTACTTCCATGCGACAAAACCGGTAGGAGACGGCTGGACTCTGTAGAGTGAGGAGCTCAGCCTATTGGTATGTAGAGGGGCTGACCAGTCACATAGACTTGTTGTTTCAAAGTATGAGTATCGAGTTTACGCCTAATTAGGCTAAGTCGTCCTCGCATTGACATTGTTGATCGGTTGATAAAAGGCCTATCTTTTCTACTACCAGTACAGAGCTCCCACAAAAGCAAGTTCCGACCTCACAGTAGATTGGAAGCAGAACTTGCTACGAGCATCGTCGTCGGTCTTCGTACAATGATTTCGATCAAGACTTACCGGTGGTATGCTAGCGAAACATGTGGCGTACGCATCTGCCGCGTTTCGAGGTGACAGTAGGTATCTATTGGATATCAGCAATTAGATAGTTGCCGTTGGCGGTAGGGTGGCAGGGTGCAAATTAGGAGGTAGGTGCCTTCCTTACAAGTGAGAGATCTTCACCACAGGCGTTAGCGCTATCCAGCTCACCCAGGGCGCTTACGAATGGAACTACGGATGATTCCAGTCAAGGGTAAGAATTGACCAATGGGGAACCAGAATTTGCGAGACGCAGCCATGTCCTCCGCTCTACAGCACTCCTTGACAAGATTAGCTTCGACTACTTAGCTCCTCGCGCCGATCTTTAGTGTTGTCTCAAGTCCAAATATATTTGATAGGGTTTCAGCCTTGTTTTCTTTTGTCGCTCAGATGAAGAGTCTCCGCCTCGTGTGCTCGTACATAAGATGCTGGGGGCCAGCTTTATTTTGAGGTTATTACCTTAGCAATGCTGCTACTGATATCAATTGTACCTCTGTTCAAACCGTATATAGTGTCGATACTCCCGTCTAGCTCCCATCTTTAAAGTTGTAGGATATGGCAAGCTCCCAAGATGCGTCGATCAGCCTTACAACCACTATGCTTGCTAACTGTCTTCCTACTGGCGTGAGTGAGCCTCAAGCGAAGCTGGGCTGGGTTAGCCAATCTAATCAGCGAGGAACGCTTGACATTGTTTGGAGCTGCGTCGTCACACTCGGCATCTGTGTCTGGGCGATGCTCCATCTCAACGTCCCCGCAGAAAGCGACAGTCAACTTACTCTGTTTATCCGACGAGCGCGATGGATGATGCTTGCGATACTTGCCCCAGAACTTGTCATGCTGTACGCGAGCGGACAGTGGACTTCAGCGAAACGATCAGTGGCTGCAATGCAAGAGTTAGGTCACGGCAGATGGACAATGGTACACGCTTTTTACGCCGATAGCGGAGGGTTCCTTCTCCACGCGGAAGATACTGTCGCCTTCCCTGTCACTGCGAAGCAAATCCACTATCTTGTTCAGAAAGGTTACCTCGCCATGCCCAAAATAACAAAGAAAGAGATATGGGATAAAAGCAAAGCAGACCGATTGGCTAAAACAATTGCGGCGTCGCAGGCTATGTGGCTTGCAGCCCAGGTTATAGCGCGCGGTATACAGCACTTGCCGGTCACGTTAATAGAATTATCTACGGTGGCCTTAATCACTTGTACTGGAGCAACCGCATTCTTCTGGTTTCAAAAGCCCCTCGGAGTGGAGACGCCGACGGACCTATACCTCGATATCACTATTGCACAGGTCTTAAAAATTGCTGGAGACGAGGCAAAGGTTCCTTTCGACGATACTCCAATGGATTTCATCGAATCCCATATATATACATCAAGCCAAATGCCATACGGCCAGTACTGGGGCGTCCAAGAACGACCACTACCTCGCATACCTAATGACCGCGATCCCAGACTTCACAATCTCAACATGATCCTTATTGTTACTATTCCCACCGCCGCTTTCTCCCTCCTGCATCTCATAGCTTGGCACTTTGAGTTTCCAACCAAAGCAGAATTGCTTCTGTGGCGTTGGACCTGCGTATCTATGAGTATTGTTCTGGGAACCTACTGTGCAACCGAAGCAGCAAGCGTCATCGCCCAAGGATACACAACCTCTGGACTCACTACGTTGAAGGGTTACAAGCTTCGATGGCCAACTAATACCCTGTTTTTTGTACCTGGCTTTCTATATATGTGCGCGCGTATTATTGTACTAGTTGAAATTGTCATCAGTCTACGTCTTCTTCCTGCCGGATGTTTTGAGACCGTACAATGGACACAGCTTTTCCCGCACTTCTAGGCGTATGGATACAAGGAATGTTGTTCAGGTCTTCCTCTTTACGATTGATGCAGCTACGAAGGTCATGATGCCTTTTGGAAGGTAAAATTAGTGAATTCATTGTTTTCATCGCACTGTATGTTTGGTATACATAGATTAATTGCACAGTAGTAATGCAGTATGAACATAGATGCTACGGACAACATCCACCAATGAGTTGCCCCAGGGATGGTTCTCGCAACCTGCGCAACCATATGCTGTTGGCCCAAATTCTAGAAGTCCCAGTATTCTCTGTGTCGCGTCTCACAGAATTAGAGTTGATAAAATGGAATTTAGTACTTTGCGTTTTGATCATCACCGCATAAGAAGCAGTTGGTAAGTAAAAGAAAGTTGTATTCTTATAATCGTATCTTGTCATTGAGCAGGTAGGGCAAGATTCACTCCCTCCCGGCTCTACACTGTGCTAACCACTGCGGGTCCGTCTCGGATTTTCCTTTGCCCAGATACCTGACTGCCTGAACATCTATCGAATACCCACGATCGTATATCTTGATCTTTGTGAGACACTGCTTACATGTTAGGTTTGACGGAGTAAGGCTTTCCTCTTCCCCACATGGACCGGATGGTTGAGCTCCAACCCTTCGAAGAATTTGCTATCTGATAGATCTCTCCAAAGGCCCATGGATCGGCAAGCTTTTGGTGAGCGCATAGTTCGATCCTGGACTGTGACAGCAAATCCCGAAAGTCTTCCTTATTGATTTCCAGTTCTTTGGGATGACGGAGATTGATCACCCAGGTGGAGATGACGAACAGGCCTTTTAGATTGAAGAATTCGGGAGTAAAGACGTGGTATTGTATGTCGCCTCGTATCAAGTTAGGAAACCCTGGCACTGGCTTGGATAGCCGATAAGGACCGGCGGAATGGTCTCCGTTGCGGTCAGACAACAAGGCTGGGTGAGATTGAGACCTCCTTCCGCCTCCTATGAAATTTGCAAGTCGTTGCGCTCGCTCAAACGCTAGTGTGTCATGTGGACATAATTGGACACTAGCTATAACTGACGATGGCTGGAGAGTGTTGCTCACTGTAGCTTCGTGGGTACGACGGTAGAGCTCTTCAGCGACAGTATGCTCTCTGAAGCGGTTATGCTGGTGGACAGGCTCTACAGCCCTTGAATTGTCCTCCGGAAAGCAGCGTTGTAAATAGTCGCTTGGAAATTCGAGCGATGGTTGATACTGAACTAGGTTCTCTTGATGGATAGCAGATGGAAGATGGGGATGGTAGGGTAGGGTAGGTGGACCTGAGGCTGTCCGATTGAGAGGATTGTGGGATTCTAACGTCCGCTCATCGTCTTGGAGCTGCCTCCGTCGGTGCAGGAGCTCCCAGATCTTTCGCCAAATCATCATTAGACAAAGATCAGTTTGAATATCGTGCGCTCGAGAAGGTGTGCTGCCTGTGTAATATGGACGAGATGCGGACGGAGAGGAAGAGAAAATATGCAAGGAAACTTTCTGCTTTATTACACGGAGAAAAGTCAAATGTACTTGGCAAGGCTAGGATTCTCTTCTTTGGACCTGCCATTCCCCAGTGTAGTGAATACGCGCGAACCCCGAACACGAGTGGAGACATCCAGAGTTCAATGAAACTTTAACTTCAGTTTCGATATAATGTTTCTGCCTGATTGCAGAACTTGTACTTCAAATCATGAAATTTAATCATTTCTTAGCTGGCTTCACCTGGAGTGGACCCAATGAATATCCACGAACATCCAAAAAGGTTCACCGTGAGCTGAAACAATATATGAGAAGAGAAAATTGTAAGATGCTAAGGAGAAAATGACGCTGGGGTCTTGGGTTTAGGTAGGCGGCACATTATGCTAACAGCGGGCAACGCTTTGGATTAATTTCGAGTCAATTTGCTTTCGATCCAATGATAAAACCAGACGTAGGGCACGCATAGGTGACACAAATTGTTAAGCTTACCAATACAACAATGTCGATATTGTGATCTTCTAGAGTCAACCGAAGGGTAAAGTGATTGTGCTCCAAAGTCCGAAGAGGGTGACTAGTAAGCTGCGTGGCGTTTGGCAAGTCGGATAGCTCTACTACTGAGTGCTTTTACGGAGTCTCAAATTGGCGCAAGCCTCGAAAAGCCTCATAGTCGGCCTACCTTAGGTCGTCTCTACCGTTTTCCGTATGACCAATTCATTCAAGCAACTCCCATCCAGTAAGCGGGAACCTGGCTCGATATTCAGATTTAGAACCCTATTGTCAGCTGAGTATCCATCCACTTCGTAAGCTAGACAGATAGAAGTTGGCTGATCACCAGCGCTGTCTTCTCTTTCGTGGAGTATCCGTTGAGCAAAAATACCTTATGGGATTCGGGAATGGCGCTAGGTGCCGCGTTTAGCGCTGTGATCTCTTGGCATCAACCGCGTACACCAGTAGAGCTTCATCAGAGCAAAGCTCGACATCTAAAGCTCTCTTATTCCTCCCACATATCCCTGAGCGAAACACAAGACAGAGACAAGCAACGAAATACAAATCTCTCCCCCACTTGCAATCTGCCAGCATGAATCATCTTCCCCAAGCGTGGGGCCGTGTAAGTTTCAGGCTGTTCACCATCACAATGAGGCTGAGCTAATGCAACCTCCTCAAAGCCACGCGATGATGTTTACGGGCCCTACGACGCATCATACCTCCAGTCCGGCCATCCCCAGACCCACACGAAGTCACCCATCGTTACAGGAACTTCTGTGCTTGCTGTCAAGTTCCAGGATGGCGTAGTAATTGCAGCAGACAATCTAGGTAACTACACAATCTACACGCTGTTTCGCCAAAGACTTTTTGGAGACTGACATCTTCGTTTTCTACTTTCAGCATCATACGGTTCCCTTGCCCGCTTCACAGATGTAAAGCGCCTCCGACCTTTCAATTCCAAATGCATCGTCGGCTTCGGCGGTGACGTCTCAGATATGCAATACCTCGACCGTCTGCTCAACTCTCTTGATGTTGTTGAGAATTACTCCTCAGAGGGCCACTCTCTAAACGCTAAGAACTTACATACCTATCTCTCCAAAGTCATGTACAAGCGCCGCTCAGAGATCAATCCTCTATGGAACCAAATGCTTGTCGCTGGTCTAGATGGAGATGACAAGCCTTTCCTCAGCAGCATAGATCTCTTAGGTACGACATTTTCGAGTCCAACGTTGGCAACGGGCTTTGGAGCGCATTTGGCGCAGCCGCTGTTAAGGAAGGTGGCAGATGATGAGAGTAAGGTTGCAGGTGTGACGAAGGAGAGGGCTATCGAGGCCGTTAAGGAGTGCATGAAGGTGCTATTCTACAGAGATGCTAGGAGTTTGGACCGATATTCAATAGCTATCATTACGAAGGAGGGAGGCGTGGAGCTGAAGGAGGATGAGCAGTTGGAGGGACAAAGCTGGGCGTTCGCGGAGACAATAAGAGGGTATGGGAGGACACAAGAGATATAACTTGTACGGACATCTGCAAAGGTATATTGAATATGATATCCTAACAGCTTGTCTGCCTCTGCGTTATCTCAATGACTCCTCTGACTGGACTTTCTGTTCAAGGCTAGCCACAAGCCTCCCTAACTCCTTCTCAACAGACTCATCCTAAATGGTCCCCCTATCGAGGAAGTCATGGTTTCATGGATCAAGTCCTTTGAAAACAGTCTTCAAAATGTGCTTGGCAAGGATGAAGCGGAGTATCAATTACATCTCAAATCTCTGCACTCGCTGCTATAATTCTTCTTTGTACAGAATTTACAAGAAGACCTTGTCCATTCAGAGCAATAAGAAACCCACAGGCAAAGACCAAGATTCCGACTACAACTCTCCGACATGGGCCTTTATTCTCTCTGAGCCTTTCAAGGCACCAGATCACCATGTTGAACGATATTAGACGCAAAATTGGCTCTTCTCATCACATCAGTGCCCAAAGAAGTCTTTTCTTATCGTTAAAGGGCACTCATGGAGTCTTTCCTAAACTCCCCTACATGACTTATGCAATAACAGCAATCAAATACAGCCTTGGAACTTTTTGATACGAACATATTCCGCCATTAACAGAGACCAAGTAAGACCTTCATCAATACAAATGTGTGTTAAGACATGTATCATGCTACTCACTTATAACACTATGTATGTAAGTGACGAGTGATCCTTGGCTTTCTCTTGTACTTCGGTCCATTCGACCAGATTTTGAAATCCAGCATTTCAGCAAACCACCTAATTCGATCAACACTATCATCGACCCGTCTTCGCCATGGCCTCCTCAAAAGTACCGATCTGTAAGCTAGCCCCAAATCTATGATAACGCCTCTCGATCTCAAGCTAACACATACCAAAGTCATAAGGATGCTCGACGGCACACACGAGACTCTCAAGCTCGACCTCCATAGTGCCACACCAGCCGACGTCCAAAGCTTCGTCGATGACCGATACGAAACAGCTTGGCGTGCGACCGGTCCGCGAGTACTGCGCCGTAATCTCCCCTTTCTTGGACCTACCCTGAGAACTAGAGGTCATGGTCTTCTAACTTTCACGAAGACTTTGGCTCAGAATGGGGTTGGCAAATATGACTTTCTCTGTACTTATTGGCCGCCTAATCACGGGACAGAGAGGGATAGGAGGCGATGCGGAATCGGAGAGTCATGTAACGAAGCAGATGGGAAGACGATTAAGCGAGTTCCGAGGAAGGAGAAGAAGAAAGTGCGGGAGGCGGAGAAGCCGGCGCAACGAAGAGCAGCAGAGCTTGCGGTCGAGGTAAACACTGCCAATGAGACGGATGTTCGAGTAAAAAGGGATGGCCAGACGACAGATGTGAATGAACAAGGAGCAGAGGAAGAGAAAGGACCGAAACAGGGAGGAGAGCGTCCAGCTGAGGAGAACGGAGTCGAACAAGTGGAGGAGGGCCAACAAGAGCTCGTTCGTTGGGCCATGGAACGACCTGTTGACCCAATGTTACAGAACGAGGGAGACTCATTCACGACATTTGATGAGAATAAGGAGAACTGGGGTCCTCGAGTTGTGGCGGCGAACCTGTTCTGGCGATCACAATATAGCATCTGACCTGTTGATGTATACTTTTGGGCGCATTCTTTCAGATTGGCCAGAAAGGTATTTTTGCAAATTTTCTCCGGGCATATGTTGTTGAATATGTGAATCATCTAGATTGGAGATCATGGAATATGGCATGCATGCAAAAAGAAGCAAGTTGCTTCCCCTCTCACAATTTTGGCCTGCTCTTAATGTGTTCGACTTTGTTAATACAAGTTCCGACGCCCTCCAGAGCGACTTCAACGATGTCACCATCCTTGAGCCACGTCGGCGGTTTCCTAGCAGCCGCAACGCCTTGTGGACTTTCGGAAAGGTCAGCATACTTTGACACTGGTAAAATTGGAAAGGGAGGACCACATACGTCCCAGTAAAGATTAAATCGCCAGGCAAAAGCGTAGTTCCCTGACTTAAGAAGCTGATCGTCTTCGCAACACCAAAGATCATATCCTTCGTGGAATTATCCTGGAGCGTTTTCCCATTCACCTTCGTGCTAATTCTCAGATTGTTCGGGTCCTTGATCAAGGAACTGGACACAATGCCTGGACCGTAAGGCGCCCACCCGTCAAACCCTTTGCCTAATGCCCATTGTCCGCCTCCTCTCTTCAGTTGCCATTCTCTGTGCGATATATCATCCCCAACAGCATAACCCAATACATATTCCAGCGCTTTCGACTCTGGAACTTCTCTTGCTTCTTTACCTATAACAGCAACCAATTCGCACTCGTAGTCCAGTCCTTCGACTTCCTGAGCCATTGCAGGTACAGGAACATTGTCAAAGGGTCCGCCGAGCGAGGTTACAGGTTTGTAGAAGAGCACTGGGTATCTAGGAAGTGGCATCCCGGTTTCTTTAGCGTGTTGTTCGTAGTTAAGGCCGAGGCAGCGGACGGTTTTCACGTCTTCTCGGGCCAATGGTGCGAGGAGGAGTCGAACATCAGCGACCTGGTCTGTCACATCATGCTTGCCAAAGATATCTCCTTTGATCACAAGCGCCTGTGTCGTCTTCGCAAGATCGCTCACACCTTGGGGGAGTATTGCGTCGCCGTAGTAGGTCCTGCCATCTTTGGCAAGGAAACGAACGAGACGCTGGATCCTTATTAGCTGCCTTGTGCTCTGAATATTTGAAAGTACCGTCTAAGGGCTCTATTTTATTTTAGACTTACAGAAAACGCGGGCATAGTGGATACAGGTTGGTCAATTGATGTAATACGTACTCTGATGGACAAATACAAGTTCGAATGGTGAGGGCAGATCGAAGCTCCAGAAGCAGACAGTCATCGTCATGATTGTTACCCCGTAGGCCTTTGTAAACTCCGGAATATCTCCGGCACGCCACGGCAATTTCATGCGGCTTCTTGCCGTTCAGTCTTCACCACCGTAAGCAATAATCTTCCCCAATTGTTTGGCATGAGACTTTCGGGTCTCCAGAGAAGTGTCTTATCACTCTATCGGCAGTGCCTGAGAGAGATAAGAAAGAAGCCAAGCGTACAAGTCCCGTATATTCCTTCAACAAGTAAAAGTCTGACGTGATTTAGGATACTCAAGGCAATTTTAAGACGTATGCACGGTAAGCACGAATGCAATAAACCTGTGGATATGATTTTTACGGAGAAAAAGTGCTAAAAGCTGCATCTAGAAGCGAGTTTGAAAAGAATATAACTCTGGACAAGAAAGATTTCGGGGCAATAGAGTATCTTCTAAGGAAAGGCCAGAGGCAAATGGAGATCTACTCTGCCCCTGGGATCAAGAATATCAAGCTATGATTTCAATGCAACGGTCATGAGTCGAGAAGCTAGGATAACTCTGCTTTTTATTGGCTATATAACATGCTGTGCCCATTCTACAAAAAAACCCATGGTATCCCAATGCCACCAACGCCTGCGCTGAAAAAACAGGAGTGCAAACAAAATTACAGCTCGGTCGGTCCTTCTTCATCATGAGCATAATTCCTGTACCAGTCTTTAGGGTCTCCACCTGGAACGCATAGGCCGAGCCTCCAAAAGTAATCTCTGTGAGCAAAGAATAGCTGCCAGATATGATAGCGCGCTGGTATTGTCAGGCGACCCTTCGTATCCTTCCACCAATTTTTGAAACTCTCTATATCGGCACTCTGCTCAATGTCGGGGAGACTCGGGTTCTCGGTCGTGGTCTCTGCACCGGCAATACAATTGGGATCTCCGTCACCTTCACAGTATCGCACATCCTTCACTTCAGGCGAAAGTTCAGACTTCGAGATGTAGACCTCTCCAGCATGCATCTTATACCCCCACTCAGTCAGAGGTAGGAGGGGCACAGGATCGTCGACATGAGTGACGCGCCTATATCTACTGGTGATATTGGTCGAGCCGTGATCGGAGAAAGTTTCGTCGAGATATTGCATCAGCCCCTCGTTCCCAATTCGAGGTTCTCCAAATGTGGTAACTTTTGGGTTCCAGCCGCGAGCGTCAAAATCAAGAGAAGCAAGTGCAGCAACGGCACCGCCAAGTGAATGTCCGACTAAGGTCACCTGATAGTCTGGATAGTGCTGTACGAGATCCTTGATATATGGGAGGAGCTTGGGCCGAGTGTGTCGCCAGGAGGACATAAAACCCATATGCACCGTACAATTTGTGCATTCCGCCTTCTTGGGATTTATTGACCGTTTCCTCAAACTCTTACTCCCCTCCTCTTCCTCTTCATCTTCATCACCCGGATAAGGGATATATTCCTGGGGAACAGTCGATAGGTCCACGATAGTGTTGGCGACAGAATATGTTCCTCGGAAAGCCAGGATAATACGAGGCGGCGACGGTGGATGCGACAGGACAACATAACCACAGCTATCGGACATGAAGGGGCCCGTGTTCCACGTTGTCACGAGCTCGAAGGACGGAAAGTCCTGGCATCTGCTCGCACACAAAAACGGTTTCTGTATCCCAGTTCCCGTGATTCCGACGCAATAGGAGATATCAACGACTCGAGAGAGCTCCTCGAGGTCGTTAAAGAGCTCAACTGAGATGTTCTGACTCGATGTGGCGAGTGACAAGCCTGTCAAAGGTGCTTGGAATGCCGGAGCCCCAAGCACTAGAGACAACAAACATGAAGGAACGAGCAACACAACAGACTTCATCTTGCTGATCACACATCTACGTTGTCGAGTTGGCGTTGGGATGAGTGATGGAGAGTTGAGTTTGAAGACGTCACAGCGCCAAGACCCTTAGTTATCGAGCAGGAGGTCCAGTACCGGAAGGGGATAGCTTTGATGAAAACGCTTGGCGCTTTCATCGAGGATCTCTTGGACCGATCCTGACCTTCGACGGCGTAGTCCTTCATGTATGGAGTAAAGCAGCTGAATCCTTATCTTGAAATGTGCTCTACGGAGCACGTCGTTGTATCCACAAGTCTTCGCGCAATCTTTTTACGTATACGGATCGTTCTCGTCGGCAAAATAAAGCTAATGATATAAAGCCAACTTTGGAAGTCTGGTGAGAATAAATGAGGTTTCCACCCGCCAGATCTTCATCCGCCAATATTCTATAGGATGTGAATCTATCCATGGTCCTATAATGATAATAAGTGCTTGTGAACGGAGTTGTACCACCATTCCGTTGGAGACCTTCTAATTCTCGAACATTGCTGCAGAGTTCTAAAGACTAGCGTTCTAATTCATTAGATTTCCCAGGCTGATTTTGGATTTGACGTGTTGGACTTCACTAGATTGCCCCAGACTCTAAAAGATTGGAACACAAGTCATGCATATAGAGACAGAATCTGCAAAGTACTGCTTTATATCGTTTCCAACCATCACAACCGCGGCATTTGATGTCTGTTGTACAGAGAATCGTGCTTACCAACTATCTTGACTATCTCTGCTGGGTAATTATGTCCCTTGTCGTGGAATTATAATGCTCTTGAACCTCTTTATGGAGCATCGTAAGACCTCATGGCATTGACATGGAGCTTCCAATGCTCGAAAAGCTCTTGAAAGAACAGTTCCGCCTGGAAAGAGATCCGAATATAGATCTGCTTGACACTTATCAGCCCTTGTAAGTATCAAAGCTTTAGTGCTGTGAGCTGTCTCTCTGCATTCGACATTTGGTCACTTGATCACATTCTATTCGACTTTCCCCCGAGTGGGTCCTTCCTATGTCTGGGAATCTAAAAGCTGATTCCGATACCGACATAATCAGCCAAAGTAACTGTAGAATCTCAGAGATTCTCTCGTCCCAGTGACCCGTGTTCCGGCCGTAACAGGTTTAGAATTCACTTCGAGTCCAATCAGCGCTTGCTGCGTTTAACCTCGTGTGTCTTCACTCTATATTGCATTAATTGCCGCGGATCGTCCTAACAACTTCAATGCAATTTCGATACCGAATGGAGTGAAGAAAGCTAGCAATGACCGAACCTACTGAAGTTGACCCCTTGGGGGATCTCACTTTGCAAGTTGGGGTCGGTGAACACCGGAAAGCCTTCATCGTCTCCTCCAAGGCCATGTCCTTGGCTAGTCATGTGTGGTACAAGATATTGGATTCTATGAGTCTTTGCGAACAAAAGCGAGTCGATCTGCTCGATGATGATCCTGACGCATTATTGATACTGCTCCGGATCTCACATCTCCAATTCTCCAACATTCCTTTGCACGTCGAATATACATTGCTCGTTCATCTAGCGGTCCTCTGTGACAAGTACCACATGGCTCACCTTCTCCTCCCGTGGATCACGCCTTGGCAGGCGGACTGGAAGGCACATGCTTTGAAAGGAGGCTACGAGGACTTAACGCCTTGGCAAGCGGACTGGAAGCCACATGCTTTGAAAGGAAGCTACGAGGACTTGTCCCTCGTGGCATGGGTCTTCTCTGATCTTGAGACGTATACCGCCATTGCACGAGATTGGGTCATGAGATCTACGCTGGACATCGATGGGAACCTGGTCATGGGCTCCAATGTTCTCAAACAACAAGAAATCATGCCTCCAGGAGCACTAGGTATGCCATTCCGATTCATTTTGGTGCAGACGAACTTCGATGAATGCTCAATGGTTGGCAGAAGCCATCACCGAGGCACGAAGCGAAAGGATGCAGGCCATACTGGACAAATGCTACAAGCTTATCGATCACTACAGCACAGTGCCTACCGACAACTAGATTTGCAGAGCAGTGTACTACGATGACGATTTTGATGGTTTCGCCTGTGACGCTCTGATGCTTGGATGCATGGTCAAAGGTCTTACCAACATCAACCTACTACCAGTAAGGGTCACTGGTGGAAGTATCGCGAAGAGTGTGGACGAACTTATAATCGAAGTGGGCGGTATCACCATCGCTTCAATTCCAGACCACGATGATTGCAACCGCCTTGTCGATCTGACTGCCGGGCTCGTTCGTCTTAGCTGTAACGTAGAACCATCTGGTGTTCTTGAAAAGCATCGAGTGCAAATGCAGGAGCAAATGATCAACTACCGCAATGCTGGATGTTCGTGTGTGCAAAAAGCGTTCAATAACCCCTAGGCAGATACCCGGCTCTCAGGGTTTCGCGATGTCCGCGTTTGACGGGCGATATGAGAAAAAGATGCACGTATGGTAGATAGACATAGTTATCCCAAGTAACCTTAATCAAGCCTCGCACTTTGCACATTTCGTATAATAGTTCCAACGTTACGTTTGACGCCATGTTGATGGCTTCCGTGTTATCACACCTCCAATATAGCATGTCCATATTACCCGTGAGAACGATCATTGGCAAGCTATGACTACATGGGCCCCCACGAGCTTAGTTTGTCACTCGAACAGAGTGGCAGGATTGCTGCGATCTCTCGGCCAAGTTGCTTCGGCATGTCTGCATCACATGTAGGATTCGGTATAGTGTTTGGCAGATGATGTCCATGTTGCGATCTCTCTAGGTAGGGCCAAGATTATCTGCTCACTCCCTCAAACTGATGTTCGAAATGCATTACTGAGATCTTGCCCCTTGTCGAGGGAGTGCCTTAGGGCTGAGAGCTAGCCCGAAGACGCTAGATTGGAACGGCGGGATAGCAACAAGTGTTTACGCAGTACGAAATAAAAACAAATCTGGCTCTAAGATCGAGTCGGAGCAACGCCATTGATTCTAAAGCCTTTCTTCAATTCGTGGAAATGTTCGTCCAAGCTCAATAGTCAGGCTACATTTTACGCCTATCCGACTGCCTTACCGATCCTCTAAAGCATAGCCCCCGTTCTTAAGATGTCTTCCCCAGCGAGAAAGAAAGTGGAAAAAAGAGCGTTCAGCAAGATTCAGGATGGACAAGATGATGCGATGACTGTAAAGCTGGTGGATAATGGCGATCTTAGGATACGAGTCACTTGTTCAAGCGAGGGTCTAAAAGAGTCAGACTTACCACTTGTGGACCACGGTATTTTAGTTGTGTCATCCGCTGTGATGCGGATCGCTAGTCCGGTTTGGAGGACAATGTTCGATCCTCAAGGCCATTTCATGGAGTCTCAGTGTTCCTTCACTCATGGAGAGATAGATTTTCCCGAAGACGACCCCGATGCGCTTCTATGTGTACTCCGCATCGCCCATCTCCAATTTCGAAGAATATCCGAGACCTTAGACTATGCAGAACTGTTGAGTTTGGCGATTATATGCGATAAGTACGATACTGTAGCAATCGTACGGCCTGTAAGTAGCTCCTTGACTCGTGATTCAGTACATCTGCATTGTGATTCATTCATGAGAGATGCTGGGGGGGGAGAAAGGGGGGGGGAGGAGGAGGTTCCAGGTCCACACACATAAATTGCTATGCAACTCCTTGTTGTAAGTTATGATAATACTGACTTAACATCTTGCAGTGGATAGCGAGTTGGGAGGAGCCAACAAAAGCACTAGCTTGCAACATTGGCTGCGAAGACTATCTGTTCATAGCTTGGACTTTCGGGGATCCTCCTACATACGAAAAGCTCGCCAAAATGTTGGTATATGACTCTAAAAGCGACAAGGACGGCAGGCTCCTGAACTCCTCCGGCAACTTGATCGGAGACAACTTTCCCCCAGCAGCCGTCGGTCAGTATTGGCTTTGTTCCCAAAAATGCCTCCTAACTGATGTTCCAACCTACAGACACTATTCTTGAAGCTCGTCAGACTACGATTGCAGCGCTTCTTGATGTCTGCTATGAGCTTGTCGACTGCTACCAATCAACCCAATTGGTGTGTAAAGCCAAAGAGTACCATGACTACGATTTTTATAGCGTGCCCGAAGATGCCCGAAGAGAGTGCGATGCTTTGGTTCTTGGATCCTTAGTGAAAGGGTTGAAGGGTCTTGGTTTTTGGCCTACATTACTTTCTTCTGGAGAGTACTTTGGAAGCGTTCGTAACTTGATAAAAGACATGCGCTCTTTGCGCTGCTTTGCACTTGGAGGGAGAGAGAGCTCCTCTACGCCGCATAATGCTTGCGTGTTCACACTGAGATTCGATTCGGGAATCAAGCGCGTTGAAGAGTATATTATGCCTTCGGGGGTGCACGATTCACATAGAGAACACATGGAACAGCAAGCTCAGAAGTGAAAGTCATTCAATACTGTTGAAATATTAGGCCAATACATGTATGTGATCTTATCATGTTGGGTCTCGAGAGACGCTCAACAGCGCGGATCTGGGCAATCTTGGACATCACAAATAGGACATTGAAAACCCTCTCTCTATCACTGCCTATAAAAGGTGCTTCAATGTTGAGAATAAGCCATAACGCAGCTAGCTGTTAGTTGAAGGTCCTCGGGCTTCGTCGCTCAAGTGCCTACACATCTATACATTGATCGTTGATCATTTGATAAGTTGAATACCTCATTGCACGAGCACCTGCAATACCAACCGACCATTTTGCGAGATTCGGCGACCCTTATTGACCGTATCTTCGGACTATTGGTGAGGACTTCTGCGCACCGCCAAAGCCGAGTCTATCCTCCGCCGATGGTTGCTCTCGCTGGAAGAGAAGGTTTCATTTGTGTTCTCAAACAAACCAGCGGTAAATATGTCTGTCTGTAAAATAGTCCTACTGTCCCACTTAGACAAGAGAAGGTAGGGTGGAGAAGACACGGCTCTGCTAAAAACCTGTTCTATTCTCCCACTGACCGATTGAAGTATGCCTCAAGACCATAGTAAGAGGCACAGGAGGTAGGCAAAGCCGTGGTAAAAGGGCAAAGTAGGCTCAATGGGTAAGTCGACGGACGACAGTAACGAATGAGAAGCGCTATAGAAAATTTCATGGACCGGAACTGCAATTCTCAATTCGGTATCCATGTGCTCATGCGCACGTCATGCATAATATGTCCAGCTGTCCGCTTTGGTAGGGCAATGAAGTTGGTTTGAATAGTGTGCAAAATTTTCTGAACAACTAGCCTGGACCTTAGCGCCCGCCTGCCGCTACAGATCCTCCCGCAAGCCACAATCTGGTCTTCTTCTCTACACTTTTTCAACGAACGCATAATCAACCGCCAATTCTGCCTGCTGAGGCTCATAGGCTGGTCGGTCATATTGGCGTACCAGATTGAGACTCAAGTGCAACCAACGACAATTGCTGCTTCGCAAGAACGACATGTTCAATTGTGCAAGGAGTACTGGATTGCCGCACATCTGGTGGAAACTGGAACTACCAAGACACGGTTCCTTAATAGCATGCAAAAATACAATGCGGGACACCAGCTGATTACGTTTATGTGATATTTATTCCATAAACCGATCAATCATAGATTAACGATCATAGCTTCGTATAATTACCATTTGATTGGAGATGCAGAATATGAATGTCGACTATTGTCAGAAGTTTCTTGTCACTTGCGAGGCACCTAACCCATCATGACTACACCCAAATGTATCCAGCCATCAAGGTATGCAGCTGTTCGCATCAGCTCTTCAATTACCGCACCCATGGGCACCACAGCCCCATGCAGTACAGCCTTTGCAAGAATTGGTGTCCTTCGGCTTGGGAATAATGTGGGCAACAGAGAATGCAAAGCTGTTCCTAGCGTCTGTGGTTCTCGTGCGCCGGGCAGGTTTGGTGTGATCAGAGATTGCACCACGCGTAGATGACCAGAAGCCGGCTCCGAAGCTGTGGGCGACGAAGGCAGGTATATCTTCAGAGGAATGTGGCGCAGAGGAGCGCCTTGTGCATAGAGCAATCGTCTAGAGATTGGATTGAATATGTTGAAGTCATCTGTCAGCTTCTAGATTAGCATGACGTTCCGTAAAAGCACTGTCTGTAAAGTATGCTGGTCACTGCGTACGTTCTTGGACAGCGTTCCAAAGCTGCGTCGAATCATCTCTTGACAATGACATTATTCCTTTCGCAGTTCCATTCCTCAGAAAATCTGCTTCTTTGACGCTGTTTATGAAGGCATCGTGAAGCATCTTTCCTTCTGCATCTGGGCGCACGAGAGCTTGTTCAGGCCAATCGGTAAAGTGTAGCGTCAATCGCCACGGGAGCTGGCCTTCTTGCTCATCTGACGACGATTTATTTTGTACATCGAAGTCGGATGCTTGTGCTGGAGACGCCCCAGAGAAAAGATCATAGAGTAGGCCCAGTGGATATTGCCACTTCAAAGGGACATCTTCAAACGAGAACCAGCCGTCATATGGTATGACCTCGGGATTGATCAGCGAGGAGCTGAAGAAAGTATGGAGGCGTGGGAGGATGAAAGGTAGGTAGGATAAACGTGGGTACTGTATCTGAACCACCAAGATTGTCAGCGTCCTGAACCATCGTAGAGGCACACGGCCTTACCAAGTATGGATCTGCTTGATCATAGACACGGCATTCAGAAGCTATCAGGCGGATCTCTATCGGTAACGAACCCTCCCACACCAAATTCTGTAGAGCTTGGGTTTCCTTTGTAGTTGTCATGGCAGTGTAAGACTCGACGAATCCTGTGGCCGACAACCAGGCTTTCGAAGCCAAATCGAGAACGACTCGTGACTCATCGTGCACGCCGATACATGTCCAAGGTATCCGTGTAACGTCTTCGTGCTTCACAGAGACGGCTCAACGCGTAAGTGACACCGAGATTGCAGCCTTGTCGATCTTTGGAGAGGACTGGAAGTGGAGCGGAATCCGGCCGACGTTGTTTCAAGCTCCGCGCCGCGTTACGAATTCCTATAATCTACACCAACCTATTGCATTTGTCTGGCCTTTAGGATTATGAATGGCCATATGATGAACGGTGAGGGCATAGAGCCAGCTGTTGTACCTACAAGAATCCCGTCTCCGCCTCCACCTCCACCTGATCTCGCCGCTCCTCCTCCCCCTCCAGATGTATCCGCTCCGCCTCCTCCCCCAGAAGACTTACCACCACCACCACCTTCGAACACAAACGGTGAACTACCTCCCCCACCCCCCGAAGTGACAAAGAAGAGGAAGGTTGGCTGGGAAGGTAAACAGCCTCTGAGTGTCGAAGAGATATTGCGAAAGAAAAAGGAAGCCGATGAAGCTGCTGCAAAGGTACGAATTCTGTCTACCCAAGCTATGCGAGCATGATGTTCACCTCTTATCATACTCTAGTCTCTCTTCGAACTATACTGATGTCTCATTTCCCTATCTAGCCGAAATTTCTATCTAAAGCCCAGCGCGAGAAGCTGGCGCTAGAGAAAAGGGCGAAAGAAGTCGAAGAGCAGAAGAAGAAGGCCGCTTCTGCTAGTAACGGCGCTCAGACTCTAACAAATGGCGTCCACCAAGACTCCCCTCGAAATTCAAGAACTGGGAGTGAAAGATCTGGCCAGCAAACGAACGGTGTCAATGGCTCAACTCGTTCCTCTATACCGACTGGACCAAGGGCGCTACGAACAGGCGAAATTCCAACTGGTCCCGCTTCTATGCGTACTCCTCAGCCAAACAAAGGCTACGATTTGGCTCCGCCTCCTCCTCCTAAACCTTCAGTCATTGGCACTCCCATAGCAAAGTCTGAAAAGCGACCTGCTATTGAAGAAGCCCAGCAAAATCTGATCAAGCAGCGTTATATGGGCGCTGATCAAAACCAATCAACATTCTCTGCAAAGAAAAAGCGAAGGCGGACCACGGAAAAAAAGTTTAACTTCGAGTGGAATGCAGAGGAAGACACGAGTCCTGATTATAATCCGCTATATCAGGCACGAGCAGAGGCAAATTTCTATGGCCGAGGCCGCCTAGGAGGATTTTCAGAGGACCTGGCCGACGGCGCAGCGCAAAAATATGCCAAAGCGTTGCAGGAACGTGATCACGAAGCTGGCGCTGCTAGAGCGGAAGAGATGATGGAGATGGAGAGACGAAGGAGAGAGGAGGGTGGCAGAAATGCGCTCGATAAGCACTGGAGTGAGAAGAAGTTGGAACATATGCGTGAGAGGGACTGGCGAATTTTCAAAGAAGACTTCAACATCAGTACTAAAGGTGGAGCTATACCCAATCCTATGCGTTCATGGACGGAATCCGGATTGCCAAAACGTCTGCTGGACGTCGTGGACCAAGTTGGCTATACCGAACCGTCTGCTGTGCAACGTGCTGCTATACCTATTGCCTTACAATCGCGGGATCTTATTGGTGTGGCTGTAACCGGTTCAGGTAAAACAGCAGCTTTTCTCTTGCCTTTGCTGGTTTACATATCTGAACTTCCGGCTCTTAATGAATTAACCAAGAATGACGGCCCTTACGCAATCATTCTGGCACCTACACGTGAATTGGCTCAACAGATAGAGATTGAAGCGAGGAAGTTCGCAACGCCTCTCGGGTTCACTTGCGTCAGTATTGTTGGAGGCCACTCGCTTGAGGAGCAAGCCTACAATCTCAGAGACGGCGCCGAGATTATCATTGCTACGCCCGGTCGTCTGGTCGACTGCATAGAAAGACGTGTACTAGTACTTGGACAATGTTGTTACGTTATCATGGATGAAGCCGATCGAATGATCGATCTCGGATTCGAAGAACCAGTAAACAAGATTCTTGACGCATTACCAGTCGCCAATATGAAGCCCGACTCCGAGGAAGCTGAAGATGCCGTCGTCATGAGCCAGCACTTGGGCGGCAAAGACCGCTATAGGCAGACTATGATGTATACAGCAACGATGCCCTCAGCCGTGGAACGTATAGCCCGAAAATACCTCCGTCGCCCCGCGATCGTCACAATCGGCAATGTCGGTGAAGCCGTCGAGACCGTCGAACAGCGCGTCGAGTTCGTCGCTGGTGAAGACAAAAGGAAGAAACGCCTCATCGACATCCTGTCATCGAGGGAATTTCAACCACCCATCATCGTCTTCGTCAACATCAAACGAAACTGCGATGCCGTTGCCCGAGACATCAAACATGCCGGTTTCTCATCAGTTACCCTGCACGGAAGCAAGACTCAGGAGCAGAGAGAAGCTGCTTTGGCCTCGGTTCGAAACGGCAGCACAGACGTCCTGGTGGCTACAGATCTTGCGGGCAGAGGTATCGATGTACCGGACGTCAGTCTCGTGGTCAACTTCAACATGGCGACTAATATTGAGAGCTATACCCATCGTATTGGTCGTACTGGTCGTGCAGGGAAGAGCGGTGTTGCCATCACGTTCCTTGGTAATGAAGACGCGGATGTTATGTGCGTATTATCCAACTGTCCGCTTGGTAGTAATTCATTTGCTGACATATCCACAGGTACGATCTTAAGCAAATGCTTTCAAAGTCCTCAATATCGCGGATGCCGGAGGAGCTTAGGAAACATGAGGCAGCGCAGCAGAAGACGCAGAAGGGTGGTGGGCAGAAGAAAATAGAGGACAGTAGTGGGTTTGCTGGGAAAGGAGGATGGCAGTAGTTTTCAACTGGGGCCTAGATGTCAGATATGGGTTGTTATGACAATATAGTATATCATGACAAGGTCTTATCCGAAATCAACACCCAATTACGTCTTCATTCATTTAAGATCGGGGTATCATTCATGTATATATAGCGAAAACGACTTAGTATAATTTTAGGAACTCTTCAAGTAGGGATCTTAAAAAAGTCTGGAACCCTTTTGCTAAAGAGAAATCAACATGCAGTGTCAATTGAGGAAAAGATATCTTGCTGCTCAGCACCCTTGGAAAGGCCAAGATCCCTTACTCTGTAATCCTTCTCTATGCAAGATTTAATACTCTACTTCGCCAAAGGGTGGCTCAAGCAGCCATTTTCAGGGATGGGAACGATGAGATGTTAAGGCAATGGATGCATTTCCATTGACACGCATCCAAAAAAAAATCTACCTTTCCAAGCAAACAAAGGATCCGCTGAGTATGAATTTCGTGCACTATAATCTTGACTAGTATACATACATGCAGATAGGCAGCTCTATGTACCTCCAGAATCAAAGTACATAGGGCGGTTAAATGCATGGATTAGGCTGCTGCCCTTTCGTTTTTGCCCCATGCTTGAAGATGTCCTCTATTACCGAGCAACCCAATGCAAATCGTGAGCGACCGTTATGGCCATTTCGGATTTGTGAAAATCATTATTGGTAGCGGAGTGGTTGTGGCTTTCTCAAGCGTCAACCATTGGGTGATCGAGAACACGATATGTACGCACCTGGGTATCACTAGGCAGCTGCTGCTCCCCTTGTTGTTGGTAGTATTTTGTGTATGGATTTTCTCCCCTTCGGATAGCAGCTTCGTCGACTTCAACTCCGGGGTGTCCGTTTTCCATCATCATGCGACGTTGTGTTGTGGCTTCCCGACCATCTTCTGCAAGCTTGGCTTTCATGGCCGACTGAACGGAGAAGGGGCTTAATAAAGATACATTAGCCTACTTTTCACTTGAAAAGGCTGCGGAGCAGGAACAGACTCACCCATTGACTTCGCGGTCCAACGTCATGTACTCCTTGATAGCATCTTTGCCGCCTCTCTCTTGTATGTAGACCATGTAGTAATGTGACAGATCTTTGATCGTCAGCGGAGGAAGGTGGCTCTTCCGTCTGATATCCTCATGAACTTGTTTTATTCTCTTGTACTGTGTCTGTTCGGTTTCGGCACTAGTGGGCTGTTCAAGTTCGAAGAAGAGATAGTTGATCCAGAACGGCCTGCTGTCTAGATACCAGTGCTGGTTCTTCTGGAAGACTTGACGTGCTTCCTCCACGGAGCCTTTAATCTTCCAAAGTAATCGAGCCCACTCTGCTACTAGAGCGGCTTTTGCATAGATGTCACACTGGACTGAATCGATCTGAGACTTGTAGACCTCGATGGCAGCATCAAGACCGCCATGACGACGTGAAAGGTTTGCCAGTGACACGATGGTTTCGATATGGCCGGGTAGGTTGAGTAATATCGCTTGATGGATGTCCTTGGCCAGTTCGATCCGATCGACAGACTCCTCGAAATACGCGTATTGGAGGCGAACAGCAGGTCTTGAGATGGGTGCATATAGCATACTCGCACGTTGGTAAATGTTCCGCACTTCTTCCTCTTTTCCAGGTTGAGCAAGCATCCAACGCGCGTAACGTAACCAGAACTCGTCATAGTAAGCGCACGTCACCAGGCATCGCTCGTATAGGAATTGTATCCTGTTATAGTCTCCTTCCACCTCTTCGAAGTCTAAATACTTTCGCCAATTGACTAGTTGGCCCTCATCGAGTTCTGTGACATGAAAATATGGCCGTTTGACTTCCGATTCGTACGTCCATCGCTTAGTCGTCTCTGTTTGGGTTCGGGCAAATATTTCAAGATGAAAGTTGTCGATTCGAGTCCTCATTTCACGCTCGATCTCAAGCTCTCCGCGATCCGGACCCTCAGTCATGATCTCGGCACGGAATTGGGCGAGCATGTCGGCAGGAAGCAGTTCATTTAGAGGTCTGGATTGGGCGAGATGGCGGTAACGCTCGAAGTACCTTGCATATTGATGCATAGGTATATGAACGATGCGGTCCAGTATGGGGAAGATCCTCTCATGGGCTTCTAAACGCTCCTCAAATTCGAGGTATTTGTCCCAGAAGGGATGGGCCAAGAAATCAAGGCCTACACAACTAGCGCCTCTTTCGAATAGTCTGTAGGGTTGAGGGTCAGCATTTGCCGGTGACAAGGGAAGGGAGAAACGGCAATAGAGGAGGCAGAGGGCAGCAAACATAGCATGTGTAGGTGCTCGATCATCTTGGAGCTCCACTGAATTCCATCAAACGTCAATTTCGAGTACAGAACGTGTGTATCGGGAGGTAGGCAACGTATCAGCGAATGAAATGAAAGCGCCTGACTGTCATGTGAGAGAAAGCAATAGAGTCTGTGGTTGTGACTTTCTCACCCGTCTGCAAAAGTCGAGCTTGAATAGTCCATGTTTACCATGGTAGTTGCACAAAAGCCCGTACTGTAGTGGCTTGTGGTTATGGGGGAAGGAAAACCTTGTCTCTGACTACTTACTCTCGGATGACGTCGGGGTCATGGCTGGTCTCGACTTTGAAGGCGCAGTAGTTGGTCCATAAGTCGACAGAGTTTGTGATACTCGCTACGCCTCGCTCGTAAACCTAGTTGTGTCAGACTCATTCAGCATTGCAATTTGATAAGAAGCTTACCAGTTCCGCAGCCTCGGTGCCAGCAATAGAGAACTCTAGATCTGCATACTTCTTCCAATACCCAAAGAGCAAAGGGAACTTAGCGAGGAACCGATCGTATATATCTCGAGTTGCGGCGATTGACTGGGGGCTGGAGTTCCGGTTGAGACCGCCCTCGAGAGATTCTGCAGCGCGGACGAGCTTCTCCCAATTTTCGAAGCTATCGGGCTCTTCATTCTATCCAATCAATTAGTAAGCCCGGATAAGATATGTCGCAAATGCATAAGTCAAGCATACAACTTCAGCGTTTAGCTTCTTGAGCTCTGCATTCTCTTCATCCGTGCCGCCAAATTGGTAGTCGGCCATGGTGCCGGAGTTCACGGCTTGGAAGCCCAGAAACAGGTACCGACTCGCAACAGCCTTGTTATGAGGGTTGAAGAGGTGTGGTTTAGGAATTAAGATCTATCGTTACGAGGCGTTAGGCTTGGGGTATGGTCAGGAGGCTAAGGGCTGAAGTACGCGGAGAAATCCCAAGCCATGTGCCAAGACTACCCAGTCTGTTTCCGGGCATGCCAAGCGATGACTCAGCATGAGGCTGAGGTTTTGTCGCAACCTGTGCATTCTATCCAGCATAGACAATCTTCTACCATGGCTATGTCAAATACTACATGAGAGACAATTCTTATTCATTGTTTCTTCGCTCCATAATCTTCAAGGTATTCCTGCAGTGTTCTCTTGAGGGGACCGTCATCTGCGAATCCCAGTTGCTTTGCCCTCGAAACATCAAACCGTGTAGGCCAGCTCAGGACTATTTTCTCTGTTGCTTCATCTCGTTGTTCCTCCACACGCTTCAATGCTTCGTCTCCGCCCACTGCTTTTAGAGCTTCCAGCATCTCGTTAACAGTCACAGTAATCCCGGGAAGATTGACAATCCTTGTATTAGGGAACTTTCCCTTCGGAATATCTCGTGCCAGTATGAGATTCTTGACCACCGTTCTAGGTGAACAAATCCACACCTCAAGATCCTTTGAAACAGGTAGGATGGCTTTCTCTCCATTCAAAGGTTCTCGAAATATTCCGGAAGCAAACGACGAGGCCGCACCTGTAGGCTTCCCGGGCCTGACAGTGACCTGAATTCGATAATTAGCTAGGGGATCTACAGTGCCTGTCCAAGCTCTGAGAAACCTACCGTTGGGAGCCTAAGAGACCGGCCATCTAAGAAGCCTCTCCGCGAGTAGTCATCTAGCAAGGTCTCACAGATGTGTTTTTGCGCACCATATGACGTTCCAGGGACTGGCGTGTCACCCTCCGTGATTTTCGTGGTCGGTGTCGCCGGTGGGCCATACACCGCAGTGCTTGAAGGGTATATCACCTTGACCCCAGGATTCGTCCGCCGCAAAAGGTCCAGTATCTGCCGCGTTGAATCGAGATTGACTTTCAACCCAAGCTCAAAGTTCGCCTCTGCCTGCCCAGACATGATACCATGAAGAATATATATTAAATTGAGATCCGGAGTGAAAAGCGTCTGGCATGTCTCTATTGAGGTGAGATCGGCTTTCACGCATCGAACCTCCACTTTTGACTGGCTCTTTCGATTGAGAGAACTTGGTTCGACGACATCTGTCAAGGTGAGCTTCGATACCAATGGATCCTCCAGCAGAGCAGAGGCCAAAGCCTGGCCAACGAAACCGCCCGCTCCCGTTATTATGCAATTTATCGTCGATTGGGAAGTCATTCTGTTGCTGGGAACTTAAATAACGCAACGACTATATTTTCCTATGCCTCTGCCATATATTAATTTCTGAGCATTCGCAAAAGCCCTGAGAGGTTTGTCTCTGCTTCGAATGGGGAACTTCCAATTATCGTCATCGCGGAAAGATGCCGCTGCATTTATCCGGTGGGGTTTTCGTGGGGGATGTTGGGCGTTTTTTTCTGGTAGCTAACTAAGGTAACTAAATACAAGAATAATTCTCTTACTGCATTTCTGCGGAGTTGAATTGTTTGAAAAGTTTCATTAGCAGTCTGCATTATTGTTACTGGATCCTAGAGCTAGATAAAATGTCTCCGGAACCCCGTACCCTGAGCTTTAAAGACCTGGAGAAGCATTCTAGCGCCAATGATTGTTGGATTGCGGTGCATTCGAGAATATATGATGTTACGGATTTCCTAGATTTACATCCTGGAGGTGGTGGCAGTACGTCAAATCAGGATCACAATCAGATGCGAAGGATACTCACGCCAGGTAGTCATCCTCAGATACGCCGGAAACGATGCCACGGCGGCCTATGATGAGATTCATGCACCCGGTATCCTTGAAGAGACTCTATCTTCAGACAATTTCAAAGGGCCGTTAGACCAGTCAGAGGTTGTGATTCTACCAGAAGAGCAAAAGAAAGATATAGATAAAATAGAAAAATCGAGAGGGCAATCAACATCCACAGAGACTTATACAAAACCCGACCTGTTCAAACTCATCTCAACACACGATTTTGAGGATGTGGCTGAGAAGACTCTGACAACCAAAGCGTGGGCCTTTTACTCCTCAGCAGCCACGGACCTTGTTACGCACCATGCAAATTCAAACTTCTACAGGAGAATAATGCTTAGACCACGAGTGATGCGGAACGTTACAGAAGCCAACACGCAGCGGTCAATACTAGGCTGTGCCAGTACAGCTCCATTCTTTGTAGCTCCAGCGGCTATGGCTCGACTCGCCCATCCGGATGGCGAGTGCGCCATAGCACGAGGTTGCGCAAGCGAAGGACTCATTCAATGCGTGAGCGGTCCCCTGAAGAGAATTCCACGCTTTGCGAAGCCTTATTAATGTCCACAGATCTCGAATAACGCTTCTTACCCTCTAGCAAGCATAGTCGAATCAGGAACATCCACCCAAGCCTTCTTCCTCCAGCTCTACGTCAACGCAGACCGCCCCAAAACAACGCAACTCCTGCACAAAGCGCGCTCCCTGGGCATCAAAGCCATCTTTGTAACCGTCGACGCCCACGTCCCCGGAAAGCGGGAAGCAGACGAGCGCATAGCTTCCGAGAATGTAGCATCAGCCATCAGCGGTTCTGTGGCCGGTAATGACAAGAAGGGCGGCGGCATGGGACGATTGATGGGCCAATATGTTGATAAGACGTTGAGCTGGGAGGATATACCGTGGATACAAGAGACCAGCCGATTGCCCATCGTGGTAAAGGGAATACAAAGCGCCGCGGACGCGAAGACAGCAGTCAGTTATGGTGTCAAGGGAATTATGCTCTCCAACCACGGCGGCCGCGCACTGGATACAAGCCAGCCAGCGATTCTCACATTGCTCGAACTTCACCGCATATGCCCTGAAGTCTTCGACAAAGTGGAAGTCTACCTCGACGGGGGCATCACGCGCGGCTCAGACATACTTAAGGCGCTTTGCCTTGGCGCGACTGCTGTCGGCATTGGGAGGCCATATTTGTATAGTTTGTGCTATGGGCAGGAGGGTGTGGAACATTTGAGTCAGATATTGAAGGATGAGCTGGAGACGAGTATGCGACTCGCTGGGATAACAGACGTGGATCAGGCACATCCTGGCCTGGTTAATACGTCTGATGTGGATCATCTGGTGCCGAATGTGGAGGAACATCCTTGGATAAAGTGGAGGCCCAAAGCGAAGATGTAGAGGATACGTTCCATTTGGGGGGTGTCTTTGTTTCCCCCACTTTCTATGTCATATATTTACAACGGGCTGCCCCAAGGAATCTTGCACCTCGATAAAGTCATAGCACGCACGCAGCGCAGGCTTTACACCACTCAGCCTACAACCTTATTCATCACCGTCATAGTGATTTTTTTCCGCGACCCTCCAAAATTTCCATCCCTCCTTTTTCGCACGACCCCCCGCTCCGACCAACCTCTCCACGCCGTCCTCTCCTTCAGCCTCCAAAAATGCCTCTTGGTCAATTTCAACACTTCCAGCTTCCACCCCTTGTTGCCTTAGGACCGCAGGGAAAAGCACACCAACCCCGTCGCCACCAAGGGTAGTCTCGAACCGTTCGAAATCCTCCGCATCAAGCTTTTCCTCTAGCTCTTTGAGCCTGTCAGGTGTGGCATCTGGCCTCAACAGAGTGATAGCACAGCCGCCACCACCCGCCCCTGTGAGTTTCGTCCAGCCGAGGCCGCCAAAATCAACGAGCTCACGGATTCGCTCCAGGCGTGGGTGGGAGACGCCAAGGGAGACGAGAAGTCCGTGATTTATATTCATGAGGGTGCCAAGGGTCTCCGTAGTCTTTGGATCATTTTCATCGAAGTCAGGGGAACTAATGAGTTTGTGGGCGGTGCTGGTTACTTTCTCTATCGCTTCAAGCATCAAGTCTGTTATGGCAGGCATTGATTTCTTTAACGCGCCCACTTTGGCAACTTCCGTGGCTGTCGAGCGGTTCTGGCGGGTGTTAACAAGGAGAAGAGGAAGTTCGGGGAAATTGTGTAATGGTATGGTGGAAGGTGGCTTGGTATAGTCTCCACGTTTGAAGAGGACGGCTTTCCCGTACGAGGAGACAGTGTTGTCGACGCCGCTTGGGTTGCCATGAATGTTCAATTCGCCCACGAAGGCCCAGCGATTGATTCGTTCGAGCTGCAGCTCTGCTTCATCTGGAGGTTGGTCCTCGTGAGGGCCAGCTAGGGTACGAATCTGGAGAAGCAATGCGGCGCTGAGGCATACACTGATGCTTGCACTACTACCGAGGCCAGCGCCTATGGGAAGGGTAGATCGCAGGGTGTAGACACATCCTGGAAAGGTCTGAGAGCCAAGGGAGAGGAACAAGTAGAGAAAAGAGGAAGCAGCAGCCCGGTGAACTTTTCTCTTCTCGTCGCTTACCTCAGGGGAAACGCCGGAGAGGTGCGGTTGCATGGCTTTGACAAGATCAGGATCAAGACATGTGACAAGATCATAGTACATCTTCTTTTTGCCAGGCGCTGAGAAGGTGGACCACGGTAACTCGTCTATGTTCCATGTATGGTTGAAACCTATGTCAGGAAATTTCAGAGAGATCGTTCGATGGGATTTTGAGAGCGTTGTGACGAGGAGATATGAACGTAGAGATATCGTTGCAGCCATTGCTGCCTTTCCGTGGACTACCGCATGCTCTCCGTATACAATGACTTTCCCTGGAGCGGAGGTCATGAAGGCTGGGTTCATGGGCGATGAAGGCTTCCTTGCAAGCCCCGGCATCCGGGGACTTGACGAGGCATTGACCTTACTCCCGGTGCCATTGACCTTTGCAGAGGCCATGCTCTTATTTGTTAGCCCAGATATCTCGGTGGCAACACAAGGTTCGGTACAGGTGTGTGCAATTGCACTATGACCGGTGGCAGGTTGAAGTGGAGTTTGAGCTCTTCATTTTCGCTGCGGCAATTTCCATGCACCAAAGAAGAGGTGATCTATCTTACTCTGGATGGACTTTATTTAGAGAAGCTCTAAACCTCAAATAAAGATTATTTTACAGCATTGTCGGACCAGAATGCTTTCCTGTTTGGGCTGACCTCCGAAGAGGAGGGGGGTGTTAGTCATGCGGTTAAGATCCACGCGTAGTTCTATCAATAAAGGTAGGACCAAGCTCGCTAAGATGTTCTGAAGACAGATCTCGCGCATACAGCCTCTCGACCATCCCTTCTATCTTTCCTCTGTTTTACAGTATTCTCACTCCCTAGTTATGGATTTCCTGCAGGTAATGCTTCTAACAAGTTCTCCTTGGAACACTGTGAGGCTGACACTGTACCCAGCGCTTAGGCCGATTCCTTGATAGACCCGGATTTCCCTGGAAGAGGCTCATTGTTGGCTTTTCTCTCGGACAGTATTTGCTAGAAAACTTCCTCTCGTTCCGTCAGTACAAGGTCTTGCAGCAAACGAAGCCACCAAAAGCGCTTGAAGGCGAAGTATCCCAAGAAGTCTTTGACAAAAGCCAAGTACGCGTCTTCCTTGGCGAACTGGCATCCTATGCTGATATCATAAATCGATAGGCATATGGCCGGGCAAAAGCAAAGTTTGGTTTTGTAGCTGGGCTATATGACCAAATTCAGAGCTTCGGCATCATCTACTACGATCTACTTCCCAAGCTATGGGGTCTCACCGGCATATGGCTCGTTCGTTATGTGCCTGAAAAGTATGCTGGTGAGATTGTGCATACACTCATCTTCTTCTTCACTTACAACACTATATCTACGGTCCTAAGTCTACCTACGGCATACTACGGCACTTTTGTTCTCGAAGAGAAATTCGGATTCAATAAGCAAACAGTGAAGCTATGGGTTATGGACATGATCAAGAGTCAAGCTCTCATGGTCGTCTTCGGGGCGCCATTGCTCAGTGGATTCTTGGCCATTGTACAAAAGACCGGCAACCAGTTCTTCTACTATCTATGGCTCTTCTCGATCGTTGTGCAGATGTTCGCCATCACCATCTATCCAATCTTCATCTTACCACTGTTCAATAAGCTATCGCCATTGGAGGAAGGGAAACTGAAGACAGGTGTCGAAGCACTTGCCAAGAAGCTAAACTTCCCTCTTTCGGAGCTGTATGTGATTGATGGTAGCAAGAGAAGTGCTCATAGCAACGCCTACTTCTATGGACTGCCTTGGAAAAAGCATATTGTCATATATGATACCCTTATTGAAAAGAGCGAGACCGAGGAAGTGGTTGCGGTGTTAGCACATGAGCTTGGACACTGGAGCTTAGGCCACACCACAAAGCTGATGGGAATTGGCCAGGTATGTGAACTACACGTCCCACCGTGCAATATATTCTAAAACTGTTTCCAGTTCCACATGTTCTATATTTTCGCCTTGTTTTCCGTCTTCATCAATAATCGCTCCTTATACCAATCTTTCGGCTTCCACAAAGAATTCCCCATTATCATTGGATTCCTCTTATTCTCTGATGCTCTCTCGCCAATGGACACGGTCGTGAAGCTCCTGATGAATATTCTGAGCAGGACATTTGAATTCCAAGCTGGTTTGTTCTTCTCCCTCAGAAGCTATTAAACAGCGCTAACTTCCTTTTGCAGATGCCTTCGCTGTCAACCTCGGCTACTCCACAGACCTCGCAAAGTCCCTCATCAAGCTTCAGATCCAAAACTTAAGCACAATGGACGCTGACTGGATGTACTCAAGCTACCACTTCTCGCATCCTATCCTACCGGAGCGGCTAGGAGCACTCGGATGGTATGGTGGGGACAAGAAGGCCAATGGGAAGGAGATGGATGATGAAAAACCCATCAAAGCCTCAGATAGAGAGCTGTAAAATAGAAAAGACATTCGTCGTTCGAGCACCGTCCAAGTGAAGTCGAAACATTTTCGAATATTGCAATCCCAATCAATTCAGCCCTCAGCATCCCTCTCTCTTTTCCTCCGAGCCTCCCGAGACACCTTCAGCTGCCTTTTTTTTTCTTGTTTGGCCTTCTTTCGCTCCTCCTTTTCCTTCAGACTCTTCGTAGAAATGGCCTTCACTATGGGAACCTTGCCCCCCTCTTTTTCAAAACCACCCTCTACAGCATTGTCTCTGTCCCCTATATCCCCCTCCACAAGCTCTTGCTCCCTCTCAAATTCTTCCTTATCCTGCCATTCACCTTCCACCGCCCCAGTGTGTTGTTCCATTTGACTTCCATCTACTGTAGCCACAGGGTGTTCTGCCTTGCCAAGTATTACTTCCGGCAATCCATCTCCATCAAATTTGTCAAATGTTAAGTCAGCTACTAGATGCTCGCCTCGTAGGCCAGCTTCCACGCCCTTGAGTGTATGTAGTACGAGACCTGTACTTGAGCCCGAAGATGGTGTAATGGGGCCGTTCTCCGTGAGTAGCGCGTTAGGGTGCAGGGAAGCGTCTGTGGCTGTGGCTTCGAGGTAGGCGGAGAGGAGGAGGAGGGCGCGAGATGGCGGAACTTGGGTGGAGGAGTGGAGGCGATGTGGTGGGTAGGCTGTTGTCATAGCTATTGATATTTTTCACTGGGAAAATATTGTGAGTCTGAGCAAAACCATGGAGCGCTAGATGACAGTGTTGACTTTAAGTGTGTGAAGAAGCGGGCTTGGCACGGATTTTTCTAGTCTGCCACTCAGCGGTTTTCTTTCTTCTTTATTCAACGCAAGACAGTCCTCTTAGCATCATGTACAAATACCAAGATGCTGGTGTTTCCTGCTTATTAGCAGTCTCTTGCGAGATTTACGTGCGGCGGTTTGAGGCGACTACCCTGACATCAATGGGTGGGTTGCCATAGAAAGCTTCGCTACAGCTTCTAATATATACAATAATACTTGCGCCAGTGCTATGCTGAAAGATTGCCCGGGTCCCCATGAATTTATGCCTTCAAAATTGTACATTTGATAATCATTCCAGTAGGATGAGTTCCAAAGCCCTCTCATTACTTGGAAGGCCATTTTTTCCAACCACGGCCATGACCCGCCTGTAGCGACTGTAAGCAGCTGTGACCATCTAGAATCCGAAAAAATCGAGCAACGTACCATTTTCCATTCCTCCACCAACTTCGGCATTTCTAACATAGCCTGTCTCCTCTTGTCCAGTCTTCCTCTCATCGTCCTCTCCCATAGCTTTCCCTTAACCTTCTGGCCGACACCTGTACCCCTCACCCTTAAACCCTGTTCTTGCCGCTTTGCAATTCTCTCTTGTGTGCCCTTCACTGTGTGAGGCAGTAATTCCTCTACTCCGTTGGCTCTCGCCAACTTCACCAAGTCGGCCTGCCGTCGCAACGAATAGACTGGTTCATACCATCTTCCGGTAACAGGGTGCTTTTGAGCTTGAAAAGGGTTTGGATAGGGAAGCGAGGGAGATGAATGCGTCACTGTAGTCTCCTTGTGGCTGGCATTGGGATCGGACGAAGACGTATTGAGGGCGGTGGATACGGCGGATGATGGTGCGCGATTCGCCAAGGATGCCGGAAGGGGAGGGTAGCGGGCGAAGAATCGGAGAAGTCGTGGCGGTAGAGACTGTGCGAGCTTCACATAGTCTTGTGAAGTCATTGCGAATAGGTTGAAGTGTTTATTCAGAGAATTGGGGGACCAAGGCCCGTAAGGTTCACTCTTCGGGCGCGGAAAATTTTTGATCCGGCGGAACTGAGCTGCAACTTTCGCAGAGGCATTCACTGTAAAGCGAAACAAGGTATCCCGCGCCCTCTAGGAGTGAGCTTGAACGGGACCAATCATATTGACTCTATATAATCCTCTCCCGACCTTATGTTTTGAGCCTAGCCTTTCTATATTGCGAAGCGCTTTTTCGCCGTTTTTACATTACAACGTCTGGATATCGACCTTCCAGAATTGCAGATCAGGAGCACAGTAGTCGAGCCTATTATAAGTTCCTCGCTCTCACGCCATACCTTTAACACATCGCAGCAGCCATGGCCTGGGGAACACAAGGGCAATCCGCTTTCGCAACTTTCTTGATCATCTGTCGTAAGTTCCTAGTTCTTTCTTCCGTGGTCCAGCATCTACTGCGAAGCTTTCGTTAATGTTAGATAGCCACATCATTCTTCCTAGGAATACTATTCTCGCTATTCCCTTATGACTACCCGCTTCTTTGGACATCCGCACCCTGCCCTCCTGAAGCCTTCACGAACCTCGAACATCACTTGAAATTCATGCATAACTCTCCTCTGATTATCACACGGCTCCTCCACACAGTCATTGGAACAGGTTTACTGGGGTTTTTCATAAAGCTGTACCGTCCTTCCGAATCAAACAAGCTCTTCGATGGTGCGAGTCTGATGCTGTACGTTGTGGGTATCATAATATACGGAGCAAACATCGTGAAAGGCATGAGGGTAATCGCGAGTGGTAAATTCGATGCGGACATCATGAAAGGAGAATCAACACTCGGGACCACTAGCGTTGTGCCAGGCGAAGAGGTGCCACTGGGCAAGGAAGACAGTCTTCGGGTGATGGCAGCTACGAACACTATCCTCGCGCTCGTCCTGATTGGCGTCTTGGTCCTACAGGCGGGCCAGTGGTATGCAGAGAGGAAAGATGGGCAAGAAGTGGAGAAGTACAAGGAAGAGCAGACTGCGAAGGCCGAGAGTAGAGGTGGTGAGGGGTCAAAACATAGGAGTGCCGCCAGCTCGAAGAAAAAGAATTAATACCAACAAGCTTATATGTAAGGCGCTGGAGTATGACGAGATTTATTTTTGGAGGGTGCCATATATTGTAAATTCGTTCCCAAGATATAGGGTTCTTCACCTAAAGTCAAGGAGATTGTCTAAAAGCGAGAGTGAATGGGCTCTAGCTGCGTGACTTTTGACATATCGCAACTCCGCAGATGGTAAGTTGGCCAATTCAGGAAACAACGGCGTCTTATTCTACCATACGGTATTGCATTGTGATGGACGAGATAATGATATGATCATAGGTTGTGAAGGTGGAAAGTCGGTAGTAGTTGCCTTGCGAAGGCAAAGCTACCGGAATGTGCTTCCGAAATGCAGGGCACGTCAACATCTTGAAACAACCATCATCTCATAAATACAATGCCCAAGTCTGACAGAGCAGCAATCAGCCCCGTTTATACATCATTTGAAAGCTCGACCTTCTCTAAGTGCTCGCGATCATTGTATCGTTACCAACACGCCATGTACCAGGTAGGAGATTCGTTATCTTCATGTACACGCCGCGCAGTGAGCTTTTGAAGCTGGTTGTCTTTCCAAAAAACCTTCTGCAGTCATAAAGAATCAAGTAATGGCAATGCTGCCGGTCGTGATGCATCAAAATTGCTTCACCACCTCAGCCTTTCCATCGGCTTTACCAGCTTGCTGCTTCTCCATTGCAGCCTTCAGCTTTGGGAAGAAATCACGCTCCATTATCTGAGCCATAGTCAATCAATGTAGGGGTACAGACTTCGTTGTGAGGAATACATACTGTGTCCGAGTATTCCTTCGAACGTCTAATCTTCGTTCCTGATTCATCAAAGTCGAGCAGCCACATGTACTCATTAACATATTCCCCAGCCGCGGTATCAGCTCTCGCACTTAACGACATACAGATCCGGCGATTATCTTTGTCTTCGAGCAAGTCGTTTATCGCAAGAGAGAAATTGTGGAATATGGCTCGAAGTTTGATGAGAGAATTAAAATAGGTGGTGTTATTCTGCGAAGGGAGTCCCATTGATAATGGCAGAAATACACGCATGCATTCTGGGCTGCGGTATGAGACTATTGCTTCGACGTCCATGTTGTTGAATGCTGCAACCACAGCTTCTGCAGTCCTTCGTTGTGGAGACACACCGGCCATGGTCATGACTTCTTCTTTTTGGATATCTGTTCAGCTACCAGGAAGTAAGCAAGACTTCAGCCACGCTGCTTCACAAGTGCTTACGAGGATAAATCGCGGCTTCCAGCAACAAGAATGTCGACGCACAGTCAGGTAGGGATATCTTGCTTGTGTATTCTTTTTCCTGGTACGCAAGGTCATTAGACCATTAGCAGACTGACGTAAAGCTTCTTTCTTTTTCTTCTAACGTATAGCTTATCGCTGATGCAGAAATCCCCTCGACGACGTCCATCCGTATCTCCGCTAGAAGTTAGACCGCCACACGGCTGACAGTCCATGGCGGTCCAGATTGTTGAACGGCAACCACTTAGGCCTATCGAGGAAGGATGCGCACGGCACACAAGACTAGCGCCTGGCGACCTCTGCTCATAGTGGTTAGGAGCTTGCCCTGCATTAAGCGAAATGGGTCATCCGCCACCGGATCTGGCCAGCTGCCTGACGCCTTTCCTCTTTCGCTCAGCACTCCCTTCCGAACTTGGCCGGGATCGGCGGTTGATTACCATAATAGTCGGTGTCATGACGATCATGCCTTTATCCGTACACCTTGCTTAAATACTTCTAGAAGGATCACTGATCAAACAGAAGAATGACAACCCCGCAAGGACTGCGTGGCCGTCTATCAGCCTAACAAATGTAACAATGACCTACAAGTGCTATCGCCGGCGAACAAATATCCGAGACCTGGACCTTCCAGAAGTCGATTCATCGTGATGACTGAAGGGATGCACAGTCTAGCTGCTCAAGCATCGAGATTACAGAGTTCTCGAACAAAAGTTAAGTATCAATACCTAAGTCCTACGACTAGTTATTCTGTTGCCACAGACTTCTTCGAGATGATTCCTTATCTTTCTCATTCTGTGGTTATGTCCGGACCCGCCAGTTCTATGACTTCAAAAGTGCCCACAGCTGCTTGATGAGTATAGTTGGTACCAAGCCCAAAGTCGTACTTCACCAATTTACCGCCCCAACTCAGGGTCGCCAACATTAATTCCTTCAATGCGATGATCAAAGTCAACACACTTGGAGTGGGTTGGTGGCATGTCAGGACCAAGCGAATAGCAGCATCACCATTCCCGGGCGGATCGATCTCGCATGGATTAGCCCACGCGGTAGAAAGCCAGTTTGTTAGTTGTTGGAAAATGATCAGAGCGAGATCGAGGGTTTCCTGTGATGTCAAGTCACGTCCTGCGTCCGTAAAGTTGAGCCATTCTGGGCGACTGGTGCTGTATGAGATGTTCGGTAACAGGTATGGCAGAAGTGGCCAGCTCAAACTTGTGCACCAAGTCAGTATCTGCCATGTTTGTGTACTGAGGCGACCGAAACCTACGATCTCGAGAGGTTTGTTGTGGTCGTCTCATATAAAGCTGACAGTTCTGATAGTTCAGAGGACGCACTTACTACTGCGCTGGGGGTCGATGACACCGGGTTTGCGCTCACAAGATAAGTGCCCTGTGATACACAGGAAACAATACAGATCGCCACGGCGAAGAATTTCATGACTGCTTCTCGAGAGATATGTTTGAAGGAGAAAGGGAGTCTGCCAACAATATATAGAAGCAGACAAGTTGATATGCGAGGCTATGCCGGCGGAAATACTGTTTGGTCGCTACTATATCTATTTGTGACCACTTGATCCATATTCGCGAAAGCCGCAGCACGTTCCGTCCATCTACTCGCACACATGGTGTCAACAAGCGATCTACCGACTCAATGCGCGGCGGCCTGGGCGCCCGCTACAGATGGATCCAGCATCATCAAAAACCCACCGGATATTTTCCTTCGCATATATCCTCTCTGAATCAGTGGTCAGCCTACAGGTTAAGCAACAACCCCTCCCGTGCTTCGGAGTTTTACCAAAGTTCCACTTGGTGCAGGCCTTTGGCATCACATGCTCGTGTTTCCAATCGACTACGCTGAATTGAAATCCTATCCTCAATGGGCCACAATTGATAGGATTCGAGAGTTTGTCGGATGTTCTCTGCTGTTTCAGACGGTGTATCCAAGCGCGGCCTTATCTTGAAGCGAGGACCATGGCTTCGGTTCGCTAATGATGCCTAATTCATGACCGCTGCAATTGATAATTGCAGGCCAGCCACCAGACCTGGTCTGAAGGAGTATAAGACAAAGTCATACAACACGAAGAGTCGAGACATAGCAAGTAAGTGATTCTCGCTTCCATACTCGTCCGATATTTCCCTCCTCATTCTCATCCATCCTTATCCACCTACCCATCAGGGATTCATCCAGTACATAGATGTATCTATGGATCTCAACAATCGTCACGACTCCAGCTCTCCCAGTAGAAACCCCCAACGTCCTTCCCACGCAGCACCATCAGGTCCTTAAAACCACCCCCTTACCCCCTCATAAGCGCACTCGACAGCCGCACGCGCCACCGCCATGACCTATCAGTCAGTGCTAAAACACCCTCACAATCCCCCCACGAAAACATAAACGCAATCCGAAAACCCGTTCGAGCAGTCAAATCCCATTTGTCCAAAAGAAGAGTCAGCATAAGCTTATTCTTATTACATTCGAACTTCCTGGTTTCTATGGCAAACATCTACTTCCCTTACACAGTCATGGAGTCCTGTACACTCATGACTACACTCATGACTCTGTATAGACCGCTACATAATCCACTTACTAACCTCCATCTTCATCATCATCATCATTGCCTGCCTCCTCCCTAGTTGATGAAGCATCCTAGGTATGCCCATGGCTTGTATCAATTTCCTCCAGGTTGGTATTTTCCACACCTTGTCTCTTGAAACTTATCGCTCGGAGTCTCAAAATCAGCTCTCCTATCTCTGTTAATGATTTCAACCCCCTGAAAGATGAATAAAAAAGGCTTTGATGCTGGGCGCAGAGAAGAGTGTTTGGAGATGGGTTCTGGTGGATGACAACAAATGATGTTTGAGAAATATTAGGATAGTGGGAGTAGATGCCTCGAGCTGGTTTTTCTATGTTGGTAGCTGTTGTTTGCAAAGAAGTGAGCACTGGGGTTGGAGGGAATGGGGTCTGGAGGGGATGTTTGGGGAGTGTGTATGTGCTGGTAGGGAGATTCATATCGCATCATTTGATTGCAAGGATAACTCCTTGAATATCTATGACGAAGGTAGGAAGTTATAATAGCGCATTACAGTGCTCGCATACTGATACATGGAGGAGGAGAAAAGAGGTATACTGAAGAGTGTTTGAACAATTACGCTCGAACTTCGATTTAACGCTTTCTCTTCATGGAAGACGGGTAGGATCAAAGAAAGATAGCAAAGGGCTATCCTACTCAGGAAAACAAATAGGACGACGAGTGGGATCAAGCTGCCTTAATAAATGATTCAAACAGATTTATAGATTCAGAACTCCAATGGGTAGGACAACGCGGCCTTATTAACTGCTTCAAACAAATTTATAGATTCAGATCTCAAACGGGTAAGACAAAGCTGCCTCATAAACGATTCAAACAGATTTATAGATTCAGATCTCAAACGGGCCGGGGGGGTATCTAAATACAATCTATTCCATTCGCCGACATTGGCCCCAACGACCCGGTTCCCGAAAACATGTCCACTGAATCATTGCGGCATACGGCAAAAATTTGACGAACAAGCCGTATCCCAAACCCTTCCCTCCCTTTCATTGATATCAACCCGTTCCATAACCAGCGCCTTGTTCCCATGCAATGAATATCCCACACCCTCCAATATCAGTGCATGATTTCAATGGGCGATGAAGAAAGGGATCGTATCGTAATTCGTATAGATATGACAGATGGACGAAGGTTATTTGTGTGCGTGTATAGTTAGTAGGTTGTGGTTAGTAGTCGGTTTACGCCGCTGGAAATGCATTATGAGGACAAACGCCGCGCCGTATCAATCCCTTTGGTAGCCATGAACGATGAAAGTGGAAAGGGCCAGCCTAAGTAAGTCTGAACTTGTGGGATCTCCTGGGAAGGGACCATGGCTTGATGTTGTTTCTATTATGGGATTCGAAATGAATGGGAATAATGTGTCTAATGGTGTTACCGAGGCGGGGTAGTCGCAATGGCAGGCGTTGTCGTATTTGTGGCAGCGGCGACTGGCGATTTTGAAAGAGGAGTAGGAACATTCGATATACTATTCCGCTTTGCAATGATTTGCATTTTCTTTCGTAGGGCAGCCAGGCGAGTGCGAATGCTTTGAACGACTACAACTGTTCATTAGCATACAATTTAACGTGCCGCAAGGTAGAGGAATAGAGAAACTAACATTTTAGCACCACCTTCCTATCCTCCGCCTCTACCCCATTCACCGCTTCTTCTTCCGATTTTGAGCTCTTGGCTTCTCTGTCCCTCGTCGCGGATTTCTTGGGAGACGGCTCATCATCATCCTCAAGCACAGCCTCCAGCAGCCGTATAGCCGTGATGTAAGCCATTTCACAGCCCGGCAAATCATCTCCGCACAGTTCACTGACAGCAGCTGACTTGCTCATCTCGAGCGCACGATCGTACATCAACTTCTCAGCGGTTACACCCGAGGTAACTACTACATTCTCTCCAGACGTCCCCATTCCAGTGGAACTCGAAGTTGACATATGATTGCTGGGATGTCCTGGGTGCTCAGGTGGAAGCTGTTTCTGTGCCTCGATGAGCTTCAGGCGTACGTACTCTGCCTTTCCAAGGACATCGTTGAAGCGATCTCGAACCCATTGTACGACGCCGTTCACTCGGTTCCCAACAGCTGCTGCGTTGGCAGGACCTGGAGAGCTTCGTGGCGACGCAGATTCATCGACAATTTCTCCTCTGTTCTTCCGCGCCCACCATGTGCCTGCAATGTCCATAGACCGAGCTAGCAGTGACAAAGCCTTAACGTAGAGCACCAGAGCCTCTTCTGAGAGCGTGACGATGGCATCAACGGTCAATCCGTCGTCCTCCGTGTTGCTCTGTTCCCCTTCACTTCCCTCAGGGATACCTGCCTGACGAAGACCTAGGCCCTGGTCTGTTGAGGGAGGCAATGGCGTTAATTGCTTGTACTTGACTTCCGCAAAACCGAATACGACGTCACTTCTGTGAGCAGATTCTTCTATCATGTAAACGGCTTTGGAGTCTTCATCTTGTGGTACTTGCGCCTTGGACCCATCATCAATCGTGAGGAGATTAGCTTGGTTGATAGGATAAGCCGGAAAAGGGCTGTATGAAGGGGGTGAAAATCCGCCCCGCCCAAGGTTCAGTGGTGGAGAAAAACCAATGCTGAAAAGCCTACCGCTAGCCTTGTGTATGGCCTTCGAAATTGCAGAGGTAGCTGATGTGGTGTCTCGTAACCGTCGCTCGTAGGAGTTTTGCCTGTGGTGCGCTTGATCAGGCCTTCTTCCTGAAGCAATTTGCATTGCTCGTGAAGGAGTAATTTGCGTCCCTGTGCCTGAATTTGAAGCAACTTGGGTAGTAGCTCGTCGCACTATAGTGCCTCGGTTTGCGTCATTTTGAGCCTGGTTTGTACTATGTATTCTGGGGCTCGCGGCAAGCTCATCAGCAAATGCGTTGACTTGTACAGCTTGCTTGTCCACCACTACATAGTCTCTTTCAAAAGCCACGTCTTGAGCTGCTCGTTCTCGAGCTTCCCTGACTTCTCGTGAGGTCTTATCTTCTCTTCTTTTCGAAACATGCTCCCGTGGTTTGACTTGTTCCTGGGTCTCAGCATCGGTAGATGATATCGACGTCTTGCTCGTCTGCCTTTGTGGAGCTGCGCCAGTGGTGTTTCGAGCAGCTTGAGCATGCAGGTCAGGGCGTGAAGGAGCTGTACCGTGTGATACCATGCTTGGACGTCTAGGCTTAGCAGCGGGCTCCTTGGAGTTGTCAGCTGGATAAGATACTTCATGACTATGTCTTTTTTCACGCAAGTCGCCCGATGCTGTGCGTGGCGGCGTCCCTGAGAAGCGACGCTGTAGAGGAATTTCGTTCCTCAGGGCAGCGGTTTTTGGACTACCAGACATCTGACGTCGTGGCGATTGTGATAAGATACCTGCAGCATCAATCTTCGACGGTGCTGGTGCGCATCCTTCTGCCAATTGTCTCTCTGAACTAAGGGTTTTCCCCTTCTCTATTGACTCGGGAGCAGACTTAGGGAGTTGAGCTGGTCGATCTTCTCCGGCAAGGCCTGGGATCTCGTCTTTCACTACGGGATTATTGAAAAAGTCGGCGAAGCCAATCCTCTCCACAGGGTGTCGTGCTAGGAGTCCACGGATGAGCTTCTTCATGGAATCACTTAAAGATACCTCTTGGGGGAATCTGATTCTATCTTCCCCACGTTCAATCTTCCGTAACAGCTCTACATGATTCGACGCTTTAAATGGAGGCTTTCCGACCATCATTTCGTACAGGACAGTACCAACAGACCACAGATCTGCCTTTGCATCATACTTCTCGTATCTAAGTATCTCGGGAGCCATATACAGAGGTGATCCGCACAGAGTCTCGGCCAGAGATGTTGACGGCAAAGACCGAGCGAATCCAAAGTCTGCTAGCTTGAGGGTGGGCAACGATTCCACGCCGACGATTGGCGTCAGCGATTTGTCGTGAGCTGCGTAAGGGACAGCCTCCGGCTTTGCTTTCGCGTAGTATAGTGGCGATGGGTCGAGAAGGAGATTCTGAGGCTTCACATCACGATGGATGAAATTCTTTGCCCGAAGGAACTCCAGAGCGCTCGCCAATTGCTTCAAGAAGTGCCGAACGATAACCTCATTGAGACCCCCAACAGCGGGGTTCGGGTATTTCCTTATCATATCCGCTGTGGTATCATGCTGTGCAAGAGTGTCCCGTTTCTTGATGAAGTAGGATAAGTCGCCGAGCTCGCAAAATTCCATGATAAGATGAATATGGGCCTCGTCCTCTTTGCAATCGATGAGGGCGACTATATGTGGATGATGAAGGCCTTTGAGAATGTCGATTTCGGAGTACAGGTTCTCCTTTAGCTTCCGATTAAGCTTATGTAGGTCGACAGACTTGATAGCGACATAGCCGGGCTTCTTCTGTGACAGAGAGCACTCGTTAGCATAGCCATGATAGAATACTTGATGAAACGAGGGGTCTGCGATGGTGGATCCATCTCGTTGGGGAGCAATGGTAAGGGCAGAACCCTCGTGTATGACGGCGGAACAATGAGAGGGACAGCAGAGTCACTTACAGTCATGGAAGCTTTGTAGACCGTAGCAAAGCTACCCCGGCCTATCTCCTCTTGTCTTCTGTAGCTTCCTACCGCCATCTCTCGTTGTGTACTTTCTCGAGGCCGCCTCGAGGTCGAGGACGTTGTCGGCGTAGTCGCCATCTTGAACGGTCAGGTGTGAGGGTCTGCTTCTCCAAGCAGCTGATCGGTGCCAAGCTTCCACCGTCAAAAGATGATTCACCACTGTAGGTGAGGGTATAAGGTTGCTGTTAAGCAATTATACATGGCAGGAAATGGAAGTTGATGATTGAGAGGGTTGAGTTGAGTTGTTGAGTAGTCGTACCGTCAGATGCAAGCTACCGATCACCGCAAGGGGAAAGGCTATCAATCATGACGCTAATAGGCTCGATTGCCGGCCGAGGAGCTGCAGGGACGTTGTTTGTTGTAAGAGGTCCAACGTGGTGAGTCCGCGGGGTAACAGAAGGGTGTGGTAGTAAACAGGGCGTGACTACGAGTCAGGCGACTTGATGACTCGACGCGGGATGGCTAGAAAGGATTAGGTAACAAATGGCAGAAGAAATAGGTAAGGTACAGGGAGAAGCATAAGAGGACGATAAGGGGGTAAGACTATCTCGGGTGTAGATTCTAATCAGGTCAGAGGGTGAGCAGCATAGCGAGCGTAGTTGTACTGCTTTGCCATGAGCATGAGGGATACAAGTAGAAGGTGGGATATGACTGGTTGCTGTTGCTCGAACGGGGCGACCATTAGCTAGGCGCCGATCTTGGCTTTAAGCGATAACGCGATAAGGAAACACCAAACGTCTGAACTGCAGACGTACAATACAACAAATGGCTGGCCTAAGGACAGAGGTATATAAGGTGAAGGAAGGTCAGTGCTGATCCGATCCGACGGCACTTAAATATACAGGCTTCCGTATACACATACCTTGTCGAGTAATCATTTATGATGTGATTGTAGCCTATCTCAAGTGTACACAGTAGCGGCCTTCTGACAGCAAAATGGTTGGACCTGCGATTCCTCTTTGTCGCTGTCTGAGAGCCTATGGGACCAACCCATCAAATCCCAGTATGTCACTCCCTGACCTACAGACCATAGGACATGAGTAGAGGGGTACCTACCTACACCTAGGCATATTATTTCGATAAGGTTAGCCACAAGCTTTTCAATTGACGCCATTAGGCATCTCAATGTCGCCAGGCCGCTATGGATCAGCCTTGGTGGCCTGGCTGGTAGGCCGCAATGTACTATGCTTGGCGGTTAGCTGATCTTGTGAATGTTTCATTGGTCTCTCCAGCCTGGCTGCCTGGTAGGATAGTCTAATGCATCAACCCCAGATTACTCATAGCCGTAATCTGAGGCGTCGCTGATGCGTCTCCCAATCCTTCCAATGAACTAAGACAAGTATGTATACACTGCTTTCGTAACATGGCTTGTCAGGCTGCAGGACCTTGCTGTAAAATCTGCCTTTCCCCACACGCCATCGCTAAATTGAGCACAAAATCCCTCATATCCTCAGACCGCGGACAAGAAGCCAAAGAATTACAGGCACTATGACATTGTCATTACCCCCCGTTAGTACTGCTTCTGTAAGGCTAGCGCCAGTAGCTGCAGTGCATGCTTTCCCCAAAGTCATAGACCACGAATCCCCATTGTTGTTGTTCCAGCCTCCGATCTGTAGCCACCATCTTGCAAAGCTCAGCCCTAAAACGACGGCTATGGCAAATGCAAGGCTGCCTTCTAGGCTCTTGCCTCCACTCCAGCACCACCTTCGGCGTCCGAAACGCCTGCCTATAAGAGATGCAGCCGCGTCTCCCATGCCGACGCAGATCACTCCACTGACCATGCTTACTTCTCGTCTGACAACATTCCATCCTTCCCACGGCATTTCTCCCTCCACTTGGACGGCTGCAAGAGACAGCCAAAGTGGTATCGCGCACCCTATCAGTAGGAAGATGTGGGATACAATAACCGGACCCCGATGATCTCGCCCGTCCACGTAAGGAGCCAGGAAATAAGTTAGTGGCTTCGAAAGTGGTGGTAGCTGTGAAGCGCGGAAAAGGTCGAGGAGGAGGAAGATAGCTAAGATAAGTATCAAAGCAAGAGAGACAAAGGCAGGATCAAGGAATATTGTCGGTAAGAACATAGCCACCATCATACCATGGAAAACCTTGCGTCGTGTGTCGACCTCTGCAACAGAACTCAAACGAAATACAGCAGCTAATCCACCAGCAATCACTACCAGACAGTACCCGCATATCAGCAACCGAACATTGGCTGCGCCCCAATTGCTATAATTCAGCAGTGTCCAAGAGGAGGCTTTTAACGAGGAGGAATGATCAAGGATGCCAGGAGGCAGGCGTATCCAGTCGACGAGGTTGCAATTAACTACATAAGCTCTGAAAAGTGGGATCTCGCCGAAGAGATAGCCCAGAGCCCACCCTATCGGTTCTTGATCATGTAGAGCCTTACGGCTAATATAGGGTCTGACGCCAAACGCAATGACCGCAATGACCATGGGGTACACATATATAGCAAATGTCCACTTGATCACCACAGCCTGTGCTTTTGTCAATGACCGAAAGGACCAAGATCGGATAGTTTGAAGCCACGATATACTATTGCGCTTCGGGACCTGTTTGGGAGGGATGCCTGGATGCGTACCACCGTAAGTCGGCAGCGTATATCGTCGTTGGCGTTTTAGACCACCCTGCGATGGCTGTGCGTCCACGCTGAATTGCGATCGAAAATCCTTGCCTGTAAAGAAACCTGAAAGTCTCTCTAAATCGTCGCTGTCTGAATCATCAGAGAGTCCTGCGGTCAACACCCACCTGCTCAAGCGTCCGTTGAGGCAGTCATCGACCGCTGAGACAATTACGCTATCTTCGCGGGTTCTGGACTGTGGCTGGCGGAACCTCCAGCTTGGTATTCGAGCTAACGCTACTCCCCAGCTGAGGACTTTACCACATAGGACGAAGACGGAAAGACCCCCTAGCCATAAAAGGGACTTCAAAATCACAGCTTGAGGTGATTCCGACTGTAAGAGTAGGTTGATCATTGAGACAGACAGCAATTGTAGCTCTGCCGGCAACAGACTCGTCGTTGTCAGATAACCCAACACAGGCATCAATGCTTGGTGAAGCGGGTATAGCATTACCATCGTCTCCGCGTCCAAGTTACCAAGCATGGAACGGGCCTCTTCCATATGAATTTTATATTTGTCGCAGTAGCATTGTTGACAAGCTTGAAGAGGCACCAAGGAGAAAAGCCAATGTATTGAGCTGTACCAAGGCACATCGGAGTTGAGAGGTATGATCTTGCTTGGTATTGACGATATGCTCAAAACAAGGTTTGGAAGGAGTACGCTCACGTTAGCATGCATCAATGATAGGGCCACAAACACAGGTATGAGCGTAGGGTAGAGTAAAGGGGCAGGCTCAAAGGCTGCCGGTATGTGTATGTAAAGCCGCGATCGTCTCATGGATGCATTTCTGGTATGGTTTTTGTATATGACCCGTAGTGGATAGAGAGCGTAAAGTCCAAGCACAACACTCGCATGACTGAAGAGCGCCGCAGGAACGTGACTTATGCGGAAGTCCCATACGACGCTTGAGGACACGAGAAGTTCCTTGGCCCCTGATCGTATTAACCACCCAATTTCATGATTACAGCTAATGAATCCAACAGATCCAAGCAAGATTGTCTCTGAAATTCTTCGTATGAGCTCTGCACGCCGTCTCCGTACAAACTTTTCTTTAAGTCTCACGGTCTCTTCGTCCGTGTGGGTTGGGCTTTGCCACGATTCCCGTCGCCTTTTCCTTGATTCCAGCCCAAGCCTTCGGGGTTCCTCATCCAAGTATGTGGGAGTGAGCAAAGGGCTAGCTGTACCTGAGCTATTCAATCCTTTTAGGCCTTTCCTCAGCCGAGCGGGCGGCGCTGGTAACCGTAGTAGGCTACCGCTTTTTTCATCGTCTGCCTCAGTTCCACTTTCACTGGGCGAAGATATATTTTTCCGTCTCTTACGATGGTCTGCATCGAAATATGTAGCTCCAGCTCCTCTCTCAACCTGGGAAGTATTCAGGATGCGCGAGAAGCCGGAGCGCTGGGCCTTGGAGACGTTGGTACCATCGTCTTGGAGGACGGTATCGCGGTTCCTATGGTATGGGTGTGGAGAGCGTGAGAGGCGCTGGGTGGGACCTGGGGCTGTATGTTCTTTGGCGTCAACTTTTAGAAGAGGTGGGTTGTCACCAGGCATGGCTCAAGTTAGATTGCGACTTCTGCGGCCAACATGGGTCGCCCACTGGTAATATGTAGTTGTAGGGTGTCCCATGGCGTAAGAAAGAGGGCGGTCTGTTACCCCATTATTATGTTGCTTAGCCTTTGAGTACCCTGGTAAGGTGTTGCGTACGTAGCCGCGGACTGCTCCGAAAAGCGCGCTAAGCCCGATTATCTATATAGTATTGGGTTATATTAAGGTTTGATTGGCTCTTAGGTATTGCTAAGAATGTTGTACTATATAACTTAACTATTAAATTTTCTTTATTTACTTATATGTGTCTTTATAGCTTTATATAGTTTCTATATAGTTATTATACTTTTTATTATTTATATATATATTACTATATAGTACTATACTATATAATATAATATCTTAATAGACTTATTTAAGATATATATATACTAAGTTAATTAATAATTTTTTTATTTTTAATTAATAATCTATATTATAACTATATTTATATTATTATATATAATCTTAGAGCTATACTTTTCTATTATCTTTTTTACTAATTTATATAATATAGATATCTATAAGTACTAATTAATACTATTCTTTAATAGATATTAATTTAAATATAGTTTTATAATCTTTTTATTAATTTAAATATTAATATATAGCTACTTCTTAAACTCTTTCTATCTTATAGCTAATTTATATAATAATAATATATTCTTCTAGCTATCCTTTTATTTCTATATACTTTTTTATTTATTATTTTATTTTTATATACTCTCCTTCTACTCCTTTAAAAGACTTAATATTAAATTATAAAGTAGAAATATATATATTAGGCTCTATAATTAAATAATATAAGATCTATTCTACTTTATATTAGAAGATAAAGGTTAAATAAGGACCTATATTATATACTACTTACTATTTTAAGAGTAATAGTTTATTACCTTTTTTACTTAAGCTACTATAGCTTCTATATAAACTATTAAAGAATAATATATAATAATCTAAATATTTTCTTAGGTATATTTATAATTATAATAATATACTAACCTTTATATCTTATAAATACTAATAGGATATATATTTATAAGGCTATATAAGAATCTAATTATTTATTATTTATAGTAAACTTTATTATCTATAAGGGTTATTATATATTAGTATATAAGTAATACTTTTTTTTACTTAATTATACTTTTATAATCTTACTATTATAATAATATTTTAGCTCTACTATTATTTTAACCTTTAGTAGCTATTTCTTTAGGACTTAAATAATATAATATAGTCTTATAAAAAAATTTTTATTAATATATATACTATTATATAAGAATAGATTAAGTAAGCTTAGGCCCTTATAAGCTTAATATAGATTATCTTAAATCCTTACCTTTAATTAGTTATAGAGGTTAGATTTAATAAGAGATATATAAATCTACCTATAGTATTAAAAGTTATAGCTTTTATTCTAAATAAGTATAAGAACTATAGCTTTTAAGATATTATTATTATAAAATAATATAAGGATAGTAAAGAATTTTATTTTTATACTATTAACTATAATAATATAGTATACTTTCCTTTATATTATATTCTTTTTTTTATAAGGAAATATAGGCTAGTACTAGTCCTTATAGCTTTATAATAATAATAATACCTAGATTATTATATATTACTTAGAGTATATATAGCTATATTATTATCTTTTTTCTTATCTAAATTAGTACTCTATTATATTATAGGCTAGTAGTTTATTTTAGTAGTATATTATTAATTACTATACTATTATTAATTAGTAAACCCTAAATTTCTATTATTAATATTAGAATATAATTTATAGTAATTTATACTAAGGCGTTTATAATACTATATTAGTAAGTAATAGCTATATAAATATACTTAGATAATATACTATTCTACTCTTTAATTTTAGTAAAGAGGATAGATTTATAATTTAAAAGTATTAGGACTTACTAGCTATATAATAATATTTTAGAAAGATTATATTTTTTATAATAATAACTATAAATCTAAACTAGCTAGAACTTAAGGCTATAGCCTTTAAGAATTAATTATTTAGTAACTAAGTTAACTTAATAATATATATCTTTTATATAAAATAATAAGCTTTAATATAGAATCTTAAAGATTAGTTTAAATACTATCTTAGAATTATATAAATAATTAAATATTAGAAATAAGGTCTCTCTTATATATATATCCTTTTTTTTTTATATTAAGATAATAACTTTCTATATTAAGGCTATATTAATAACTTAGTCTATATAAAGCTACCTAATTCTACTATTAATTATAATGGATCTTTATAGTAAATTATCTAGGATTAAATAACTTATAGCCCTTATAAGTAATAGAACTTAAAATTGCCTTATATAGTATAGTATCTAGATAGATTTAAGTAAATTTATTTAAAAAAGTTTTTAAGGACTTTCTAGCCTAAAATATTTATTATAGAAGATAGATACCCTTAGTACTATTATTATAATAATAGTTATATATAAATAAAAAAAGTTAATAGTTAGAATATAGTATTAAATAATTACTAAGTAGTTCTATATAATTCTTAATTAACTTATAAATACTCTATATATATTAATATAGAGATGTATATATTTATTAGTGCTATTAAATATATATATAAATATATATATAAAGGTATAGACTATATAACTTTAAAGCTTATTAATAAATATAATAAGATTATATAATATTTAAATAGTTATTATATTAGTCTATACTAAACTATATAGAATTTATTTAAGTTCTATAATTATAATAAAGATTTATTAATAATCTAATTAATACTATATTTATTTAATAAGTAGTAGATATATTTCTATGAAAATATTATAGATCTTATATAAGTGCTTAAAGAAGCTAAGATAACCTTTACTAGCTTTTTATACTATAATATTAAAAATATTAATGGCTATTACTTTTTATATTATAACTTTCTAGAGTTTTATATTTATTATAATAAGAAAGGTAAATAATACTAAATACCTTAGTAAAGGAGTTATATAATTAGTTATATATATAATTATAGACTTACTTAAGATAAGCATTTTTACTTATATATATTATTTATAGTTATATATAGGCCTACTAGTTTTAAGGCTATTTATATAGTTAATATAGTTTTATACTTAATTTTTTAGGCTATATATATTATATTATATCTTTTTAATAATAATAATAAATAGTTTTAATGCTTTAATAAGTTTAAATACTTTTTTATTAAATATATTTTATATTCTTTATTTATTACTATACTAATTAATAGTGATTTAAGTAACTCTTTAAAGCTTTAAGAATATTTTTATTTAAATATATATAATAATTTACTATATTAAATTACTTAAGATTATTTATCTATACTAGCTAATTTCTTAGATTTATATTTTAATTATAGATTGTTTCTAATTACTAAATAGCTATAAGATTAAGAATAAAAGCTTATAGATTATAGCTTACTTATATTAGTTCTACTATAGTTTATATATACTTACCTTTTTCTAATTATATCTAAGCTATATTATAATATTATAAAGTAAGTATTATTATATAATTATACTATTTTATAATTAAATATAGAGTAATATTATACTTTTAATATAATTATTATAATTATTACTACTACTTCTTAGTTTATATACTTTTTTATCTATAGTACTATAAATACTAGTAAAATCTTTTTTTATAAAGTATTATATTACTACTTCTATATTTAAGGTTATATTATTTTATATATTACTTTTATTAGTATTATAGTAATATTACTACTTAGTAACTATATATTATATTCTTATTTTAAGATCTTAATTAATTATAATAATATATCTATTTATTATATTCTTATATAGTTAAATATAGCCTAGCTAATTTACTATATAACTTTAATTATCTAGGATAAGATATTAATATAGAATAAGAATAATTTTACTATAATTAATATAACTCTATATAATATTTATAAAAATAATAATCTATTTAGTAGTATATTATTAATTATAAGTAAAGACTTTATATAGATTATACTAATAATTCCTAAAGAGAATTAAGCTATATAAATTAATATTAGTCTTTATAGTTCTTAGATCTAGCTAAAACTTACTATATTAAAACTTAACTAGAATATATAGCTCTTTACTAGATTTAATAACTAAGTATTTATAAATTAGATTGCCTATATATTTTATAATTTATCTTTATATAAGTTAATATAATTACTTCTAGAGATTACTAATCTATATTAGGATAAATATCTTTTTATAAAATATATCTTTTTAATAATTAATCTTATATACTTCTTATAGATACTTAATTTCTTTAAAAGTTAAGTAATTTTATCTTTATAAAATAATATAGTAGTGTTTTTAAATATAGAGATCCTTTCTTATTTACTTAAGGATATATAGTATTTACTATCTACTAATAGTTCTTTATTAGATAGTATAATTAATAGATTAAGTCTTAAGTTTTTATAATTTTTTAAGCTATTTAGATTTCCTCCTATATAGCTATACTTAAAGGTTAAGGCCTTAATTATACTATTATAGAACCTATACTCTAATAAAGGTATATATAATAGAACTTAACTAGTTATTATATATCTATCTTAATAGTATATTAAAGGGTATATTCTTAATAGGAAATATAATAGTAGTTTATATTTAATTCTAAGAATTAACTTAATTAGTAAAGATAGTAACTATTCTTAGATCCTTATATATAAATAATTTATAGTTTAGCTCTATTTTATAATAACTATTAATAAATTATAAGGATAGTTACTATCTATTATTAGACTTAATCTACTTTTATCTTATTTTAGTTATAGTTAGCTCTATATTATACTATTTTATACTAAAGATATATAAAGACTTTTAGTTCTTTTATTAACTAGTATAAATTAGAAAATAAATAATATTATTTATCCTAAGGTACTTTTAGAAAATAAAATAAATATATAAACTTATTATTTTTATTTATTATAAATTCTATTATAAACTCTATTATAAACTCTATTATATATTCTATTATATATTCTATTATATATTCTATTATATATTCTATTATATATTCTATTATATATTCTATTATATATTCTATTATATATTCTATTATATATTCTATTATATATTCTATTATATATTCTATTATATATTCTATTATATATTCTATTATATATTCTATTATATATTCTATTATATATTCTATTATATATTCTATTATATATTCTATTATATATTCTATTATATATTCTATTATATATTCTATTATATATTCTATTATATATTCTATTATATATTCTATTATATATTCTATTATATATTCTATTATATATTCTATTATATATTCTATTATATATTCTATTATATATTCTATTATATATTCTATTATATATTCTATTATATATTCTATTATATATTCTATTATATATTCTATTATATATTCTATTATATATTCTATTATATATTCTATTATATATTCTATTATATATTCTATTATATATTCTATTATATATTCTATTATATATTCTATTATATATTCTATTATATATTCTATTATATATTCTATTATATATTCTATTATATATTCTATTATATATTCTATTATATATTCTATTATATATTCTATTATATATTCTATTATATATTCTATTATATATTCTATTATATATTCTATTATATATTCTATTATATATTCTATTATATATTTATTATATATTTTATTATATATTCTATTATATATTCTATTATATATTTATTATAGAATTTATTATATAGTTATTATATATTTTATTATATAAACTTAAATTATATATAAAAAATTTTATAATTAAACTTTTTAAATTTAAATTATATTAAAATATTAATAATTATTAAATTTAAAAGATTATTTTTATTATCTTATTAATATTATTAATTAATATTAATAATATAAAATAAAGATTTATTTTTAACTAATTATTAGTTTAATTTATTAATTTATTTATTATAGTATTAAAATATATTATATATAATAATATACTTTTTAATATTTATAATACTACTATTTTATAATTTATTATAATTTTATTTTAAAGTAATATTCTAGGGTAAAGATCTTTATTAGCTTATACTATCTAATTTAATCTAAGTATAGGTTTTAAAAAAAACTATATTTTTCTATATTATCTCTACTTATCTTCCTTAGAACTACTATCTTCTATCTTTTTTCTAGTCTTTTTCTTTTTAGTACTATCTAGATTTATAAGGTATCTATATAAATTTAAAAGCTCTTTATACTTTTCTATAAGAGCTATATATATATCCCTTATAATTATATTATTAATTTTACGCTTTTTTCTAGGGCCTATATAAGTTAGTATAAACTAATATAAAATTATATAAAAAAATACTCTTATTTATTTTTTTCTTCTTAATATAAATATAATCTATAATATTTAGTAAAGTATTATAAAAAACTATAATTAATTTATACTTATTTAGTAGAAATATATATCTATTTATACTTTTACTTAAAGTAATATAGTTTATATATATATTATTATAAAAGTTTAAATTATTATAATAAGCTATAAAGTAACTTAGACCTTTCTAATAAGGTTTATATATATTTTATTTAGTATTATATTTAAGGGTATAACTTAAAAAAATTATATCTTTAATAATATAAGGTTAAGTTAAATTCTTATTAATTAATATAGATTTATAATAAGTAAAATATAAACTATATATATAACTTTCTTATATTTCCCTTTAAAATAAAGAGTAATATAGTTAATAGCCTTCTATATAAAAATCTTAACTATTTTAAAAGGAACTAAATTAGAAGTCTTAATATATTTTTCTACTTCTTATAGAACTATAGACTTTTCTATCTTTTTATTTATATATAAGTTAGTACTAAAGTTAGCTAGATACTATTAGAATCTAATATGTGTAATATAATATACGCTTACAGGCACACATCCTAAAATAGACTTAGCACTAAGTCACGTGAGGGTTTAAATAGTTTAGGGTTTAAATCATATAAACCGCTAGTTTAGATAGTTTATTAAATAATTTATTTAAACTATAAGAAGTTTAAATAGTTTATAAATTAAATTTATTAAATTAAATAATCTTAGTAGACTTTCCTATATTTATATAATTAAGACTCTTACCTATAGTTTAGATCTTCTTATATTTAACTTTATAATTAAAACTAATAGTTACTCCTAGCCTTTAAAGACTTAATCTTATATTATTAAGTAATATAAAGTTATACCTTAGCTACTCTATTCCCCTTTACTCTTTAATTACTTATTTTTAGAATACCTATAATATTAGTTTATAACACTTTAAATACTCTTAATATAAGTATATTAAATTAAAGGAGTATAACTTAATCTATTTTAAGTAAGACTACCTAATCTAAGTATTATAATAGTATTAATAATAAAGCTAGAGAAAGTATTAAGATTACTTAATTAAATCTTTACTATAAAGAGAGAAAGAAGCTTAAGAAGTAGCTAATATAAGTTTAGCTTTATCTTTACTTCTATAATAATATACTAGTTAAATAACATATAGTAGTTACTATTATATTTATATATAGAGATATATAGAAATAAGTATAACCTTATTTATAGAGATACTTAGATAACCTAATAGATATACTAGAAATTATAAAGTAAATAAAAGGATTCGCCTACTTTAAGACTAAACTCTATAAGATATTTATACTATCTAATAAGATAAATTAAGCGGTGTAAGTTATCTAATATATTAAGTAAAAAAGATCTATAGTAGAGTATATAATATAGTTCTAATAATATATAGTTAAAACTAAATAGGACAATAACATACTTATAATAATATATAAAAGAGAGTTAAAAGAAAATATTAAGAATAAGCTAATAAAAACTAGAATAAGCTTAAATATACTTAATAAACTCTAGAAGAAAGCTATCTAAATTAATAATAATCTCTTTAAAAGAGCTATAGAGAAAAGATATAATAAAGGAGTCTCTAAAACTAGTATAATATAATATTAATATAAATAAGGCTTCAACTCTAATTATAGTAAATAATATATTAATCTATATAGGCCAATACTAATAGAACTTAATATAATAAAGAAGGGACGCGTACGCGGAAAGCTAATAAAAAAGGTAAATAAGAAAGTACTAAAGTACTATAGCTATAGTAAACTAGACTACTTTACTAAGGACTATAGGTTAAAAAATATAGTATCTAGACTATAGATTAATATAATATAAGCTATTATTATAAAGGATAAAGCTAAAGAAATAAGTAAACTATTACTAAAGTAGAATAATTTAGAACTTAAGACAATACTAATAAACTAAGGAGTTTATAATAATAAGGAAGTAATTACTCAGCGCATTAAAGAACTAGAAATAGTAGATAATAAAGCTTAAAATAATCTAATAACTATATCTAACTAATAGGAATACTACCTTTAAGGATTTTCTTATAAAATATAGGACAACACACTCCCACTAATAATAATAGGACTTAAAAATCTAAAATAATATGATAGGTACTATAATAGGTTCTAAGAACTAAGAGTTAAGAAACTTAAACTAGACTAAGATAGGAAGGCTTAAAATAAATAAGAGCATAATTAGAAAGATAACTCTAATTAGGAGTAAGTAAACTAAGAAAAGAAATAAAAACCTAAATCACCTATAAATTAAAAAAAAGAATAAGAGAACTAGTAAAAATAAGACTCCTTAATTAAAAGATCTTAAGACTATTAGCACAACTCTTATTACTAATAACACGGTAAAATATACTAAAGTAAATACATAGACGCATTCTACACTAAATATTATAACATAAGATAAGAGGCTAAAGGAGAGAAAGTTAGAGCTAGATTTTATCCCAAAGAATATTTTAACCCTAAGATAGATAAAATAGGAAAAGATTATTCCTTTATAATAGAGGTAGTTATGAGGAAATAAATACTATAACCCTTATAAAAGAACTAAACTTAGTAGAGTATAACTAACTCATAAAAAAACTAATTAAGATTAATAGTTAAGGGGCTATTATAATAATAGACTTAGGAGTAACGGGAAACTTTATATTAGAAATATTAATATATATCTAGAATCTACTAATAGTAGGTAAGAAGAAACCCTATAGACTTTAGATAGCTAATAGATTAGAAGCTCTATTAAAAAATATTAATAGAGAAATAATCCTATTAGATATTACTTTTTAATAATACTATAAAGAAGTTATCTTTAATATAGTTTAGATAGCTAACTACTATATTATATTAAATATACCTTAGTTAAAGAAGTAAAACCTAATAATTAATTAAAAAATAAAAATATTTATACTATAGAAGCCTAATAACGTCACTAGCTCTAAGCATATATATTAATAGTAAATAATAATATATAAGAAGTTAAGTAGAAGAACTACTATAAAATATAATACTATAACTTTAAATAAGGATAGCCTTAAGAGAGGGTCCAACTCTATAAATATAGTAATAGATTAGTTAGTTAATTAGTATAAGAAAAATAAAAAAAAAGATATACTTCTTAATATCCCTAAAAAGTACCTTAAATATATATAGCTCTTTTAAGAAGAAGTAAATATAAAGGCGCTACCTAAATACTAACCTTAAAATTATAAGATTAAACTTAAACTAGATAAGAAACTAATATTTAGACCTATATATATATTATTAAAAAAGGAACTTAAAGTACTTTATAAGTATATTATAAAAAACCTAAAAAAGAGATTTATTTAAGAATCTAAATTATTAGCGGGCTACCTAATACTCTTTATATTAAAGAAGGATAGGAGCTTATAACTATATATTAATTATTAAAAGTTAAATAATATTATAATTAAAAATAGGTACCTATTACTAAATATTAGTAAACTTTAGGACTAACTTAGAAAAATAAAAATCTTTATAAAGCTAGACCTTAAGGAGGCTTATAACTTAATTTATATAAAAGAAAATAAGGAATAGAAGATAGTATTTAAGACTTAATATAAATATTATAAATATCTAATAATACTATTTAGTCTTATTAATATACTAGTAATCTATTAAGTGTTAATTAATAACATATTAAGGCACTATCTAGATAAGATAGTAGTAGCCTACCTTAATAATATTCTAATTTACTTAGAAACTAAGGAAGAATATATCTAATATATATAAAAAGTACTTAAATACTTATATAAAGCCAGACTACTCCTTAAACTAGAAAAATATAAATTCTATAAAATAAAAGTTGACTTCCTAGGATATAATATTAGTATATAAGGTATTTAGATAAGCTAAGATAAGATTAAAGATATATAAGAATAGCTAATACCTATAATAATTAAAGAAGTATAAGTATTCTTAAAATTCCTAAATTTTAATAGGCGGTTTATTAAAGAATTCTTAAAGAAGGCTTTACCTCTTATAAAACTAGTTACTAAAGACGCAAAATTTAAATAGAGGAAATAATAGGATAATATAGTTAAATAGCTAAAAGAAGTATATATAAAACTACTAGTATTATATATATTCTAAGTTAATTAACTAGTAAGGATTAAAATTAATATATTAAATCTAGCTATAGAAGTATACCTATATTAATAGAAGAATAGTAAATAATACTTAGTTATATACTATTTAAGAAAAATAATAGTATTAGAGTAAAACTATAATATCTATAATAAGGAGTTACTTATAGTAGTAAAAGTATTTAAATACTAAAGAATTTATATTAAAAGCTACTTAAAACTTAATATCTTTACTAATTATAAGAACCTCTTAAATTTTATAATAATAAAAGTACTTAACTAAAGATAAGTTAGATAGGTAGAACTTTTAAGATAATATAAGTTTAAAATCTACTATATCTTAGGAAAAGAAAATAAATAGGCTAATACTTTAAGTAGATAATTAGACTATATAAGTTTAAAAGACTTAAATAAATAAGCTATCCTAAGATAAGAAGAAGATAGATTATTAATATTAAATATATAGACACTTATAATAACTATAAGGGTTAAAGGACTAAATATAATTAATAGGCTAATAGAAGCATACGATAATAATACTAAAGCTAGGGAATTATATAAAGAATAAACTAATATAATAGTACTAAGCTATTAGGGTAGAATATATATATTAGAGGAATATATTAGAGAGATAATTTAGGATTATTATAATAACTTAATATATAGGCACCTAGGAGTTACTAAGATAATAGAACTTATTTATAGGAATTATAATATACTATAACTTCAAGCAAAAGTAGAATAATATATAAAGGAATATATTAAGTATTAATAAAATAAGTTAGCAAGATATAAGCTATATAGGAAAATATAGTTCACACTTATACTAAAGACACCTTAGGATAATATTATAATAGACTTTATTACTAAGTTACTAAAATCTAAAGATCCTATAATATTAGAAGTATATAATGCTATTATAGTTATTATAAATAGATTAATAAAGTATACTATTATAGTACTCTTTAAAGAAAAATATAAAGTAGATTAATTAGTATTTATACTACTAAATAAGCTTATAAGGGATTATAGTATACCTAAATTAATTATATTAAATAAAGATAAACTATTCACCTTAAACTATTAGAAAACGTTGTTAGGAATAATTAGAATAAAGCTAAGGATATTAATAGCCTATTATCCTTAAATAGATAAATAAATAAAAAGAGTAAACTAGATATTAAAAATATACCTTAGGTACTATATAAATTAATAATAAAATAATTAGGTATTACTACTACCTATAGCATAACTAACTTATAATAATAAGTTGTCTAGGATAACTAAAATAATACTATTCTTTATAAATTATAGAAAAAATATAAATGGCTTTCTATAACTATAGGAAGGACCTAATATAGATAAAGTACTAATTAAAGCTAAAGAACTAAGAAAAGTTTATAATAAGTTAAAAGAAATTATTATAAACTTAAATAAAATAGTTAGATAATAGGCTAATAAGAATTAAAAAAATAGTCCTTAGCTAAAAAAGAGGGATAAAGTATATCTCTTAACTAAAAATATAAAATTAAAAAGGCCTAGTAAGAAGTTAAATTATATAAAGGTTAGACTATTTTTAATTATAGAATAGTAAGGATTAATTAACTATAAACTTAAACTACTAAAAGGCTTAAAATAATATCTAGTCTTTTATATATTACTTTTAGAACTAGTAGACCTAAGCACACCCTTATAAGAAACCTTTTAGTATAAAATTAAAGAAAAAGATAAATAGGAGGTTAAGAAAATTTTAGATTAGTAAGGTTAGAATTATCTTATTAAGTAGAAAAATTATAATAGTACTAAGAATATATAGGAACTACTTAAGAACCTTAAGAACTACTAGACCCTTCTATAATAGTTTTAATAAGAATAAGAGAAGACTAATTAAAAAAAGAGGAGATCTTAATCTCCTTAAAGTTAAGATTAAATAAAGGGTTAATATTACTAGCCTATACTACTTCGTCTCTCTCTAGCTCTTTAATATTTTATAATTTATAATAAACTAGTTTCTCTTCTTATTTCTCTAAATTATTAGCCTCTATATAAAGCCTTAATTAATAAGTGACTAGCTCTTGAATCTAGATTATTACCTAATAGGCGGCCTCTAACTTTTTACGCCTCTTTTTATAAATATAGCGAAGCTTAGCTTTAGAAAAAGTAAGCTTATAAAATAAACCACTCCTAGAATACTTAGTATAAGAATCTAAGTTTATACCTATCTTACACCCCTTATCATAACGTATATAGTTATTATAGTAATATATAATCTTATTAAAATAAGCACTCTCTAGAACACGCCTTCAGTGGAGAGTAGACTTAGATAGGGGATTAGCAGCATATTATAGTATAAAGAATAAATAATTATCTTTAAAATAAAGATCCTAGAGAAGAGAGATAATATTAGAACCTAATATATATAATATAATATACGCTTATAGGCACACATCCTAGAATAGACTTAGCACTAAGTTATATAAGGGTTTAAATAGTTTAAGGTTTAAATTATATAAACCGCTAGTTTAAATAGTTTATTAAATAATTTATTTAAACTATAAGAAGTTTAAATAGTTTATAGATTAAATCTATTAAATTAAATAATCTTAATAGACTTTCTTATATCTATATAGTTAGGGCTCTTACCTATAGTTTAAATCTCCTTATATTTAATTTTATAATTAAAACTAATAGTTACTTTTAGTCTTTAAAGACTTAATCTTATATTACTAAGTAATATAGAGTTATACCTTAGCTACTTTATTCCCCTTTGCTCTTTAATTACTTATTTTTAGAATATCCATGACGTTAGTTTATAATAGATACTAAATATTCTATTTAATATCTAAATTAAGACCTTTTTTTTTAGTATAGTTTTATAAAGAAGGAGATAGATATTTTTAGATTTAAGAAAGATATTTTTAGAATTAAGAAGAGATATATATAATAGTAAAGATTTTAAAGAATACTTTATTAAAAAGTAAAGATAAGAATAGAGAAAAGACTATAAAGGAATATCTATATAAAAAAAAATATTAGTATTATACTAGAATAAAGGTAAACTTAGCTATTTTTATTCTATATAAGTTATTATAGGCCTATATAAGTCTTTTAAGTTATTTATATAACTTTATACTAATATTTTTATATAGGATCTATATAACTTACTTAGAGTAAGTTATAAGAGGAAAGAAGTTAATTAATAATAAATAATTAATTATATTAAATTATTAAGCTAAGTTATTTTAATATTAAACTAAGCTATTTAAGGAACTTTTATATAGATTTATTTAATATTCTTTATTTATATATTTATATAAATATATATAGACCTTATACTATATCTTTTATAGTTTAATATATATTTATATAGAATTATATATATTAGTACTAAAACCTAATTACTTAATTTAATTTTATAATTTTACTTTTAAAATAATAAAAAAATTCTATTAGATTCTTTATTAAATTATTTATTAAATCCTTTACTAATATTCTTATTAATATTTTTATTATATTTTTAATTAAATTTTTATTAAATTTTTATTAAATTTTTACTAATATTTTTATTAATATTATTTTTAGTATTTCTATTAGTATTTTTATTTATATTTTTATTAAATTTTTATTAAATTTTTACTAATATTTTTATTAATGTTTTTATTAGTATTTCTATTAGTATTTTTATTTATATTTTAATTAATATTTTTATTNAAGGCTTTACCTCTTATAAAACTAGTTACTAAAGACGCAAAATTTAAATAGAGGAAATAATAGGATAATATAGTTAAATAGCTAAAAGAAGTATATATAAAACTACTAGTATTATATATATTCTAAGTTAATTAACTAGTAAGGATTAAAATTAATATATTAAATCTAGCTATAGAAGTATACCTATATTAATAGAAGAATAGTAAATAATACTTAGTTATATACTATTTAAGAAAAATAATAGTATTAGAGTAAAACTATAATATCTATAATAAGGAGTTACTTATAGTAGTAAAAGTATTTAAATACTAAAGAATTTATATTAAAAGCTACTTAAAACTTAATATCTTTACTAATTATAAGAACCTCTTAAATTTTATAATAATAAAAGTACTTAACTAAAGATAAGTTAGATAGGTAGAACTTTTAAGATAATATAAGTTTAAAATCTACTATATCTTAGGAAAAGAAAATAAATAGGCTAATACTTTAAGTAGATAATTAGACTATATAAGTTTAAAAGACTTAAATAAATAAGCTATCCTAAGATAAGAAGAAGATAGATTATTAATATTAAATATATAGACACTTATAATAACTATAAGGGTTAAAGGACTAAATATAATTAATAGGCTAATAGAAGCATACGATAATAATACTAAAGCTAGGGAATTATATAAAGAATAAACTAATATAATAGTACTAAGCTATTAGGGTAGAATATATATATTAGAGGAATATATTAGAGAGATAATTTAGGATTATTATAATAACTTAATATATAGGCACCTAGGAGTTACTAAGATAATAGAACTTATTTATAGGAATTATAATATACTATAACTTCAAGCAAAAGTAGAATAATATATAAAGGAATATATTAAGTATTAATAAAATAAGTTAGCAAGATATAAGCTATATAGGAAAATATAGTTCACACTTATACTAAAGACACCTTAGGATAATATTATAATAGACTTTATTACTAAGTTACTAAAATCTAAAGATCCTATAATATTAGAAGTATATAATGCTATTATAGTTATTATAAATAGATTAATAAAGTATACTATTATAGTACTCTTTAAAGAAAAATATAAAGTAGATTAATTAGTATTTATACTACTAAATAAGCTTATAAGGGATTATAGTATACCTAAATTAATTATATTAAATAAAGATAAACTATTCACCTTAAACTATTAGAAAACGTTGTTAGGAATAATTAGAATAAAGCTAAGGATATTAATAGCCTATTATCCTTAAATAGATAAATAAATAAAAAGAGTAAACTAGATATTAAAAATATACCTTAGGTACTATATAAATTAATAATAAAATAATTAGGTATTACTACTACCTATAGCATAACTAACTTATAATAATAAGTTGTCTAGGATAACTAAAATAATACTATTCTTTATAAATTATAGAAAAAATATAAATGGCTTTCTATAACTATAGGAAGGACCTAATATAGATAAAGTACTAATTAAAGCTAAAGAACTAAGAAAAGTTTATAATAAGTTAAAAGAAATTATTATAAACTTAAATAAAATAGTTAGATAATAGGCTAATAAGAATTAAAAAAATAGTCCTTAGCTAAAAAAGAGGGATAAAGTATATCTCTTAACTAAAAATATAAAATTAAAAAGGCCTAGTAAGAAGTTAAATTATATAAAGGTTAGACTATTTTTAATTATAGAATAGTAAGGATTAATTAACTATAAACTTAAACTACTAAAAGGCTTAAAATAATATCTAGTCTTTTATATATTACTTTTAGAACTAGTAGACCTAAGCACACCCTTATAAGAAACCTTTTAGTATAAAATTAAAGAAAAAGATAAATAGGAGGTTAAGAAAATTTTAGATTAGTAAGGTTAGAATTATCTTATTAAGTAGAAAAATTATAATAGTACTAAGAATATATAGGAACTACTTAAGAACCTTAAGAACTACTAGACCCTTCTATAATAGTTTTAATAAGAATAAGAGAAGACTAATTAAAAAAAGAGGAGATCTTAATCTCCTTAAAGTTAAGATTAAATAAAGGGTTAATATTACTAGCCTATACTACTTCGTCTCTCTCTAGCTCTTTAATATTTTATAATTTATAATAAACTAGTTTCTCTTCTTATTTCTCTAAATTATTAGCCTCTATATAAAGCCTTAATTAATAAGTGACTAGCTCTTGAATCTAGATTATTACCTAATAGGCGGCCTCTAACTTTTTACGCCTCTTTTTATAAATATAGCGAAGCTTAGCTTTAGAAAAAGTAAGCTTATAAAATAAACCACTCCTAGAATACTTAGTATAAGAATCTAAGTTTATACCTATCTTACACCCCTTATCATAACGTATATAGTTATTATAGTAATATATAATCTTATTAAAATAAGCACTCTCTAGAACACGCCTTCAGTGGAGAGTAGACTTAGATAGGGGATTAGCAGCATATTATAGTATAAAGAATAAATAATTATCTTTAAAATAAAGATCCTAGAGAAGAGAGATAATATTAGAACCTAATATATATAATATAATATACGCTTATAGGCACACATCCTAGAATAGACTTAGCACTAAGTTATATAAGGGTTTAAATAGTTTAAGGTTTAAATTATATAAACCGCTAGTTTAAATAGTTTATTAAATAATTTATTTAAACTATAAGAAGTTTAAATAGTTTATAGATTAAATCTATTAAATTAAATAATCTTAATAGACTTTCTTATATCTATATAGTTAGGGCTCTTACCTATAGTTTAAATCTCCTTATATTTAATTTTATAATTAAAACTAATAGTTACTTTTAGTCTTTAAAGACTTAATCTTATATTACTAAGTAATATAGAGTTATACCTTAGCTACTTTATTCCCCTTTGCTCTTTAATTACTTATTTTTAGAATATCCATGACGTTAGTTTATAATAGATACTAAATATTCTATTTAATATCTAAATTAAGACCTTTTTTTTTAGTATAGTTTTATAAAGAAGGAGATAGATATTTTTAGATTTAAGAAAGATATTTTTAGAATTAAGAAGAGATATATATAATAGTAAAGATTTTAAAGAATACTTTATTAAAAAGTAAAGATAAGAATAGAGAAAAGACTATAAAGGAATATCTATATAAAAAAAAATATTAGTATTATACTAGAATAAAGGTAAACTTAGCTATTTTTATTCTATATAAGTTATTATAGGCCTATATAAGTCTTTTAAGTTATTTATATAACTTTATACTAATATTTTTATATAGGATCTATATAACTTACTTAGAGTAAGTTATAAGAGGAAAGAAGTTAATTAATAATAAATAATTAATTATATTAAATTATTAAGCTAAGTTATTTTAATATTAAACTAAGCTATTTAAGGAACTTTTATATAGATTTATTTAATATTCTTTATTTATATATTTATATAAATATATATAGACCTTATACTATATCTTTTATAGTTTAATATATATTTATATAGAATTATATATATTAGTACTAAAACCTAATTACTTAATTTAATTTTATAATTTTACTTTTAAAATAATAAAAAAATTCTATTAGATTCTTTATTAAATTATTTATTAAATCCTTTACTAATATTCTTATTAATATTTTTATTATATTTTTAATTAAATTTTTATTAAATTTTTATTAAATTTTTACTAATATTTTTATTAATATTATTTTTAGTATTTCTATTAGTATTTTTATTTATATTTTTATTAAATTTTTATTAAATTTTTACTAATATTTTTATTAATGTTTTTATTAGTATTTCTATTAGTATTTTTATTTATATTTTAATTAATATTTTTATTAGGTTTTTTATTATATTTNATACTATTTAAGAAAAATAATAGTATTAGAGTAAAACTATAATATCTATAATAAGGAGTTACTTATAGTAGTAAAAGTATTTAAATACTAAAGAATTTATATTAAAAGCTACTTAAAACTTAATATCTTTACTAATTATAAGAACCTCTTAAATTTTATAATAATAAAAGTACTTAACTAAAGATAAGTTAGATAGGTAGAACTTTTAAGATAATATAAGTTTAAAATCTACTATATCTTAGGAAAAGAAAATAAATAGGCTAATACTTTAAGTAGATAATTAGACTATATAAGTTTAAAAGACTTAAATAAATAAGCTATCCTAAGATAAGAAGAAGATAGATTATTAATATTAAATATATAGACACTTATAATAACTATAAGGGTTAAAGGACTAAATATAATTAATAGGCTAATAGAAGCATACGATAATAATACTAAAGCTAGGGAATTATATAAAGAATAAACTAATATAATAGTACTAAGCTATTAGGGTAGAATATATATATTAGAGGAATATATTAGAGAGATAATTTAGGATTATTATAATAACTTAATATATAGGCACCTAGGAGTTACTAAGATAATAGAACTTATTTATAGGAATTATAATATACTATAACTTCAAGCAAAAGTAGAATAATATATAAAGGAATATATTAAGTATTAATAAAATAAGTTAGCAAGATATAAGCTATATAGGAAAATATAGTTCACACTTATACTAAAGACACCTTAGGATAATATTATAATAGACTTTATTACTAAGTTACTAAAATCTAAAGATCCTATAATATTAGAAGTATATAATGCTATTATAGTTATTATAAATAGATTAATAAAGTATACTATTATAGTACTCTTTAAAGAAAAATATAAAGTAGATTAATTAGTATTTATACTACTAAATAAGCTTATAAGGGATTATAGTATACCTAAATTAATTATATTAAATAAAGATAAACTATTCACCTTAAACTATTAGAAAACGTTGTTAGGAATAATTAGAATAAAGCTAAGGATATTAATAGCCTATTATCCTTAAATAGATAAATAAATAAAAAGAGTAAACTAGATATTAAAAATATACCTTAGGTACTATATAAATTAATAATAAAATAATTAGGTATTACTACTACCTATAGCATAACTAACTTATAATAATAAGTTGTCTAGGATAACTAAAATAATACTATTCTTTATAAATTATAGAAAAAATATAAATGGCTTTCTATAACTATAGGAAGGACCTAATATAGATAAAGTACTAATTAAAGCTAAAGAACTAAGAAAAGTTTATAATAAGTTAAAAGAAATTATTATAAACTTAAATAAAATAGTTAGATAATAGGCTAATAAGAATTAAAAAAATAGTCCTTAGCTAAAAAAGAGGGATAAAGTATATCTCTTAACTAAAAATATAAAATTAAAAAGGCCTAGTAAGAAGTTAAATTATATAAAGGTTAGACTATTTTTAATTATAGAATAGTAAGGATTAATTAACTATAAACTTAAACTACTAAAAGGCTTAAAATAATATCTAGTCTTTTATATATTACTTTTAGAACTAGTAGACCTAAGCACACCCTTATAAGAAACCTTTTAGTATAAAATTAAAGAAAAAGATAAATAGGAGGTTAAGAAAATTTTAGATTAGTAAGGTTAGAATTATCTTATTAAGTAGAAAAATTATAATAGTACTAAGAATATATAGGAACTACTTAAGAACCTTAAGAACTACTAGACCCTTCTATAATAGTTTTAATAAGAATAAGAGAAGACTAATTAAAAAAAGAGGAGATCTTAATCTCCTTAAAGTTAAGATTAAATAAAGGGTTAATATTACTAGCCTATACTACTTCGTCTCTCTCTAGCTCTTTAATATTTTATAATTTATAATAAACTAGTTTCTCTTCTTATTTCTCTAAATTATTAGCCTCTATATAAAGCCTTAATTAATAAGTGACTAGCTCTTGAATCTAGATTATTACCTAATAGGCGGCCTCTAACTTTTTACGCCTCTTTTTATAAATATAGCGAAGCTTAGCTTTAGAAAAAGTAAGCTTATAAAATAAACCACTCCTAGAATACTTAGTATAAGAATCTAAGTTTATACCTATCTTACACCCCTTATCATAACGTATATAGTTATTATAGTAATATATAATCTTATTAAAATAAGCACTCTCTAGAACACGCCTTCAGTGGAGAGTAGACTTAGATAGGGGATTAGCAGCATATTATAGTATAAAGAATAAATAATTATCTTTAAAATAAAGATCCTAGAGAAGAGAGATAATATTAGAACCTAATATATATAATATAATATACGCTTATAGGCACACATCCTAGAATAGACTTAGCACTAAGTTATATAAGGGTTTAAATAGTTTAAGGTTTAAATTATATAAACCGCTAGTTTAAATAGTTTATTAAATAATTTATTTAAACTATAAGAAGTTTAAATAGTTTATAGATTAAATCTATTAAATTAAATAATCTTAATAGACTTTCTTATATCTATATAGTTAGGGCTCTTACCTATAGTTTAAATCTCCTTATATTTAATTTTATAATTAAAACTAATAGTTACTTTTAGTCTTTAAAGACTTAATCTTATATTACTAAGTAATATAGAGTTATACCTTAGCTACTTTATTCCCCTTTGCTCTTTAATTACTTATTTTTAGAATATCCATGACGTTAGTTTATAATAGATACTAAATATTCTATTTAATATCTAAATTAAGACCTTTTTTTTTAGTATAGTTTTATAAAGAAGGAGATAGATATTTTTAGATTTAAGAAAGATATTTTTAGAATTAAGAAGAGATATATATAATAGTAAAGATTTTAAAGAATACTTTATTAAAAAGTAAAGATAAGAATAGAGAAAAGACTATAAAGGAATATCTATATAAAAAAAAATATTAGTATTATACTAGAATAAAGGTAAACTTAGCTATTTTTATTCTATATAAGTTATTATAGGCCTATATAAGTCTTTTAAGTTATTTATATAACTTTATACTAATATTTTTATATAGGATCTATATAACTTACTTAGAGTAAGTTATAAGAGGAAAGAAGTTAATTAATAATAAATAATTAATTATATTAAATTATTAAGCTAAGTTATTTTAATATTAAACTAAGCTATTTAAGGAACTTTTATATAGATTTATTTAATATTCTTTATTTATATATTTATATAAATATATATAGACCTTATACTATATCTTTTATAGTTTAATATATATTTATATAGAATTATATATATTAGTACTAAAACCTAATTACTTAATTTAATTTTATAATTTTACTTTTAAAATAATAAAAAAATTCTATTAGATTCTTTATTAAATTATTTATTAAATCCTTTACTAATATTCTTATTAATATTTTTATTATATTTTTAATTAAATTTTTATTAAATTTTTATTAAATTTTTACTAATATTTTTATTAATATTATTTTTAGTATTTCTATTAGTATTTTTATTTATATTTTTATTAAATTTTTATTAAATTTTTACTAATATTTTTATTAATGTTTTTATTAGTATTTCTATTAGTATTTTTATTTATATTTTAATTAATATTTTTATTAGGTTTTTTATTATATTTTTATTAAAAATTACTTATTATATTTTTTTATTCTATTATTTATTAAATTCTTTATTATATTACTTATTAAATTACTTATTAAATTTTATATATCTTTATATATATATATTTTTATATATATTTTTATATATATTTTTATATATATCTTTATATATATTCTTATATATATCTTTATATATTTTTATATATATATATTTATATATATTTTTTATACTTTTATATTATAGAAGTATACTTCTATAAAAACTATTTTATTATTTATATTCTATCTTATAAATATATATAGGTTTATGCTATATAGTTTAAACTTATATAGTCTTAGTTTAAATAGTTTAAATTTATAAGAATTTATTTTTATCTATATTTAAGTATTATTCTTATTTAAAGGACTATCCTTTTCTTTCTTTACTTTATATAAAGTTTTAAGGCTTCTATATATCTTTATAAGTTTTATATATAATTTCTTTATTCTTCTATATAAGTTCTTTTTTAATATATAATTAAGCTTATACTTTTTATAAAAGCTTATATAAATTAGTACTTTCTTAAATAAAAGTATAGAAAAATATATTATTAAAATTTATTTAAGGTATAATCTTAATAGCTAATATATTATAATATAAGTTAATAAGATTACTATAAAGATCTATAATAAGTTTATATTAATTTAGTAAGAAAATATACTATTTAATACTTTTCTTAAATATAAGGTAATTTATATATATATTATTATAAAAGTATAGATTACTTCTATAAAATATAAAGTAATTAAGAGATTTTTTATAAAATTTATATACTTTTTCTTTAGAGTTATACTAAATTATATAGCTTTAAAATAAGATAGCCTTAAAAATATTAAACTAGCTAAAATTCTTATAAGTTAGTATAGAATTATAATAAAATAATAAAGATATATATATACTATATTTTTATTATCTTTAAGATTATAGAGTATTACCTTATTATATACTTATTATATAGTAATAGTAATAGTTTTTTTTAAAGGTTTTATTATTTTTTTAGTTATTTACTCTACTTTATATAAAATTTATGCTTTCTTTTTATTATCTCTATATATTTTTTTACTAAAGTCCTTAAGATATATATTAAGTAGCTTAGATTTAGAATTATTAGAATTAATTACTATTTTATATAAGTTAATATAAATAAGTATAGATAAGAGTAGATTTAAATTAAATTAATATAGATTTAAAAATAGAAAAAAAAAAGAACTAGAGAAAATTTATATAGAAAGAAAATAGGTTAGTATTAATTTAAAATAAGATTATATTTAGCTATAAGGATTTATATAGACTATATATAGTCTATATTATATTATATAACTCTATATAATAAATAGTAGCTTTATATAGTATTTATATAGTTTACTAAGCTATTTATATAACTTTATATAAATAAGCCTATATAGGTTCTATATAACTTATATTAAGTTAATTAAAAAGGAAAGGAAATTTATTAAATAGAACTTAAATAATATACTAGTCTACTAGACTAGACTATTTTAGGTAGTCTTATATAGAGCTTATATAAACCTTCTATTATATATAAATTTATGTATCTAAGTATAATTTAATACGGATACTTTTAGGCTATATTTAGTATAAAAATTTCGCTTTGAAATGGCGACCCTCTAGTATCTTGTACAGGTTAAATGAGTGAGTATCAACTCGTATTTTCACCTCTCAACGGCTATATCGGCTAGCGAAAAGTCATTTCAATACTTATCCAAGTGCAGAGTGCTCTAATGTCTAATAGCATTATTCTAGAATATAGCTAAGGACAACAGCTCCAGCTAGCTTCAGTCCTTTGCGTCCCCAGACACGCCTACACGGAACTATCTGGACGTCGAAGTCGTTAATCAAGGCCGCATTGGTGGCATACACTGTTGCTTCAGCCTTTGAAGGGGGTTTTGGGCCTTCAAATAATTCAAGCAGCTTCGTTCGGAGCCCCTGCTTGGTTTCTACTTCGATGAAGGAGACCGGGTTGGCAACTGTCGATGCCGCGGAGTCATGATACTCAAGTCCCAGACCTTGCCATTCAACATCACAACCGCGCGGTAATTCGTCTACTTCAATCGCTAGGAATCCTGGGATATCATATGAAGCACCGTGTGAAAATCTCGCAAAGTCAGGTAGTGGCTGTGTTTCTGCCATATGCTTCACAAGACTTCCCTTGCCACCATGAACACGATCCCAGATATCGAAGTCATCCTCAAGCTCTTCTTCTTCTTCTTCTTCCCAAAGCTCACGCTCATGTATTCTTTTCCATATTTCCCATGCAATCTCCGCTTTCATCTGCACATCATCTTTGCCGGTAATGAAAGCCACACCTCCGGTCCACCAGCCGACGTTCATGGCTTTTCCGATTCTCCACAGGTGTTGTAATGCAAAGCATGTTCTTTCAAAGAAATTTCTCTCATCAATTGGTGCGATATATTCTCCATCCTCAGGGGGTCCTGGCTGGAACACTTCCATTGAAGCCGGCACTAATGGTATCTGTCCCGCAACATAGACTAGCGACGAGTCTTTCGCTTTGAGCAAAGGGAATTTGATCGCTTGTGAGTAGGGTCCAATGTTTGCTGGTGCCCAATATGATCTTGACTGTATATGTAAGCCATCCCGAGCTTTTTGAGGCCCGAATCCAAGGACAAATGATATCATCAAACTCACCCCCTCGGGCAAAGCGTCTCCACAGGCTATCGTTACCCGTGCTGGCGGATTCGGGAGAGTGAAGAGCCGCTCGTAAACACTATTGACGCTGCCAAAGTCCGTCATAGAACGCAGTAACATGATTGTGAAGGCGATGTCATCGGGCGTACAAGGAGCATAATCCCTAAGAATGTCAAAGAGCTTCGCCTTGATGCCCATCATTTGCTTTTCTGCATCACATCCACTCCCAACTGCTGTGAGATTCGCAAGTATGAGCTTTGAGCCATTGCTGATGATGACAACCCTTGGCTCAAAAACATTCCGCACATCTGATAGCTGCTCGCCGTTAGTCCCATTCTTGTTTCGGTCTGGGGTTGGCCTGGGTTCCGCAATCAATAGCTTGAACTGCTTATCCCACAATTTGTTCGGACGGATCAATGTCGTGCAACCCCCGTCATCCGTAGATTTGAAGTCCAGTTTCCTTTCAACCTTCCCTGCCCCAGGTCTAAATCCTATCCATGCTTCTCCGCCTCCACCTCTGCCAATATACCATTCATGATCTTGCACCTCGATTCTGCCTTTCCAGATCGCGGAAGGTCCGTCGACTACGAGCGTTTCATACTCTCCGCCCTCGCCCAGGACGCTACCTCCAAATCTAGCTATACTCCGCTCGACCTTTGTTCTCACACTTGGGTCCATTAGATTGGACCATAGTAAGCCTTCGTCGAGGCCGCCGGAAGCAACTTTAACAATACGCACATCAAAGCCAACAGCTGCCATATCATCGAGCAATCCGCCAGGCGAACTGGGTGGGAGAGATGGGTACTGCCACAGATAACTCAAAGGAACCAAATCAAGACGTCGAGCCACGGACTCAATCCTAGTACGTTGGTAGGTGGAAAGGATGGCGCCCGAACAGACTGCATTCACCATGGGGTGGGCAATTATAACTTTCCTAAGGAGAGGCAATAGGCTCTCTGTCTCGTCAACTGATTTGTCCGTATTTGATCCAGGATGATAGTCTTTTGCTGAGTTCGCAGCTATCCCGCAGATCTCTTGACGGTAATGTGGAAGCCCGAGAGCTTCGGCATAGAGAGGTATGATACTATGGCCTGCGGTCTGATACATGTAGCTATTCAGATCTTCTGTAGTAACAGACGTAGATGTTATTTCTGGAGGGTAAAGGTTTGCAAGTGCTATTACCCGGTGCTGGTTGGCGATGCAGTGCAACAAAGCATAGAAGGAATCCTTCCCGCCAGATATTAGGCCGACGACATTGAGCGACTGCGAGTTGATGGCCATATTTTCAGTTATGGAATTTTTGGCAGGGTTTAAAATGATTTTTGCCGTAAGTAAAGGTACAGTGCAGGGGCTGAAAGCAGCATTTTCCACCGCTTTGCTCCATAAGTCGAGCTCTCATTAGACTTCTTCAATCGAAATATGAATCTAGATCACCATTCGAGCCCAAATGGAGCGAACTTCCTCCCATAATTGTGTATTCGTTGCGAAGCACAACTAACCTAGGTAATTGCTGCTGATTGCCGGACGTGGCTATTGTTCAAGCAGAAGTAAGAGAGAATTCTGCGACGGTCAACCCGTCTACTGTATGAATAGCCGCACTTTGGCAGAAGAAGACGCCCCAGCGTCGTTCTCGACACAAGAGCAAAGTCCCCATCCATAACTGCGGTTTTATGTCCGAGCGCCAAGCCCGGGCATTGGAGCTCGTAAAGGCAGTGTCGCCTTTGTCAGAAACCAAGAAACTTCATACTCAAATTCATCATGTCAAAGACAGTGCATATAGGCTCGCCGAGCCAGTTCACTAGCTTACTTCAGTCCTCCAAGATTGTTGTCACAGACTGTATGTCTCAAGGTCTTACACATGCCCCCCTTACATGCTTCTCCTTGCCACGTCAATTGGTTTCCACGTCTAATTGGCTGATCTGATACCTTACAGTCTATGCGGATTGGTGCGGGCCATGCAAGCAGATCGCTCCTATCTACGAACAGCTCTCGGCACAGCTGTCACGGCCAAGCAAGATCACATTCGCCAAGGTCGATACAGACAAGCAAAAAGAGGTCGCCCGAACATACGGTGTCACAGCGTAAGTGTCAACAAAAAGCTGGCTTCCACGTCTGGTCGTCAACATAATCCACTTGAGCCTGGCAGGTGGGAAGTAACCTGAGCAGGTAGTCACTACGGCTATGCTGTAGACCCGATGTTTTCAGCTAGCTGTATGAGCGTACTGTAACTGACTTGAGGCTTTCGTATAGTCTACCTACCTTTATAATATTCAAAAATAGTGAGATCGTTGAGAGCATAAAAGGAGCCGACCCAAGGAAACTTCAGGCAGTAGTGAAAAAGCTTTCAGCAGAAGCGGACTCAGATGGCGCAAACGGCTTTGGAGATTGGACTGCTGTGAATCTACCCAAAGGCTACAGCGACGTGACGGACCAGGTGGATGTACGGGGTCTGGACCTCTTGAATTCGGCCAGTGAATATGGCGATGCCAGAACACTCTTCCTAAGTACCAGACCGTCTGCGTTAGACACCGGAAAGGGCAAGAGCAAAGAGTCTGCGAGTGGTGAAACGGAAAAGAAGGACTGGGTGGAAAGTGATACAGATGAGCAGCTAATGTTGTATGTCCCGTTCATGTCGACATTGAAGGTGCATACGCTCCATATCACATCTCTACCACCGAAAGAAGGCGAGAACGTTCCTATGCGGCCAAAGACAATACAGATATACTCAAATCGAGCACATGTACTAGGTTTTGATGAGGCAGAGGATTTACCGGCTACACAGGCAACCACACTGACTCCTCGCGACTGGGATGAGAAGACCGGGACCGCAAAGGTGGAGCTACGCTTTGTCAAATTCCAGAACGTCACATCACTGGTGATATTTGTGGTAGATGGTGAGGGAGACGGAGAGAAGGTTAGAGTGGATAGGCTGAGGATTGTGGGCGAGTCTGGAGAGAAGAGGGAGCTAGGAAAGCTTGAGAAGATTGGAGATCATGACTGAAGGTAACATGAACATGACATGAGGCATCTACACGGCGTTTAGGGCACAATGCATGCACAAGATTGTAGACATATCCTGACGGTTGCCCAAGAACCTGACTTCCTGAGGCACCAAGACCTTCTGTTCGAGATGTAGCAGATCCTTCTCCTCGGCCCCATCAGCATCCAAGCATCCCATAGAATAGCCAACGGCGATCTTAGTGGATCTTTCATTGTATAACGCTCAAGTTCACGCAGGGGTGTTCGATTCTCGCCACCAGCTCTCCCACGACATTGAAAAATATTCAGTGGGTAGAGCCGCGTTTGGCTGGCAACCGACGTGCAATTTCATTTCTCTGTGGCATGACTGACGCTTGAATACATCACTGAGCAGGACGTCCAGGCAACACGGGTTAGTAGTCATGCCGCCGCACGAAGAAAAAAAATTAGGAAGGCAGAGAAGATCTCCGTTGAAGTATTCCGTGCGTAGGGCTGAGCTAGTGACTCATCAGTGGGCAACTTTTGCTCGCTTCCAGGTAGTCAGGCTTCAAATTAACATGGCTCATGATGAACGGTACAATGTATCAATCAATAATAGGAAGAGGATGACCGGCTCATTGAGCGCATGATCTCAACATGACAAGTTCTGAAGCCTAGTCATAATCGCCCTACAAAGTGATGGTGCGAAAGTTATCGACTCCGTCTTAGGACTTGTTCGTTATCTCCCTGCTTTTTCCTTACTCATTTTCGAGAACAACATCTTAGATGCCCACAAAGAACGGAGGAATGGGTTGATTCAGAACAATGTCTCGGCTGCCAAACATTGAGACCAGAAATTGCGGCTTCTCCACCAGAGTATCAAGTACAATATTCCTTTCGTTCTCAACAGGCGGTCGAATGATTTCTTCTACCTTCTATATCAGGCAAATCCCTGTGGTAAATATTATTTATCATTCCGTATGCTGCTGCATAATGTTCCACTTCTATGGTTTTTCTATTCTCCTTGCATGCAGCACCCTGTACAGGCATCTACCCAGACCTACCATTTGCAGTGCAGAGCGGCTGGTTACAGGAGTGAAGTCCATGCGGATACCTAGTGCAGAGACTCTCATGCACGAGATTTCCATACCAAATCTACCTCTTAGATTTGGAAGAGCATCCAAGGTAATGGATCATGCCCGGCGAATTCTTTGGATCCACCCCGCTGCATGACCCGCAGGATGCGGCATCGATCCTGCAAAATTCCCATCGTGCGATATTTTGCAAGGTGTGCCCTGCAAGCTGATCAATAACATGCATATTGGAAAGTCGAGAAAACCGAATCCATTGTCATGTCCATGAGTCGTGCATGCTCTGATGAAATTCATTCTCGACTCGCTTTTGCTCGATTCTCTATCATAGCCTCAAAGAGCCTGTCTCGGGACAGCACAAAGGTAGAGAACATGCAAAGCTCAAGTTTCAGGGGTACCTGAACGAGCTGAAAACAATCGTCCCTGTGGAAGCTAACGAAGGAACTACAGAGAATGCACTTCTCACAAGCAAATGGCTACTGCTGCATGGACTCACCCCGAACCACGCATGAGGGAAGCTTGGAAGAAAACCACAAAGCCTGGTCTGTAAGTTTGATGCTATCTTATCGACAGCGTAGGATATGAAACATTCACCGCCCACGGTTCGTGGGACGATGGAGAATGCAGCTTGGGCCGTTTGTGGTCCACACAGTCATAACCACCTGCCTATCTCATACTCCACAATCAATGCATGAGAGACCAAAGCGGTGTGCTTCAGCCCCAGAGTCCATCAAACGCCATGACCCATGGGTCATGGAACCAAATCCTGGGGTTATCATCCCACTCGGGGGCCTGATAACGGGGATCAGTGCTAGAGCAAGAACTCGCTCTCTCCTGGGCACTTCCTATCGACAAGATTTACATATCGGCACTTCGTAGGCATAGATTCATCAAAAAAAGCAAAACAGACTGTATCTCATACGGTAGGATGGGCATTGTAGGTGTAAAACGATCTTGGGAATCTTTTGCCATCAATCTGCTCGAGCCCACCCAAGCTTTCACCAATTGATTATCGGCAAGATCAACCATAGAACTGATAATCACAAGATCAACAGATCGCCTCCAAAATCCCAAAAGCCGTCCCCCTCTAGTTCTTCCTCCACCACGAACCCGTCCCCTTCCCAGCACCATCCTAGTCTCCCAAGAAGAAAAACATTACACATATACTCACAGACTACACTCCAACTACTGCACCTAACACAAACCCTCACCTAACCAAACCCTTAGCACAATCCTCAATTCCCATTCCAACCCACGTGTACCAGTACTTTAGTATCGCTAGACTTGACCCTCCCCAACCCCCCGGATCCAAACCCAAGGGATTTACCTTCCCTCCCCTACCTCCCTAGCCCAGGGGATCATCATGATCTAACCTCCAAGAAACGATCGTCAGGAACGCACAATAAACCATCCAACCAGATCCCCCTCCTCTAATCCCTAGTCCCAGTAGAGAGTTTAGTGTGTAAGTAGTGCCCAAAACCCAAACCCAAACCCCAACACCCCGAACACCCAATTCCCATCCCGCCCGCGGCAGCTTCTAGCGGGTTTCATTCCAGCACAGGGCGGCCTGAATGGATTGCGTTATTCAGTGTGAGCTGCACAAGAGGTCGGTTAGAGGGTTTACTTTCAATGGGAGGGAAGGATGTGGGGTGGGGCCTGAACGACTAGTGAGGGAGTGAAAAAGCATGATGATGGCATTTATGCACTCAAGTTAAAACAAATCATAGAAGTAATTATTCTTATTTTAGGTGTCCCATGCAGTTTCGAGATACACAGTACATCCATTGGTAACGTTCCTGGCCAGGCGAAGGTGACGGTCAGGTCCTTCTACAGGTGAAAAGTTCTGGGCCTGTGGTGGCTTACAATTGAGGGTTAAAGGGAAGCCTCAAAAAAGCCACCGGCTGCATCCCGGGGAGCCGGTATCACCGTATCAGACCCATGAATTTTTTGTTATTCATTAGTTGACCCTTGGATATGCACTCCCCTTCACCGTTATCACATGCTGGAGGTGGAGCTGGCCTTTGCCAATTTTGCCTTTTTGCTCTTAGCTAATTGATGGGGCCTTGCTCACCGATTCTCCACCCCGGCTAATGGTACGCCCATTGTTGTTGCTAACGCTTTCTTTTCACAATCAAATTTCCCTTCATTTCTAGCTTGTTCTATTGGTGCTTCTTTTGTCTTTATCGATAGTGATAATGTAGTGACAGGTCTAAAGATAGCCCCCAACTTGCCTCTCCAAATTCAGCTGCTGAACACGTCTTCGTCACGTACATCGTAGATCGCTATTTCACCTTGCTTTCGGCCAGATTTGGACTTTAGATATTCGTTAGGTACCCATTTTGCACGTACAGTAGACATGATTTGAAACAGTGAATCAACGCGTCGCCAAGCCACGGGAGAATGACACAATAGTATTTGATGGTTCAGGGACTTGACACCAGCTTTCTGGGATCGTCCAAGCTAAGTATTGGACGCTTCGATGACTGCGATCAGACACACGCTCCTGTCATCTTCCACGTGGAGGAATGTGGAGAAGTCCAAACACTCCGGTATAGCGGTCAAAGGGTAAAAGTGGGGTCATCACACTTCAACCGAGGGAGCATATCTAATGCCGGCAACGATATCTCTAGCATTCTACCGGCCTGTTCGCTTCAACATGCAGGATGAAATCAACGTTTGAGGATAATCCTGATCCTCGATCAAGGTTGAGGGGAATACTCTTCCGTCGAGCCTTTTCCAGATCTTGAAGCCTAGGTGTAGTCTAGCAATGGACTCGGTTTGGCACCAACCGCAAGGGGTGTTGACGGGTCCACTGAGAATGCCTTGTTGGGTATGGTTATCTGCCAATCTTATCCAGCCTGCGCTGGTCATCATTGCTATCGTACTAGGGCAAGCCTTTGATAAAACTTTAGCAGGTTGTTTCGACAAATCCGGCGAATTTGCGTGGGAACACTATGGTCCGGTGGCTGCTGGAGGTGTCTATCCCAGGCCGTCAACCTTTGAACATGAAGCTTTAGTCGAACACGAAATCGAGTGGTGTAGAGAGGCTCCCTCTGTGCTGCAGAAAGTTAGTAGACATAAGATCTTGTCACTACTCTATTAGTTGTTATCATCTGCCAGACTATTGAAGTAGGTTCAACATTAACGTGAATGGAGGATGTTGACGACTACCGGAGTTGGATACCATTCAAAGCAGGTCTCTTATCGGCCTTCTCCTCGTGACGCAAAGTGAATTATCGCGCAGCCCGAGACCACGCTGTGAACATTTTTACATTTTACGTTTTCCAACTGGCCGTACCTGCGCCGTACCTGCATTAGCTTATGGATGTTCCCTGCGTGCACCGATTGGCGTTCTTCTATCTTAGCAGGGGTGGCGCATGGGACGGACCCTGCAAGACAAGGCCCAATAAACGTGGCATACGGTCGCTGCTAATGCAGCGTGACGGAACCAACGGCAATGGATGCTGGTATTCACTGGCAGTAAGTTGTTCATAGAGCAGCGATACCCGCTTTACCTTTTTGATCGTGGATCTCTTGCCACGCAATATTCTGGCCAACTTGGCCTACTATTTTTAGTCGATGCTTTACGAGTTGTCGAAGCACAATTTGTGCAAGCTGGGCCTTCAGCGCATAAGTCCCTTCCCTGATAGTCTCCGAGCTACGCCGCGCTGAATATGGCGGGTATTTCGCCTGATGGTGTGCTGATCGTCAGTGTGCACGTAAAGCCTGAACGAGGCAGCATATCCCTGATCTAGCGCCGCAGCCCAAGTAAGTGGATTGTTTGGCCTCATCATGACTGAACGCAACTGTAACGCACCACGGCGGCATCAAGAACTTCGAAGCAGCTGATTAAAGCTGATTCAACGGCCCATGGTATGAATTGTGATGTTAAAGATCTTGACACATCTCTGGTCAGACGGTATACGCGCCGCACCAATGCTCTTGATGCGCATCTTGCTGACCCCGCACCGCACGGGTGCAAATTTCTGACGATCCAGAATTGAAGAGCGGGTCAGAATGTTTGTTGTGAATTATTACGCATATCGATACGGGCCATTCGGTAGGAAGAAAAGTGGTGACGCCCATCACGGGCCCACCAGAGCGGTACCTTGCAGCGTATCGCCAGTTCTGGATTACTGGAATATGTATCGAGGTCATGGCGGTTATGCGTCATCCAATTCGAGGCTCTGGCTTCCTCTTGCAGTCTGCACAGTGTAGAAAGTTTAAGGCCGTTGAGCAAGCCAATCCAGCCATACAGTCCTCGTATCTACTGTGGTATGGCGTACCATGGTATCACCTATCGATAGCTGGCCGCACTCCATACCGTGTGACAGCCGTTTGAAGGACAAATGCGGACTTTGTAAGCTGATTCTTGTGCCACATTAGAACTACCTGCATTGCAAAACATCTTCGGAAGCATGCGTATGGTCAAGTTCTTCTCCCTCAGAGCTGTGCCAATGGTCATCTATAGTAATCAAAGCAGTATTAATAAGTTTCGAGCTGTGTTCGTTCGGAAGTGACTCATGTGAGACGGTTGCGTGCAGCAGGAACTGCTGAGCCCCCCGTAGGTTTCGTGTGCTGATGCCTTGCCTGAGGATTGCCTTTCTGTTCGTTGGTTACTCTGCGCCTCGGTGCTGCAACCACCTGAAATAATGCCCTATGATCCAATGCAATGGACGTTTATCGTCGGGATTCGTACCAGTGAGAAGTCTCGTGAAGCGTGAAGAAAGCCATCATTGGCCGTAGGGATATTGGCTATTGGTTATTGGCTCCGGGGCGCTTGGGTCTGGGTGTCGGTCGCAATTGCCCCAGAATTCCAGACTTGGACTTGCACAAAGCACAATTAATTCGGGAGGGCCCAAGTTTCATTCGTCAGCCTTTGCCTCTGCGTAGCTCTGCGTATTTAGTCGCACGCTTAATGATCTTTCGTAAAGCGCATTCGCTGCTGTAGTCAGCCCTCGAGGGTGTGGGTGGTGCACTAAGACGTCCTTAGCAAGGAGCGAGAGACTACCAGTAGCTTCACTGTTGCATCCAAAGCGGCACTGGAACTTGAGCAAGTGAGATGCTGGGATTGCTTTTTGGGCACATTGCACTAACGCATGCGACCGGAGTAGACTCGACATGGGTGCATGGCTGGCTCTCAGGAGATGCTGGGATGCTGGGATGCTGGTGCGGACTGCGCCATCACATCCTCCCGAGTCCCCCATACGATTGATCTGTCTATGCTCTAACCCACATTCGTCCCTAGGGATTTTAGGTCTGCTGCTCCATTTTGGTGTACTCTAGGTGCACTTCTCTTCGCCTAAGTGGAGAAGCACCGAAAGGTCAGCGTTACTTTACTTTACCCGCCCTCTGCCCTCCACATTCTTTTTCCTACTGTCTCTATCAACTAGATCTATCCCCTCGTCGACAGTCTACCTCTTTTCTTTTACTAACCTCTTCTTTGTAATTTATCTTTTGAGATCATTGATCTAGGGCTCCTTCTTTACTCGCCCCATTTCAATCTTCTCGCTGTCACTCATTTGGCATTTCTGCCACAGAACCAACCTTTCAATAGCACCCCATCAATAAAACCTATTAGACAGACGTTTGGATAGTCAAGCTCTGTTGTCCGGTCACTCCTTCAGACACTACAATATACAATAAACGTATTCATCTTTTAACGTGCGAACGGAACACGAGCCCGTTGGATAAATCGAGCACATATAAAGAAAGAGAGGTATGGTGATCTTGGGTATTGAAAGGCAACTGCACAGCACTAATAACCACTTCTCTGCAGCTGGCCTAATATATAAACTCTGGCTATGGCTTCTTCACAATCAATTCATACCCAGAATATGGGTCAATCACCATTCTTCTACTACAATCCGGAATCAAGCTCGGAAAACAGGCTTCATGGCCACTTCTCTCCGCATCCGCACGCAGCGCAAGAAAATTTACCGATGCACCATTACCAGCAACAAATGTACTACCAGGAGCCAATGATGCACAGCCAACAATCTATAGTATACGCTCAGTTGCCCTCAACCGGCCCACACGTCTATGGCCCTCAGAAGTCGGTATTGGCTATGAATTCACCTCGTCCTTTACAGCAGAAGCCCTCTTTTCTCTGTCAATATCCAGGACCCCAGCAACTTTCGATTGACACCGAGTGCAACCCTCCGGATGTCTACATTTATCCCTCCACACCGCCTCTTTCGACTTCTGGAAGCTCGGCTAGCAGCCCACCGTCTACCTGTGATATCTTGCCTACTCCACTGACAGGAGGCTACATGGGTCTCGACAATATCGAAGGTGTGAAAGAAGGATGCGAAGGCGACGTGCAAAGCGAGATCCTCGCGGGCGGGGATTGGACTAGATGCTGTTCACCACCATTGACTCCTGGTACGTTCTATATCACATCATTGAGGAACGATTATTCCTCGCTAGAAATGATTCTTGGGACGGATTAATCAATGACTTTCTGTGTTGGAGTATATTGGTTCAAATATTGGAGGGTCGTGTGGCTAATTTGTGGTGTCCGTAGTATTTATTCACCCGCCTTCGCTAATGGGAAGCCAAGCCTCCGACCTCCTTTCCATTAACTCTTGCCCATCCCTTTCCCCTTCCCCTTCACCAGTCCCGACTTCCGTCATATCTGATGTCGACTTCGACTTCTGCGATCCTCGCAATCTGCTAGTCGATACCCGCCACACAAATAATATTGCGTCCGCGGTTGACTTTCCAACTTTGCCCACTCTATGTTCAGGGGATGACGAAGAACACAAATTGATCCTCGGAGGTGATCTCAGCCTGATCAAACACGAGTCACATTTCAACAAACCATTTGAGTCACTATCGGCCTCTACACTCGGTGGTCTGCCAAGTTTTGATACATTCTCTGATCTCGACTCTGAGAACGAGTTTACTACCGATCTAGCCAGGTTCTCACCATCAGCAAACACCGTCTACCTCGGCAACAAGAGACAGCGACTTGACCTCACTCCATTTGACGAAGAAGAGTTTCTAAGCGAGGATAGTTTTGAAGATTTCGAGAACGCAGACCACTTTGCGTCACTTGGTCTACTGACGCCCCCGGACTCTCGCCGTGCTTCGGAAGACTCATCGATCAAGATGAAAGCCACCAAAAAACGCACGCTACCAAAGAAGTCCAATAAGAAAAATGCCAACATGTCGGACTCCGATCCTAGCGTGAAGCATGAGGAACACTCGCATGCCAATGACTCAAACGCGGAGCAAGACGCCAATGCTCAGGAGTCCTCGTCGACCCGGGATAGTACCGCTGCTCCCTCTGATGGCAACGCCATTACATCAAGCACGGACACAACTGCTACCTCTGTGCAACCTGTCGCTCGTCGTGGCCGCAAGCAGTCTCTCACCGATGATCCTTCCAAGACCTTTGTCTGCACCCTTTGCTCACGCCGCTTCCGCCGCCAGGAACATCTTAAGCGTCACTACCGCTCTCTCCACACTCACGATAAGCCATTTGAGTGCAATGAATGCGGCAAGAAGTTCTCCCGTAGCGACAACCTCTCGCAACACGCTCGTACTCATGGAAGCGGTGCCATTGTGATGGGTGTTCTTGAGGATGGCGAGTTGCCACCAACTGAGACTGGCAGCCCTATCGACCATGCAGATGCAGGTGCTCTAGGCGCTGTCCTGTTTGAGGCTGCTCAAGCTGCAGCCGCCGGCACATCCAGCAGCTCATCATGTGGAAGCTCTCGTAGGGACAGCACAAGCCCTGCACCATCACTCGAGAACGGCAAAGCAATGAAGAAGCGGAAGAGAGAAGAATAGATGCTTGTTACCCTGTACCATATTTACTACGACATTATGATGCAACGGACGGTCCGCCCCCGGCGTGACGCAGATATGGCTTTACCTGCCAAAAGTGTTGCTGTACTCATAAAGGAGATCTCTTCTAGAGAGGCGTTTGCACGAGCTTTAGCGGTTTAAGAGGTGGGGGCTTGCTCGTGGCCGCCCAACGGTGTTCGGAGGATGTTGCTTTTCTTTACCTTTCTCTGTAATTTTATTCGGGATTTGGACGGTTTAGCATTCTCTACTGTTCATTCTACAACTTTTTTTTCTATGCATGTTGCACGCTCTGTGCCGGTCACCTTGCTCGACATAGCGAACATCATTGGATGAATGGAATATCAATTGTTCAAATCCATTGTTGTTCTGCATGGTGAACACATTTCCCACATCGCTGCCGCTCGTGATCGTAGTCTTCCATGAATACAGCGATCTGTGCTTCCAAAGATTTCGATAGCGGCAATCTATTCAGGCACGAGCCCCACATTCCTATGTCAGAACTACCCTCCTGTTAACCTTCTCCATGTATAGCAACCAAGCATCTAACCCGTTTCTGCTGAGCATAGCCTTCAACCTCAATCATCATGTACCTCAGATAACCCATCACGCTCCTCTCCATCCCTCAAGCCAATCCTTTTCTACCCCACCCACACCTACACCTTACCCCGCACAACCCATATCGATACGCCGGCCTCGTGTCAGACCTGCATCTGTATCTCAATGACGCCGGAGCAAAAATTCTCTTCCAGATTTGGCGCGCGCTAACACCTGACCGATTCTGCAGCCCCACCCCTCCACTACCATTCTGGAGGCAATTTCTGGGAGAATCCAGAGCTGCTATAGCTGAGCACATGGGCTGGGTAGCCTTGTATGGGTGGCTGTTTCACTTGCTGATAAGCAGAAGGAGGTGCTGGGGCTTGAGTGGGTTTAGGCTCTTGCCTAACGCTTTTCCACGTGGAGTGCATGGTCAAAGTTTCAGACCGTTTTGGCGCCCACGAGTATGACAGATGATCATTCTGGTATCTTCAAGTAGACATGGAATAGTAGCCCGTTTCAACCGTCCTCAGCCACAGCAAACGTCACACGCAGCCAGAGACTGCATCCCTGACATCCCGTGATTATCTCTCCTTCCTCGGTATTCATCTCAAGCTCTTCTTCTGTGATGGTGTAGGCTCTTTCTTTTCCACAGCGACAGCTACGATACCAGAGGGCTTCTTGGTCGTCGTGGAGTAGGTCGTCGAGGTCGATGGTTTCGAGGCCTGGATGGGACGTTTGGGGGTTGAGGGTCGCTGTTGGGGCCTTTAGGGCTTGCGCGCGGTCGTAGTTTGTGCGCAAAGTGGGGGAAATGAGGGTCTTGTAGGCTAGTGTGATTTGGTCTACAGTGGGTTTCGTGGGTGTGGGTTGAGAGGTTTGGATCGGTGTGAATTTGTCGGGATGGTGGAGAAGGAGGGCGCGGCGGTAGGCGAGTTTGATGTCTTGCTCATTGAGTTGGTTGCGCAGAGATGGTGTAGCAGGTAGAGATAGGACTTCGTAGTGGCTTTCCTCCTCGATCTTTCCTGGCATGGTGGTCTTCTGAGTGCAAGCTGGAGAAGAGAGAGACCAGCCTAGCTAAGGTTCTCTTCTGTGGGAGTTCCATTGCTAGCGCTCAACGGTCTGCGAAAGCAAATCTTTTCCCATGATGGCCTTCATACGATCTCAGCATCAGTGAGCATTCGCCGATCAATGACGGTGTTCTTGGTCCCTTCGCCCAGTAGGTCTCCCTTACAGGTGATCTGCCGCAGGGATACGATCATAGCTTTCCCGAGCGTTGACCTTGATTGCTCGTCCTTGGCAGCTCTTGCCCCCATCAGGTTTCCTAATTACGTGTTGAAGATGGCGAACGTTCTGTATAAGGAATGCTTGCGCGTCATAGTTGACTAATGTAACTATAGCAATACATAATATATCCATTGTTGCGAACAATGCATCTGCCTTGTCATTCTGTCTACTTTCCATGACTTCCTCGAAAGCACAATGACTGCCCATTGAATGGTCATTGGCCAGCTGACGTTCTAGAGTGTCTAGCATGGCTAGCCATGACAATTTCGACGAAAATGCCTCAAAACGGAACTACGCTGCACCGTACAAACAGACCCATAAGGTGCCCAACATCCAAGAGTATCGAGAGCGCCGAGAGGAGCGGCAAGATATCTCAAATGCTACAGTACCGGAGAAAGTAGCTGAAGAAGCTCCAAAAGGCGAAGAGAAGGAAGGCATCTTAGGCGCGGCCAAGAGACATCTTCATCTTGATGGTTCAGTGAAGGATTCGAGAGTGGATGAAGAGCGTCCATATGGGAGTCAAAACCGCAATATTGAATATCCTGCCGGTCAGGACATGAAGACTAGTAATGATCACCAAGGGCAAGATGGAGAGGGACCTCAGCATGGATCTAATTTGTCAGAGGAAAATGGCGGCCAAGATGGAGCTGATCAGGCGAAAGGAAAGGGGGAGTCCTCGGTCCTTGAGAACACTTCAGAGGCCATTGACAATACCTTGGACCCAAAGCAGAAGCGGAAGAAGATGAAAAACTTGAAAAGAGACCATGCTGCCCGAGAAGTGACGGATCCTGTCACGCATCTCCGGGTCATGATTCACGACAGCACCGATAAGGAATTGACGGAGGTCCCAGAGAACGAACCACAGGCTGACGCATTAACCCGGCGTGCAACAGGTGGCAGTGCAATATCAAAGACTGAGAGCAAGCTCAAAAGGGACTCAGAGGAGCAACAGGCGGACCATACCGCTATGAAGAAGCTTTTTCCTCCGCCATCTTTCGACGCTGCTAAAGAGGAATTAGCTGGCATTTATGGTCGTGCTTTGATACTGAGTGTTGGTACGGTGGCTACTGTTGTCCTTTTATCTCTTTTAGGGAGCCAGTTTCTGAATGATACCCACAATCAACCTCGAACGTGGGGAAAAGTACCTATCTCGTTACTAATGCTCATCACATTCAGCTCCCTCGTAGCTGGGGTTATTATTTGGGCTTTGCAGATATGGACGAAGAACAAAATTCGCGGCGTTTGGGAAGATGAGGTGTGGTCTTCGGCCAGAGAACAAGAACGTAAAACGGCGGATTCTCCAATCGCTGAATCTACCCAATGGCTAAATTCAGTGGTGTCCTCCATTTGGCCACTCATCAATCCAGATCTGTTCACAAGTCTAGCAGATACTCTGGAAGATGTGATGCAAGCCTCATTGCCCAAACTTGTTAGAATGGTCAGTGTTGAAGACCTTGGGCAAGGCAGTGAGGCTCTTCGCATTCTAGGCATCAGGTGGCTACCAACTGGGGCAGCTACGAAAAATGTTTCGGAAGACGGTAAGATCAAGAGTGGGAAAGGAAACAGGGAAAGTGACCGTAAGGTTCCTGGCCAAGGGGAGGTTGACGCCGAGGAGAAATCCGATGCTGAAGGAGAGCATAGGGCAGGCGAGCAAGGTGATGAAAGTAAGGAAGATGATGGGAAAGAAGAAGGCGAAGAGCAGAATATCGCTGAGGGCATGGAGGCTGAGGAGGGCGACTTTGTCAACGTAGAAGTTGGCTTTTCTTATAGGGCGTCAAAAAGCGGCAAAAGTCTGAAAACCAAGGCTAAGAATGCACATCTTTTCCTCGCTTTCTATTTGCCTGGTGCGGTACGCTTTCCAGTCTGGGTAGAGCTTCGCGGTATCGTTGGGACAATGCGAATGCGCCTCCAGCTCTGCCCCGATCCGCCGTTCATCTCCTTGTGCACGTTAACGCTACTTGGTCAGCCGAAAGTCGAGCTTTCGTGCGTGCCTTTGACCAAAAGAGGGCTCAATATCATGGACTTTCCGATCATTTCGTCCTTTGTGCAAAGTTCCGTCGACGCAGCTCTAGCAGAGTATGTTGCGCCAAAGAGCCTTACCCTTGATCTGAAGGATATGTTAGTCGGCGATGACTTCAAGAAAGATACTACTACACGGGGCATTTTGATGGTTACTATTAAGAGAGGCATAGATTTCAAAGAGGGGGATCCTGGTTTCGGCCCGCTCAAGGAGGGATCAAGCGATGGCTATGTGGCAGTGGGGTGGGCTAAGTTTGGTAAGCCGGTCTGGTCTACTAGGGTTATAACCAAAGATATGCAACCTGTATGGGAGGAGACTGCTTTCATACAAATAGGCCCACAGGAACTGAACGCTGAGGAGCGTCTGCGCGTGCAGTTGTGGGACTCTGACCGCACATCTGCCGATGACGACCTTGGAAGAATCGAGGTTGATCTCAAAGAGCTGATGCATAACCCGAAATCGAAATGTAACATGTGGCATCGCACCGACGGCTTCCAGGCTTTAGAAGGAAATGAGAAGATGCCAGGGACTTTGGATTGGAGCGTGGGATACTACCCCAAACTCAGGATTCAAGCCGAACAATTAGAGAAGCAGAAGGTTGAACCGGAGGTTAAAAACTTTCAGGATCTAAAAGACAAAGTATCTCAGGAGGCGCAGAAAATGCTTCGTGAAGCCCAGGAGAGGGATGAATCAATGGAAACAGACCAACAGAAAGCTCAATTGCTGAAAGCTAAAGAAGGTAGGACGCCTCCAACCCTTCTGTTGTTGATAACTGACATTGTCTCCCAGATGAAATGATATCTTCTACGCCGCCTCTAGACGACTATCCCACTGGTATCTTCTCAATACAGATACACAATATCACTGGACTCGAATTCGAGAAGATCAATAAAACACAAGCCGAAGGTGATGAGGGCGATGAGACAGAAGCAGGATCGGGCGATCTACCTTCTTCGTATTGCACCATCATTGTGAACCACCTAACGGTATACAGGACTCGCACTAAACCCAAGAGTTCCAACCCTTTCTTCAATGCAGGAACAGAGCGGCTTATCCGAGATTGGCGTACGTCGGAAGCAATGGTCTCTGTTAGGGACTCGCGTGTCCATGAAAACGATGCATTGATGGGCATTGTATACCTGCCTCTCGGCAAACTCGTGAGAGAGCGCTCTCAGGTGATGGATTTTTACCCACTCGTTGGTGGCATCGGCTACGGCAGGGTCCGGATATCAATGGTTTTCCGTTCTCTTGAGCTCCAGATGCCTAAGGAACTACTGGGGTGGGATTATGGCACAATAGAGATTACCTCTCCCATCACATCGAAAGACATAGCCTCCGATCTCGGTAGCATGAGGCTCAAGATCCACTCCGCAATTAATCGTGGCAAGATGTATACCTCCCAAACGGACACAGCAGGAGAAAGCCGCTGGACAGGCAAACGTGACCGGGCCGTACGTATCGCAATCCGCAAGCGATATTCCTCCTGCCTCGTAGTGGAGTTCCGCAAGAATCAAATCATCGACAAAACGCCTGCCTTCGCTGTACTTTGGCTAAAAGACATTCCAGACGAGGAAGACCGAACATTCACTCTGCCCGTCTGGCGAGGCGACTACAATAAACTCAAACGCGCACAATCAAACTGCACCTCCGAAGACCTCGGAGAAAAAGCCGGCACCATCAACGTGCCCTTAAAATTCTACCGCGGCCTAGGAGCCTACCATCACAAATTAGCAAGTAAAAGCCCCAACCTCCAAGACGTCCTCGAAGTCCTCTCCACCGCCAACGACAGCCACGAACTCCGCACCGCCATGGCCGGTGATGACGACGATACCTCCTCCAGCGACTCCGACAGCTCCGACTCCGATGAAGAAGACAGCGGGCCTAAACACGCCGCTACTGGTCTTGTCAAGAAACTAGTCCCAGCTGTTCCTGGTGGTGAACAGGTTGTTGAACAGGCTAGGGATTATAAGAAGAATGAGAAGCAGTTGCATAGAAGGCATAGGGGGTTGATGCAGTGGAAGGTGGCGCGGACGGGACAGTTTTTGAAAATAAAGGTGGAGCATGGAAAGGAGAGGGTGGTGGAGAGGTTTAGTCATCATGAGAGAGGGCCGGGGATTGAGACGGAGGTTTGAAAAAGGGGACAGGGAGGGGGAGGAGGGGGAGGTTTGAGTGAATAGATGGGGAGTAATGTAGAAATATATATATATTATATACACCCCGAACCTAGGACTTCAAATTACTCTTCCGGGACGGGAAAGGGAGCAGGAGGGCGTAGCGAGGGAGTATAAGGAAGTAGTGAAGGAGTATAAGGGAGCACTGAGGGAGCACTAAGGGAGCATTAAGGCGTAGTAAGTGAGTAGAGAGGACGTAATAAAAGAGGAGAGATTCTAGCTTCTCAGAAAGCCTAATTTAGGTATACCCTACTTAGCTATGACTGCTCCTGTTATTTATTTAATAGTGGTCTCCACGCAACGTTCTTGGCTCTTAACTAGTCTAAGGATCGCCCTACTTAGTAAAGTTAGATTTATTCTATATTTGTAATACTGCTTCTATCTATTATGATTACTATTATATGAAGCATTCTAATTTTCTAAGTAATGAAACTCCCTATTAAACCTAGTAAGAAATAGAACCTAAGCTATTATATATTTGCAGCTCCTTAGTATAATTAATAAATACCTAAAATATCTTAAAATAAAAAAGGATATTAAGTATTAATCTTATAGTAAAACTTATTAATTATAAAGTTTTAGATTTTAATATTATAATATATTTTAACTATATTATTTTCTTTTACTAAAGAAGATACTAAAATTTATATAGAAAGTTATACTAAGAAATTAGAATATTTCTAATACTCTTATATAGAAAGTAACTTTAAAAAGTATTTTATTATAAGGTAAAGGCTACTTAATTATATTTAATAGTATTTAAATATTTTTACTAGCCTTTTTAAATATACTAGTTAGTCTATAAGAGGTTATTAAAAGTTTTAGTTAAATTTACTATAAGTTATATCTATCTTAGTTAAGATTAAATAAATAAAATTAGATATAGAATTTAAATAGCTCTTTAATAATTATCTAAAATAAATAAATAATAATATATTATTCTATAATAATAAGCTTAAATTCCTAGGTAAGAATAAAAAGAAGTTTTTTTATATTATTTAGTATACCTATACTTTAAAAGATAAATAGAGTAGGATTATACTTATAGAAATATATAAGTATCTTATAGATATACTTAAGAAATATAAGCTATTAGTAGAAATAAATAGTAAGCTAATTAAATTATTATTATAATAGATATTATTAACTAATTATTTAATCTTATTAGTTTTAGAGTATTTAGCTAAATTTTATATCCTTTATAAATTCTTATACTTACTAGTAAGCTACTAGCGTTATAGTAGCTATAGAGTAAATAATTTTAAAAATTTAAATCTCTTTCTTATCTTAAATTAATACCTAAAGTTAGGATTTATTATATTAACTATAGGTATAAAGATAGATCTATATAAAGTTACTATTATTAAAGAATAACTAAGGCTAAAGACTTATTAAGAAGTCTAAGTCTTTTTAAAGTTTATAAATTTTTATTATTATTTTATTTATTATTATTTTATTGTCGTTGCACCTCTTACTAGCCTTTTAAAAGGTAGTAAGGAGGGTAGGAAAATAAAATTATTTAAATAATTTAATAATATAAAGTAAGTATTCTAATAGCTATATTAAAAGTTTATAGAAGTATTCTTACTATAATATTTTAACCTAGCCTAAAAAATTAGGGTTAAAATTAATATATTAGTCTTTATTATTACTAGTATTTTATCTTAATCTAATAATATAGGCTATTAGTAGCCTATAGCCTTTTTATTATATAAAATAATACTAGTAGAGTAAAACTATAAAATATATAACTAAAAGCTATTAGTAATAGTAAATATTTTTAAGTAATAATATTATTATTTAGAGAGGAGTTTATACCTAATAGAGGTACTAATAAATTATAATAAATTATAAAGGTTTATAAAGTTAAAAGAGCTAATATTATAATAAATATACTAAGCGCTTAAGCTTATAATTTATAACTTTAAGATAATATATTATATAGGGAAAACTAACTCTATTAATCCTCTATTAAGAAGGTCTAATTATAAAGGTACTTTTTTTTATAATATAACTCTCCTACTAATATTATAAAATAAGTTATTATTATAATTAAGGGAAGAGTATAAGCCGCGTATATATATTAATAATAATATATTATAGATAGCTTTCCTAATTATAGATATTTAAATAGTAATATTAAAAAGAACTATAAAAAAGTTTATTAAAAGCCCCTATAAAGAGTCTTAAAGATTATTAAAATAAGTTATTTATAAGCTATAAGACCTTAATAAATAGGTTATAAAGTTCTAAAAAGATAAAGATATTATTATAATATAATATTATATAGCTTATATAGATTAGTCTTTTAATAAAAAAAACCTTTTAAGGTATAAAGGATAACTATATATTTTAAAGGATAATATTTTTTAGTAAGAGCTAATTAGTAGATACTATAATAATCCCTTAATAAAATATTTTAGTATTATAAAGATATTAGAGCTCTTATAATAGAAATATTATTAAGCTAATATTATAGAGTAAATATAAAATTATATTAGAACTTATAATATCTACTAAAGGATAAAGGTCCCTTAATATTATCTTTATAAAAAATTATAATTCTTACCCTTACTAAAAGGGCTATAGTAAGAGTTAATTATAGATTTTATAATAAAATTACTACTAAGTAAGTATAATAATATTATTTATAATTCTATTCTAATAATAGTTAATAAATTTATAAAAATAACCTATTATCTCTTTATTAAGAAAATAATTATAGCTAAAGAACTAGTAAAGCTTTTCTTCTTTAAAATATTATATTAATTTAGTATACTAGTAGGTATAGTAAGTAATTAAAATACTTTATTTATTAATATTTTTTAATTAAGTATTTATTATTATATTATAATTAAGTATTATATAAGTACTACCTTTTATCTATAAATAAATAGTTAGATAGAAAGGTAAAACTAAATATTNTATTAGTAGAAATAAATAGTAAGCTAATTAAATTATTATTATAATAGATATTATTAACTAATTATTTAATCTTATTAGTTTTAGAGTATTTAGCTAAATTTTATATCCTTTATAAATTCTTATACTTACTAGTAAGCTACTAGCGTTATAGTAGCTATAGAGTAAATAATTTTAAAAATTTAAATCTCTTTCTTATCTTAAATTAATACCTAAAGTTAGGATTTATTATATTAACTATAGGTATAAAGATAGATCTATATAAAGTTACTATTATTAAAGAATAACTAAGGCTAAAGACTTATTAAGAAGTCTAAGTCTTTTTAAAGTTTATAAATTTTTATTATTATTTTATTTATTATTATTTTATTGTCGTTGCACCTCTTACTAGCCTTTTAAAAGGTAGTAAGGAGGGTAGGAAAATAAAATTATTTAAATAATTTAATAATATAAAGTAAGTATTCTAATAGCTATATTAAAAGTTTATAGAAGTATTCTTACTATAATATTTTAACCTAGCCTAAAAAATTAGGGTTAAAATTAATATATTAGTCTTTATTATTACTAGTATTTTATCTTAATCTAATAATATAGGCTATTAGTAGCCTATAGCCTTTTTATTATATAAAATAATACTAGTAGAGTAAAACTATAAAATATATAACTAAAAGCTATTAGTAATAGTAAATATTTTTAAGTAATAATATTATTATTTAGAGAGGAGTTTATACCTAATAGAGGTACTAATAAATTATAATAAATTATAAAGGTTTATAAAGTTAAAAGAGCTAATATTATAATAAATATACTAAGCGCTTAAGCTTATAATTTATAACTTTAAGATAATATATTATATAGGGAAAACTAACTCTATTAATCCTCTATTAAGAAGGTCTAATTATAAAGGTACTTTTTTTTATAATATAACTCTCCTACTAATATTATAAAATAAGTTATTATTATAATTAAGGGAAGAGTATAAGCCGCGTATATATATTAATAATAATATATTATAGATAGCTTTCCTAATTATAGATATTTAAATAGTAATATTAAAAAGAACTATAAAAAAGTTTATTAAAAGCCCCTATAAAGAGTCTTAAAGATTATTAAAATAAGTTATTTATAAGCTATAAGACCTTAATAAATAGGTTATAAAGTTCTAAAAAGATAAAGATATTATTATAATATAATATTATATAGCTTATATAGATTAGTCTTTTAATAAAAAAAACCTTTTAAGGTATAAAGGATAACTATATATTTTAAAGGATAATATTTTTTAGTAAGAGCTAATTAGTAGATACTATAATAATCCCTTAATAAAATATTTTAGTATTATAAAGATATTAGAGCTCTTATAATAGAAATATTATTAAGCTAATATTATAGAGTAAATATAAAATTATATTAGAACTTATAATATCTACTAAAGGATAAAGGTCCCTTAATATTATCTTTATAAAAAATTATAATTCTTACCCTTACTAAAAGGGCTATAGTAAGAGTTAATTATAGATTTTATAATAAAATTACTACTAAGTAAGTATAATAATATTATTTATAATTCTATTCTAATAATAGTTAATAAATTTATAAAAATAACCTATTATCTCTTTATTAAGAAAATAATTATAGCTAAAGAACTAGTAAAGCTTTTCTTCTTTAAAATATTATATTAATTTAGTATACTAGTAGGTATAGTAAGTAATTAAAATACTTTATTTATTAATATTTTTTAATTAAGTATTTATTATTATATTATAATTAAGTATTATATAAGTACTACCTTTTATCTATAAATAAATAGTTAGATAGAAAGGTAAAACTAAATATTAAAATATTTTTTATATATATTTATAAATTTTAAGTAAATTAATTAGGTTAAGTTACTACCTATTACTAAATTTATATATAATAATAGTTTTTATAGTAGTATTAGCTACTTATTATTCTATATTATATATAGCTACTACCCTAAAATTTATTAAAAAGCTAGGGATAGCTTCCTAGAAAAGAAGGTGCCTATAGTAAAGAAATATATAAAATAGCTATAAAACTACTAAAAAAAGATAAAAATATATTAATAGTATATTATTAAAGTATAAATAAAATATTATAATAAAAACTATCTATAAAAAGAATATAAAGTAGGTAAATTAGTTATATTATTAACTAAGAACCTTAAATAAAAGTAACTTAGTAAGAAGTTATCTTATTAGTTTATTAACTTATTTAGGATAAAGAATAAAGTTAGGGTATAAATATACTACTTAATATTATCTATAAATTATTAAATTTATAATATTTTTTATATATTATTACTTAAGCTATACTAATTATGTAATAATATAAAGTTAATAGAATTTATATAGCCCCCTAAACTTATTAATAATAAAGAATAGTAGGAGATAGAAGAAATTATTAATAAAATATAAAATAAGAAAGATATTTAGTATAAGGTTAAATAAACTAGGTAAAGTAATATCTATAATTAATAAATATTAAAAGTAGACCTTAATACTATATTAATATTAAAGCGCGCTTATAATAAGTAAATATAATAATAATAAAAGTTAAAGAAGAAATTAACTTAAATAATATAATATATTAAGCTATTTAATATAATATAACTATATTACTATTACGCCTAGTTAGAATAAGGAGATAATTATAAAAATTTAATAAAAATAAGTAGTTATATATCTAATAATATTATAGAGGTAAAGGAATAATATAAGTATACTAAGATATAAGCGCTATATACTTATTATAGGTTATTAATAGAATAAAAAATAAAAAGATTAATAATATTAAAAAAGTATTTAAAAGACTTATATATTATAACTAATATATTATATTATAGCTAATATATTATATTATAGTTAATATATTAATATTATATCTATAATAAATAGGTAGTAAAGTTTAACTATAAAAGTATTTAATATTATAAAAGAAAGGCTCTTATTATTAGAAAAATAACTTTAAGATATAAATACTACTAATATTAAATACTAAACTCTAAACGCTAGAAAAAATAAAATAAAAAATATAATTAGGCTTATATAGAAGCGGTTAATATATATAATAATTATATAAAATTAATTTATTATTAAGGTTATTTTTATTTTTATCTTTTTTTTTTTCTTTTTTCTTCTTTTCTTTACTTTTTTTTTCTTATTCTTTTCTCTCCTTCTTATCTTCTCCCTCTCCTCTAAAGTATAATTCCTAGGGATTTAATTATATTAGTATTAAACTATATATAGTATATATAAAGTATAATAATATATCTAGGCCTTTAACTCCTTTTTTTTTTATTTTTATTCTTTTTTTTCTTTTCTTTATTTTTATCTTCTTTTCTTTTTTTTTTTCTTTTTTATCTTTAGCTTTATCTTTTTTTCTATTCTTTTTTTTATTTTTTTTTTCTTCCTCCTACTCCTCTAACTCTCTCTATAGAGAGTTAGCAGCGAGCATAGTATATATATATAAATAAATAAAAATAAGTATAGAATAAATATATAAATAAAAAAAAAGGGTAAAGATAAATATTATAAATAAGAAATAAAAAAATAATTTAACTTACCTCCTATAATAAGTTAGTATAGTAATATAAGATAAGAATATTACTTACTAATACTTTTACTTTCTTAGATAATAATATTAATTATTAAACTTACTACCTACTTTATATCCTTAAAGTTAGAGACTTATTTTTATATTATTAAGAGACTTTTCTATAAAGGTCCTTAATAGCGGAAGCTATTCTAGTAGATATAAGGGGGTTTAGGACTATAGTAGCTAGCATTACTATCTTTTTAATAAAAAAAGCAGGATCTAAACCTATTAATAAGTTATAACTATTAGTTATAATAATAACTTACCTTTCTATAAAGTAGAGGACCCTACTAGTAATATTTATACTATAAATAAAATAATACTACTATTATAAACTAATGTTATAAGTATTCTAAAAATAAGTAATTAAAGAGCAAAGGGGAATAGGGTAGCTAAGATATAACTTTATATTACTTAATAATATAAGATCTAGTCTTTAAAGGCTAGAAATAACTATTAGTTTAATTATTAAGTTAAATATAAAAAGATCTAAACTATAGATAAAAGCTTTAATTATATAGATATAGAAAAGTCTACTAAAATTATTTAATTTAATAGATTTAGTAACTAAATTTATTAGTTTTTTTTTAGTTTAGTTAATTTAGCTACTAAACTTTCTAAATTATTATATAACTTGCCGCTAAGCCTGTTCTAAGATATATATTTATAGAGTATTTATTATATTATACTTATTAGGTTTTAATACTATTTTTCTCTCTTATAAATTTTTATCTTAAAGATAATTATTTATCTTTTATATTATATTTATTATTTAAAACTTTATCTAAGTCTACTATCTGCTGTTAGAGGATTCTTAAGAGTTATTATAATAATATAATAATAAGGCGCTATATAAACTATATTTATTATAATATAAACTATTTAGTTAGCCTCTATTCTAATTCTTATACTATTTATATAGGGTTAGGTTTAAATTATAAATTAACTTTCTTAGAAGCTAAGCTCTATTATATTTAAAAGAAGAGGTATAAGAAATTATTATTATTAATAGAAGCTACTACTAAAATTACTTAACTAAAGACTAAGATTAATAGGTTAGAATAATAAGAAAAAGAACTTATTTACTATAAGTTATAAAATATAAAAGAGTTAAAGAAAGATAAAATAATATAAGCTAATAATATTAATCTCTTATTTAACTTTAATTTTAAGGAGATTAAGATTTTCTTCTCTTTTAACTAGTCTTTTCTTATTTCTATTAAAACTGTTATAAAAGGGTCTAATAGTTCTTAAGATTCTTAAGTAGTTCTTATATATTTTTAATATTATTATAATCTTTCTATTTAACTAGGTATTATTAACCTTATTAATTTAGAATCTTTTTAACCTCTTATTTATCTTCTTTCTTAATTTCGTATTAAAGGGTTTTTTATAAGGGTATATTTAGGTCTGCTAGTTCTAAGAGTGATATATAGAAGACTAGGTATTATTTTAAGCCCTTTAGTAAATTAAATTTATAATTAATTAATCCTTATTATTTTATAATTAAAAATAGTTTAATCTTTATATAATCTAACTTCTTATTAGGCCTTTTTAATTTTATATTCTTAGTTAAGAGGTATATTTTATTCCTCTTCTTTAGTTAAGGATTATCTTTTTAATTCTTATTAGCTTATATTCTAACTGTCTTATTTAAACTTATAATAGTTTTTCTTAACTTATTATAAATATCTTTAAGTTCTTTAGCTTTAACTAGTACTTTATTTATATTAGGTCCTTCCTATAGTTATAGAAAACTATTTATATTTTTTTTATAATTTATAAAGAATAGTGTTATCCTAGTTATCCTAGATAACTTATTATTATATATTAGCTATACTATAAGTAGTAGTAATACCTAATTATTTTATTATTTATTTATATAATATCTAAGGTATGTTTCTAATATTTAGTTTACCCTTTCTATTTATTTATCCATTTAAGGATAATAGGCTATTATTTCATTCTTAGTTTAGTTCTAATTATTCCTAATAATATTTTTTAATAATTTAAGGTAAATAACTTATCCCTATCTAATATTATTAATTTAGGTATATTATAGTTCTTTATAAGTTTATTAAGTAGTATAAATACTAACTACTTAATATTATATTTTTCTTTAAAAGGTAATATAATTATATATTTTATTAGTCTATCTATAATAACTATAATAATATTATATACCTTTAATATTATAGGATCTTTAGATTTTAATAACTTAGTAATAAAGTTTATTATAATATTATCCTAAGGTATCTTTAGTATAGATATAAATTATATTTTTTTATATAACTTATATCTTATTAACTTATTTTATTAATACTTAATATATTCTTTTATATATTATTCCACCTTTATTTAAAGTTATAGTATATTATAATTTCTATAAATAAATTCTATTATCTTAGTAACTCTTAGGTGCCTATATATTAAATTATTATAATAATTTTAGATTATTCTCTTAATATATTCTTCTAGTATATATATCCTACCCTAGTAGCTTAGTACTATTATATTAAGTTATTCCTTATATAATTCCTTAGCTTTAGTATCTTTATTATATATTTTTATTAGTATATTAATTATACTTAGTCCTTTAATCTTTATAGTTATTATAAGTATTTATATATTTAGTACTAATAATCTATCTTTTTCTTATTATAGAATAGCTTATTTATTTAAGTCTTTTATATTTATATAATTTAATTATTTACTTAAAGCGTTAGCTTATTTATTTTCTTTTTTTAAAATATAGTAGATCTTAAATTTATATTATCCTAAAAATTCTATTTATTTAACTTATCTTTAGTTAAGTACTTTTATTATTATAAAATTTAAAAGGTTCTTATAATTAGTAAAGATATTAAGTTCTAAATAACTTTTAATATAAATTTTTTAATATTTAAGTATTTCTACTACTATAAGTAACTCTTTATTATAGATATTATAGTTTTACTCTAATATTATTATTTTTTTTAAATAATATATAATTAGGTATTATTTACTATTTTTTTATTAATATAGATATACTTCTATAACTAGATTTAATATATTAATCTTAATTCTTACTAGTTAATTAACTTAGAATATATATAATATTAATAGTTTTATATATACTTCTTTTAGTTATTTAATTATATTATTTTATTATTTCTTTTATTTAAATCTTATATCTTTAATAACTAGCTTTATAAGAGGTAAAGCTTTTTTTAAGAATCCTTTAATAAACTATTTATTAAAGTTTAGGAATTTTAAGAATACTTATACTTCTTTAACTATTATAGGTATTAGCTATTTATATATATTTTTAATTTTATTTTAGTTTATTTAAATATCTTATATACTAATATTATATTTTAGGAAGTTAATCTTCTTCTTATAAAATTTATATTTTTTTAGTTTAAGGAGTAGTCTAGTTTTATATAAATATTTAAGTACTTTTTATATATATTAAATATATTCTTCCTTACTCTTTAAATAAATTAGAATATTATTAAAATAAGCTACTACTATCTTATCTAAATAATACCTTAATATATTATTAATTAATACTTAATAGGTTACTAGTATATTAGTAAGACTAAATAATATTATTAAATATTTATAATATTTATATTAAATCTTAAATATTATTTTCTATTCCTTATTTTTTTTTATATAAATTAAGTTATAAGCTTCTTTAAGGTCTAGCTTTATAAAGATTTTTATCTTTCTAAGTTAGTCCTAAAGTTTATTAATATTTAGTAATAGGTACCTATTCTTAATTATAATATTATTTAGCTTTTAATAATTAATATATAGCTATAAACTCTTATCTTTTTTTAATATAAAGAGTATTAAGTAGCCTACTAATAATTTAGATTTTTAAATAAATCTTTTTTTTAGGTTTTTTATAATATATTTATAAAGTACTTAAAGTTCCTTTTCTAATAATATATATATTAGTCTAAATATTAGTTCCTTATTTAGTTTAAGTTTAATCTTATAATTCTAAGGCTAGTATTTAAATAATATCTTTATATTTACTTCTTCTTAAAAGAGCTATATATATTTAAGGTACTCTTTAAGGATATTAAGAAGTATATCTTTTTTTTTATTTTTTTTATATTACTTAACTAGTTAACTTATTTTTATATTTATAAAATTAGATCCTCTCTTAAGGTTATCCTTATTTAAAGTTATAATATTATATTTTATAGTAGTTCTTTTACTTAACTTCTTATATATTATTATTTATTATTAATATATATATCTAGAGCTAGTAATATTACTAGACTTTTATAATATAAATATTCTTATTTTTTAATTAATTATTAGGTTCTACTTCTTTAACTAAAGTATATTTAATATAATATAGTAATTAGCTATCTAAACTATATTAAAGGTAACTTCCTTATAATATTATTAAAAAGTAATATCTAATAAAATTATTTTTTTATTAATATTTCTAGATAGAGCTTCTAACCTGTTAATTATTTAAAGTTTATAAGGTTCTTTCTTACTTATTATTAGTAAGTTCTAGACGCGTATTAATATTTTTAATATAAAGTTTCCTATTACTCCTAAGTTTATTATTATAATAGCCCCTTAGCTATTAATCTTAACTAGTTTTTTTATAAGTTAGTTATACTCTACTAAGTTTAGCTCTTTTATAGAGATTATAATATTTATTTCCTCACAACTACCCTTATTATAAAGGAATAATCTTTTCCTATTTCTTTTATTTTAGATTTAAAGTATTTCTTAGGATAGAATCTAGCCCTAACTTTTTCTTCTATATATATAAGGTATTTTAGGAGTAGGTATATTTTTTATAAAGTATAATTATACTCTTCCTTTTTATAGTCCTCCCTTAGTTCTTACCTTAGTATTATATACTACTTTTTAGACTATTTTAAGAATATTATTATTTCCTATTTTTATATTAGGTGCTATATATATATGTCTAAGTTATAATAGTAGTAAGTATATAAATAATATTAAAGTATATATATAATTCCTTTAGCCTCTCTTCTTATATTATAGTATTTTATATAGAATATATTTATATATTTATTTTAGTATACTTTACTATATTATTAATAATAAGAGTTATATTAATAGTCTTAAGATCTTTTAATTAAGGAGTCCTATTTTTATTATTTCTATTATTCTTTTTCTTAATTTATAGGTAATTTAGGTTTTTATTTTTTATCTTAATTTATTTACTTTTAATTAGAGTTATCTTTCTAATTATATTTTTATTTATTTTAAGCCTTCCTATCTTAATCTAGTTTAAGTTTTTTAATTCTTAACTCTTAGAACTTATTATAGTACTTATTATATTATTCTAGATTTTTAATTTCTATTATTACTAGTAGGAGTATACTATCCTATATTTTATAAGAAAATCCTTAAAGGTAATATTCCTATTATTTAGATATAATTATTAGATTATTCTAAGCTTTATTATCTACTATTTTTAATTCTTTAATATATTAAATAATTACTTTTTTATTATTATGAATTCTTTAGTTTATTAGTATTATACTAAGTTCTAGATTATCCTATTTTAGTAATAGTTTACTTATTCTTTTAGTTTTATCCTTTATAATAATAGCTTATATTATATTAATTTATAGTCTAAATATTATATTTTTTAATTTATAATCCTTAGTAAAGTGGCTTAATTTATTATAGTTATAGTACTTTAGTACTTTCTTATTTACCTCTTTTATTAGCTTTCTATGTACGCGTCCCTTCTTTATTATATTAAGTTCTATCAGTATTAGCTTATATAAGTTAATATATTATTTTTTATAATTAGAGTTAAAGCTTTATTTATATTAATATTATATTATACTAGCTTTAAAGACCCCTTTATTATATCTTTTTTTTATAGTTTTTTTAAAGAGATTATTATTAATCTAGATAGCTTTTTTTTAAAGTTTATTAAGTATATTTAAGCTTATTCTAATCTTTATTAGCTTATCCTTAATATTTTTTTTAACTCCCTTCTATATATTATTATAAGTGTATTATTATCTTATTTAGTCTTAACTATATATTATTAGAATTATATTATATACTCTATTATAGATCTTTTTTACTTAATATATTAAATAACTTATACTACTTAATTTATTTTATTAGATAATATAAATACCTTATAAAGTTTAGCTTTAAAGTAGGTAAACTCTTCTATTTATTTTATAATTTTTAGTATATCTAATAGGTTATTTAAATATTTTTATAAATAAGATTATACCTATTTCTATATATCTCTATATATAAAGGTAATAGTAACTACTATATATTATTTAACTAGTATATTATTATAAAAGTAAAGATAAAGTTAGATTTATATTAACTATTTTTTAAGCTTCTTCCTTTCTCTATAATAAAGGTTTAGTTAGATAATTTTAATATTTTCTCTAAATTTATTATTAATACTATTATAATACCTAGTTTAGGTAGTTTTATTTAAAATAGATTAAGTTATACTCCTTTAATTTAATATACTTATATTAAAGGTATTTAAAGTGTTATAAATTAATATTATAGGTATTTTAAAAATAAGTAATTAAAGAGTAAAAGGGAATAAAGTAGTTAAGATATAACTTTATATTATTTAATAATATAAGATCTAGTCTTTAAAGGTTAGAAATAATTATTAGTTTAATTATTAAGTTAAATATAAAGAAATCTAAATTATAGGTAAGAGCCTTAATTATATAAATATAAGAAAGTCTACTAAGATTATTTAGTTTAGTAAGTTTAATAATTAAACTTACTAATTTTTTTCTAGTTTAGTTAGTTTAGCTACTAAATCTTCTAAACTACTACATAACTTACTGCTAAGCCCGTTCTAGGATATATGCTTATAGGGCGTTTATTATATTATGCTTATTAAGTTCTAATAACTACTAACTAGATATAAATTTCTTTTACTTATAAATAATTTATATATAGAAGATCTACTACTACTAACTATTAATAATAGCTAGTACACGTGTAGTATATAATATATAAAATACTTACTAATATAAATAAAAGACTTTAGAGTTATAAATATTAGTTTAAAGTAATATAATACTTTAATATAAAAGTACTTATAATAATATATTTATTATTAAAGAAGAGAAAAGAGGATAGAATTAATATTAATAATATATTTATTATAATTATATTATATAGTTACTATATAATAACTTACCTTTAATATAGCTACTATTATAATAATAAATAATCTATAAGCTATAAATATATTATATAACTAGATTATATAATAGCTAATACTAGAATAGGTTTTTATATAAAAGATTCTTTTCCTTCCTTTTCCTACTAGGTTTTAAAGGTTTTTAATAAGCTCTATACTAATAAGCCGCCTCCTCTTAGAATTACATTAGTAGTATAACTACGCGTAGTAAAAGTTTTATACTAATAAACTAATATCTAGAAGAGAGGATAACTATAATAACTAGTAGCTATTAGGGTAGCTTAGTATTAATAATTAGTTATTATAAGTATTATATTAATACTATACTAACATAGATAAATAGAATATATTATATTACCCTACTTTATCTTAATAAGCTTAAAGGGCGTATACCTTATAGTAATAGGATCCTTAGTAATTAGTCTTTAATATAAACTAATACCTACTACTACTATTTTATATCTTTAAGTAATTCTTAGTAATCTTATTATATAGTACTAGTGGAGCGTAATAAGCCTACACTATAAAATTTATATATATATATCTTTCCTAGATAATATAGGCTATAATATTACTACTTATATATAGTTCTTAGATTAATTTAGTATAAAGGTAAAGAGTATCTATAAGTTTAATATCCTAATAAAAGAGATTTGCCTCTAAGTAAGACTAGGATAGAATTAATATACTAGAATTACCCTCCCTTCTTACTCCTCTCCTATTCTTAGTAGGTTTTTACTTAAAATTATAGCCTTATAGCTAAATTCTTAGCTATAGCTATAATATAAAAACCTTACTCCTCTAATTAGTAGATATAATAAAAGATTATAAAATATAATATTAGTAGATTTAGTTATAGCGCCTTATATATAAATTAATAAGTTAGTATTATATCTTATAGATAGTTATTAAATTAAATACTAAATAACTAAGAACTAAATAAATTTCTTAAGCTCTATTTTAAAGAGTAAAGTTACTATTATTTAATAAACTTAGTCTTATAATAGCTACCTTAAGATAAAGGTACCCCTAAAACTTTATAATTATAATAATATTAAATATATAATATATTATTATTTTTATTAATAATCTTTTAAGTTTTTTACCTTAAGTCCTTTACTAAAACTAATTTTTTATATATAATATCTTTCTTCCTAGCTTTAGCTTTTAAATAATAACTATTATAATTAGTATAGTAAATAATATAAATATAATATTCTCCTTAATATTTTAAGTAATTAAGGCTAGTCCTAGTTAAAACTAGCCTATTAGATTTATTATTATAAATAGCTACTCTAAAGAACTCCTTTCCTTTTACTTTTTAAATTAAAATTTATAAGAGCTCTAATATTCTATTTATAATTTTAATAAAGAGTAATTCTAAGTAGACTAAATACTTAAAGAAGATTAAAGCTAAGATTTTAAAAATTTATTTAAATTTTATAAACTACTATAAATAGACTATATAAAAGGTATAGTTAAAGTTTATAATAAGATCTCTACTAATAAATTAGGCTAAGCCTTATAATAATTTTAGGTAAATAATAAGAATAGTAATAACTAAATAAGATATAATTAAATTAAGCTCTCTAAGAAGTTAGAATCTCCTCTCTTTATTTACTATACCCTAGTACTTTTTTAATACTCCCTTATACTCTCTTAATACTCTTTTACTACGCCCCCTTACTCCCTTACTACTCCTTTTAAAGCGGCCCTGCTCCCTTTCTTATCCCGAAACGGCAATCCTCCATCCTAAGTTCGGGGTGTATATAATGTATATATATATATATTATATTCACCCCGAACTTAGGATCTGAAATCTCCCTTCTGGGACGGGAAAGGGACCAGGGCCGCTTTGGAGGGAGCATCGAGGGAGCAGGGACGCGCAGCGGGGGAGCACTGAGGGAGCACGGGGGAGTATCGAGGGGGCACAGGGGAGCATTATGGGGCAATGCAGGGGACGCAGCAGATAGGAGCCTGAAATGGATCTCCTGTCTCGGCTTGAGTTGCCCTCTATACTACCGCTTCGACTTTGCCACTTCCTATGGGATTCTACAGGCAGCCCTTATGGAGCTAAAGGGAATCATTATTGGAGGCCTGATCGGGATCCGTATCGGGGTCGGAGACCTTGAAGAACCGCTTGATTTGCTGCCATCGCTTGACGGAAATTGACTAAGAAGCAGCCAGCGTTCATTAGCCAATCAGATATATTAGCTTAGCAGAATAATAGCGTTTAATTAAGCCTCGATCTTACGTTCATTATCTCATAATTGCCCTGAACATCTGAAAAGGTCGACCAATTGGCCGCGGTCCTCCAGGTCCATTATAAGTAATGACCCAATAAACACACCAATTTCTGCGCCATCTACAGGACGCGTCCAACGCCTTTGTTCAGGATGAGATGTAGATGATTCGGGGTATGATTGATCCCCATCCCTATGCTTTTCTCCGCCGCTGTCATCGTGCTTGTTCGCTGCGTTCTTGTTCGTATACACCGCGAAACGCTGGAGCCAATCAGGAGTGAAGAAAATGCTGAAGTATTCAATCGGGGACTTCGTATTGGTCACTAGGGAACGTGTAGGCCGCTCTGGAATATATATGGGATGATAAGATGCATCTGGTAGAGGCACATTAGCAAGGAGCTGCTCAGCGTTTTGTCTTTTGCGTTTTCTCCCTTTTTGGGCGTTCTCTACCGCTTTGGGCACATCATCCGATACACCACTGATCTCGCATTCAATTCCCTTGCCTAAATCGGTCATCTTATGTTGATTTGGGAGAATTGAAGCATGTAAAGGTCTTGTTTACCTCCTCCAAAAGTTAATTTCTTGCTTTCGGTAAACCTCGGGTAGGGCTGAGATCCCTGTATGGGCGCCAAACGGCCAGACAAAGGGATACGTGTACTGGAATTCATAACATGCCAAGCTGTCGAAGCTCAAATTGTGCAGTCATATTTCTTGAGAGGTTATCTCTAAGGATACAAAATATTGACATCGCCCTGTCCTATTAATAGGCTCAGCGAATTCTCTTGATTAGTCCTTGGTGCGCAAATCGTCATGGTGCCTAAGACCTCCTATAATCCACCGGCAGCGACGTCGTCAATACCAAGCTATAGAAGGAACAATGAAGAGCTGGCTCCAAAGATCGATTGGGAATCGGAAGGCGTCTCTCCACATCATATATTGGGACGTTTAGAAACTCTATACTGGCAAGGCGTAAGGGGCGAGCTCGAAAATATCCTCATAACATTGAAACATTGGCAGCAGCCATGCCATCAATCGGTCACAGTGCCCGCTGAGGAGGAGGAGGACTTCATTCACGGATTTGATACATTCATAGATCAAGTCAGCCAGGAGTCTCGCGCTTTTGCTACCAGATACGGTATGTTGGCCCTTGAATGCAGCCTTATTACATCGGTGCACAGACCTTCCATTACTGACTACTTTGCAGGCCAGCTGAGGGAGAAAGAAGCCGAAGCGAAACGAATCCGCAAAGCGAAACTTGCGTATGACGAGGCACTTTTTAATCGCACAAGGGATCTGGATGCGGAGTACAAGAGCTCAAAAATGAAGGAATCGATACGAGAAGCGACTGAATGTACATAGTGTATCAAACAACACCATATGCTTAGGGATTAATGAAATTACAGCTGCGGGACGTTGTGTTGGCATTGAACGTCGCGCTTTGATGCTCCTACGATGTGCAGGTATGGCGGCTAATACCTCGCCCCTCGGAGTGAAATTAATCCAAATAGGGATTCCTATCGAGTGCAACTTGCTGATTTGGAATCTCAATATAGGCTTTCTAGACATCGACAAGCTCGTCGAGGATCGACAGCCTTTTGTTCTGTTAAGGTTTGGCGAGAAGCCGAGTATTCCTCAGTGTGAGAACCCCATTAATTTGTATAAGGCAACTCCGCTTAATCTCTTGCAAGTGACACTCTCCGAGTTTGGCAAAGACTGCATGCCCTCACTCGTGCCGCTCCATTGCTCTTGTTGCAATAGAGTCGTGCGCGGCTCATCTTACGCAAAATACAATCATAGCCTGCATAAAAGCATCTGCGAATATTGTTTTAGGACACTTGACCCCGGACAAGAAGACTACATAAAATCCTACAAGCACTGCGTTCTTGCTGATATCATTACTCCTGAAGCAAGTCGCAGTATTTGTCATTGCAAGAGAGTCAGACACATTGACCGTCAAGGGCGCCCAGTATCACTGTTTCCCGTTACTCCTACAGGAAGTCATCGAAGGGCTAGCAACATAGAGGGTGAAAAATGCGGGCTACTCAAGTTACCAGAACTTGTGGCGTCCGCAAAGTACCGTGGTATGCAGGGCGTAGTTGTCGGCAAAGGAGAGGCAACAGAATTCAAAGGCATGAGTAATGACGATGAATCGACAGGAATCTTTAATCTCCTACGTAACTGGAAAGGGCCTAGTCGCGTCACTAGCTCTAGTTTAATTGATACTATAGAGAGGACGGCTACAAGCGGTGCAACTACTGCATTTGTAGAATCAGCGTTTGAGAAACTCATTCCGTCCTCTTTCAAGAAGTACATCAATGAATATCCCTTTGGAAATGTGCATATGGTTCTGCAAGTTGGGCCGCTCTTGATTGAAAATGGAGTACCTGAGTAAGTCCAAGCAAGACTTGTTTAGAACCAAAACTTATGAAATCAGCACCAAACATGGGGCTCTGGTATCGCTCAGACAACCGCCGATTTTGCAAAACAAATCTAGACTGTGGACAGTGTGTGAAGACGTTCTAGCTATCAGTGGAGACTCTGAAAGGAAGTTGTGGAAAGGACGGCTTCTAAATCAAATTCCACGACATTTTAAAGCTGCAATGAAGCAAATAGTTGGGGCACCATTTTCAGGATTGATGAATGCTGATATCGAACGTAAGATTGTGGAAAAGCTGGCCAACGCTACCAAGAAGAAATTTGACTATGAGGGCATTCATTTATCAAAGCGGCGCGAAATATTGGATAGGATTCTTGATGAGCTTGAGGCGGACCTGAGACAATTCATGGGTTCTAGGCTCATGACCTACCTGAAAACGATCACGGAGAAACTCCTTGATGGTAACAACAGAATCCGCTGGGACTTTTGGCGAAACAACTGTCAAAGATTTTGTAATTCGTTACTTACATCTGAAATGTTCCGACCACTTGTGAACGGGCCAAATGTGTCTACTGGCAGCTCATATGACCCTCTCTATCTAATGAGCTTTGCGTGTACTATGGAGAGCTATAACGCACCACGAATACGGACCAAATTCGACGTTCCCAGTGGCCTTACCGAAGAATATCTATTCAGATTCCGCTACCGTCGCCGCGACGAATCTGACATCATTGATACCCTCCAAGAATATTGGCATGACTGGGGTGCCTTTGGTAAGCCCCTGTACCGATATCAGGATCTGTTCCCATGGGACTGTACTGAGGCATACGGGCGATACCCCGTGACGTGCGGCTCCTGTAATCTAGCGAAACACGTCTGGGCGTTTCCCTTCGACTCTTGGTCCATCGTATCACTTCACCTAACCCGAAACCGATACAAGTACCCCCCTGCGGACGGACAGCGTCCGCAGAATCTATCAAACGAGGATTGGATGCGAAATCGGCTTACGCTTCTGTTTGCACAAGATGCTCTAACGCGAGGCGCAGCGGCAATGGCTCAAAATACTGCCTTTCGGGCAGCGACTAGATGGCTACACTCACACAAAAAAGGCGGAGGCAAGGATCAAAATGAACATGATCGAGCAGCACTATCTCGAGTAAAGCTTGGTGGGATCCACCGTGCGCAGCCATTCAGCCATCATTTTGAACGGGGAAAATACAGTCACTTCTTCATCGCGGAATGGGCGCATCTAAAGCGAGAGTATCAAATCAAAGCTTATGAGCTAATGCGAGATGGTCGGGTCAGGCAACCGGATGTTGGTCACAAGCGGGCAGGGGATGTCGAAGGTTCAACTGCTTCCAGTGGGGTATATGGGGGAATCGGTGTCTGCGCTGGGAGTGGTGGAGTGAATTGTGGTTCTGGCTGCGGAGCGGATGCCAGTGCGGATGTCGGTGGAGGGTATGGTGGAGGATGTGGTGGAGGGTTCGGTGGAGGGCACGGTGGAGGGCACGGTGGAGGGCACGGTGGAGGAGGAGGAGGATGTGGAGGAGGCGGAGGAGGAGGAGGATGCGGCGGCGGAGGAGGATGCGGCTGATTGACAACACGAGGCGCGTTCTGACAGTCTTTTGTTATGTCAGGGACCAGACTTGAATATATTCTTGAATAGATGACTGTGCTCAATGATTAACTAGGCATCTATGTGTCACTATACCAGCTAGTGTACAATGTGGGTTCTGGGAGTATACAAGACGAAAGACGAGGAAACAAAGAGGGAACGTCATACCTTATGGTATGCATGGAAGCGAGCCGGGTGTCCTAGGGTTGAGCTAGGGTTTGGACATCCCCGGGTATTTGTATGCAGCTTGCACCAAGATTACTAGAGAATAAACAATCTATTAAATAATACCCAATCAACCACATCATGCACTCATGTAATATGCCCCTTCGTGGCAGTACGAGGGCTGGGCGAGATTCTTGACTAGATCTGGACAACGTGAGTGCGCACCATGACATGTTATTTATATAGAGAACTAAATCGATAAGCATTCTATCATCAAACTTCTTCCTGAAGAATTTTTGAAGATCAAAATACCTCAAGGGGCTCAAGGGGGTAGAGCCACCCTGATGGAAAAAATTTCATTGAGGGTTTCAAGTGCTACGGCAAGGCACTCCTTAGCCGAAAATTTGACTCTGGTTGTTATGCCTATGGCAGAGTTGAAAGGGTAACGAACTAGGTGAGTTGTAAACTAGTCGGAGAGATCTGCAACGTAAAGTACATGCCAAGTCACTTGTAATGAACTCTTTCCTCGTAATCAATGGATGCGTCTTACATTAGTGGTCTGTTAAAATGAAGTTCTTCTCATTGGTCCAACGGTAGCAGCTGATTACTAAGCTGAAAACTCTGCGTAATGATGATAATCTCAGTGCGAGTCAATGGTTCTAGTTGAACGGATTCTCATTGCCAATAGGTAACATGGTCGAAATCTGTTCCGCGCTTAGCTGATGCCTCCATTTTAGCAACTGCCTTACCATCGATCGTACACGTTTGATCAATGAATAGATTGGATTCTTATGAGGCATCGGGGTTTGAGACAAAGTGCAAGTCGAACTGTTGTTCATTTGCCGTTGCACAAGCCGCGAATCGCTTGGGCATAGACAACGAGCCCCAGCGGCTTTGCAGCCTTGCCGTGGCCATTTCCATAAATTGATCCAAAGAAATGGCCCTGACGACAGGTCTTCATCAGAGTGCGCTGCACCAGCTTACTCACGAGCAACCTAACATAACTGAAGCAAAATTATGCTACGAAAAACGAGAACCTCTGTATAAGCAAGCCAAACCTAAGAGAATCATTCCCGCTTCTAGTGTAGAAGTCGATTCGGTTCTTTCGGTCGATGTGTGTACTACACATCTCTTGTTATTGGAAGCATTTTACTACCTCCGCGCAAGTGTTCTCATATCTGAAAAGCTTGATTCAATCCTTGGAATAGTCCCACATCGACGAAGGGTCCAACGAGGACATAGGACTGTCTATCTCGGCGACACGACATTTGAGGATCGTCGAAAGGAGAAGTGGCCTTTCTTCTTGAGAATCTCGGTTGCGAGATTCAAGCTCTGGCATAAGGAAGCTGATGCGGTACTCAAGACTCATGCTTGTCCAGACCTGGATCCCAACGCAACGGCTAAAATTCTGGCCACAGTGCTCCCACCTTTAGGTATGTCATCTATCTCGTTGTAATTTGAGTAGATTGTTAAAGTTTTCAGACGTCCTTCTGGTTTGGCATTCTTTCCTACTCAATCCACAGGAATATCAAGATTATTGCAAGAATCATTCGGTCAATAGGCTCTGCCGAGTGAACTTTCCGTGGGACACGATTGTAAGACTCCCAAACATCCGGGCTTAGTACCCAATTTTTGTATTGCCGAAACAAGCCTCCTAGGTCTTGCTATCAATTCACAACTGCCACCCATTTCTCCATCGTGTGACAGGTGGCTGACAGGAGGTGATGACAGCGTACGGCTCTAAACTCAGCTAATTTGTCCTATACCCTGCCAATAATTACTAGATCCTGGCTTATGGACGATGCAAAACTTGTACCAGACCTTCTTGAGTATCTATTAAGAGTCAAAGAACACTCCACAACAGTAAGCAGTTTATTAGCTGAGCACGGACCGAAAAGCACAGAACACGCTACGGAAGTCTCTGTTACCAATGATTCATCACCGTACGGCCGAGGAACCGCAATTCTTCGCTGCCTGGCTGCAGCATCGTCCAGATATGCAAGTACCACTAACCTTGTGAAGGCTGTGGAACGCCAAGAAGCATTTTGGGACAAAATGCATACAAAACTGTGGATCCGAAGCCCTGCTTTAGAGGGTACCCTTCAGCGAGCAATTGAGCGGTATTTCAAATTCCTTAAGCTCTTCAAATGTTATCCCGAGACTACACTGGTTCCGACTCTGGACATTGACCTGGTTTGGCATACTCACCAATGCTCTCCGGACCAATATCGATATTTGACGATTCAGCATGCAGGAAGATTCATCAATCATGATGACAGGATTGCGCAAATCGACTTGGAAAAAAGTATGGACTTGACAAAATCTCTTTTTCGTATACGATTCGGGCAAGAGTATACGATGTGCGATTGCTGGGACTGTCAGGCAATTTTATCGGCTGTGTCTTCTAGCGAGCCGAAGAGTGATGGTCAAAAAGAGTTGAAAACGGTTGCATCAGATGTCTCTAGGGCAGTAACGGATCACAGAAGATCTGAAATTGGACGCTGCTGGAAGGAAAACCCGTTGGTAATGAAATTGAGCTCGAAATGGAAATAGAAATAATGCTCAAATCAAAATTTCCAGTCTTTCAACGATACATCATGCACCTGTTAGAAGTGCAATCCTGTTTTGATATACGTTCATCTTGTGTAGAGAAACCCCAACAAAAAGGAGTTTCTGAAACGCCTGCCCTTCCAATACGAAAGCTTTGAGCTCGAGAGAATCAACCCCGTCTTCTTCATCCGCGAGGCCACTATTATGCTCACACTCTTGCTCACGCAGCACCACCAGCTCGCCCACATGACTGTAGAGAATATCAGGAATCTCCCACGTTTTCTCCGTGCCGCTTTGATTGCCATCTGAGCCACGGGCCTTGGTTGATTTGCGGTCTAGTATGGCTTTCTCAGCAGGGTCGTCCGCCTCGTGCAGAGGCGGCTTGCGGTATGTGGATCGATACAGGTTGACCAACGACAAGATATAAGGTTTATCAAGTCGAGGAATCATATCAAGCTCATTGACAAAGTTCAAGAGGAGGCCCACTCGAGGTCCAGACAGAAGTTGGGTGGTTACGTAGGGTCTTACAGTAGGTGGACTACCAAACGTAATGCAGGAAAACAGACAAGACTTATCTGCATAATGAATTAGGATCTCGCAGCAGTCACATAAGTATTTTTGTAGAAGTGAGTCTAACGTACAGACAGTAGACTTGTCAGAATGGTACTTCAGATAGAGTAGCGTTGCAACGGCGCCTCCAGCTGAGTGCCCCGTGAATAGGACATGCTGGACGCCTGTCGCCATCGCTCCATTTATTCGCTGGGTAATGTATGGCTGCAAAGCTTTCGCGTTACCAAGAAAGCCGGAGTGGGCCTCCAAGCCTTCGGTTCCACGGAATCCCAGCGATTCGGTATCCTACATGCAAATCAGCCGGCTAGCCCAGGCACGATGTAGAAAGCCAAGCCAAAGCCTACAACAAAGTCCACTATACTTCTCGGCTGGCCATTTGCATTGACCATCCAGTCCACCTTTGCCTTCGTCCCTCGAATTGCTACAACCAGAAGTGGCAAGAACTCATTCTTTTTTTCACAAGTCTCGGGCACGGGCTCGGTGACCGTCACAAATGTCATTGGCTTCTGACTTCCACCTCGGGAAGATGGGACATATTGATGCTTTTCGAAGCGGAGAGATCCTACTGAAAATGTCTTTTTAAGGTCGTAAGCGCTAGCCGCACATTCCGATGCAATAGCTATGACTTGTTTGCCCGAGGCAGAGCTTGCATTGACAGACTTATTAGACAAAGACGATCGTAGACGACGGTTTGGATAGTCTTAGAGAAAAACGTTTACCATTCCCAATTGACCCTCATATCCTCCTTGCTCAATTGCGAACAATCATACTTAGATGCCTCAGTCTCCAAGCGACCAAGCTTGAATTCTAAATCTTCCGTTGTGTTACCTGATTCGGTCAACAGTTGGTGTCAAGTATTGCTTCTATCCTTTGGACGAAGGAGAAAAGGCGGCAAGGGAGCATTTCCGACTTACCTTCCAATTCAATATCCTCTATGGCCCTGTCGAAGGCTTTCGACAATTCAGCTACAGCTACTGAAGCACCCTCAGAGTTATTCATAAAATTGAAGCCAAAAGTTGGAGCAGAAGCAGAACTTTCCAGAGTTGAGGCAGCAGATGTTCGTGCATGGTGGCTCTTGAAGAAATAATTCATCTTGAAAAGATATCAAAAGCATGAGCCTTTAGCGGCAATCATCAGGAAGTGCCCTGGTTTATTGAGAAGGAACAAGGAGAAGGCTCCAAACAATCAGCGGGCTGAAATGAGGATTGGGCAAAGTGGCCCAGCCGACAGGGGCTGGCAGCTCGGCTAGGGTAGAAAAAAGGTCCGGTAGGGTAGAGAATTAAGCCGAAGTCCCGCCGGTCAAATCCTACCCTATACGAGCTTTAGCTGGGTTAAGCTCAGCATATACTAAGCCAAGACGCCTAGCATAGTTTTTATTTATTAATAATAAACTATACTTTTATCTTTCTTTTCTTTAATATATATTTAATATATATTAAATATATATTATCCTTACTCTTATAATTATAATATTATATATTAAGACTCTAGATATATTTTATATATACTTTATATATACTTTATATATACTTTATATATACTCTATATATACTCTATATATACTTTATATATACTCTATATATACTCTATATATACTTTATATATACTCTATATATACTCTATATATACTCTATATATATTAAATATATAGTGTAGCTATCTAATATCTTAATTATATATTATAATAACTTTAATATTATAGAAGTTATAAACCTCTATAGAATATTTAACTACTTTTATAATTAATATATTGTCATGATCTCGCAGCAGCGCTGGCAGATTTGGTGGTTGATGCCAAGCATCAGGGCTAGGGCACATCCGGCGCTAGCGAGCATTTCTTCATTTCTTGCGCTCAGCAGAATGATCAACCTTACATACCACTACTAGATTTGAATAGCATCATTAGCTTCTTATCTGTGCTCTTCTTAAGCTCTCGGCGCTGATTTCGCGAAATATAGGGATCCAGGCACGATTTGGAATTCGACAGCTCCATAATTGACCCTCTGTTTGCCCACATGGAGGACCCAGCATGGAGCAGGCTAAACTCCGACGATGCTCGTTTCTTTTCTTCTACGACTGATAAGTTTGACATTATTCTCGTATCCGCTGACAATTTTAGGGAGGGTGCGGAATGTTGGCAAAGGTATTTGCAGGTTTTACCACCTACCATGTCGACGGCAATGACGGGTTAACTCGGGATTTGACCGTAAGCGGTGCGAGTGCGGTCACAAATCTTCTAATTTCTGCGTAAACCTTTGTTAAAGGATTTTAAGACAATATTGATGCGGCGAGTATGGTGTTCTAGTAAAGACCTGCTCCTCCAGAGCGGATTCCAGCTGACGTTCCTCAGTGTCATTCGGCAAGACTTTTCATGGAGTCCATTCTTGATTACTTTTCCCACAATCAAGAAGATACACACCCATCATCACATATCCCCTGCGTTCATTACGATGCTCCAGGACTTTGGGTCCAAAGTCAGAGAAGATGAAAGATTCAGGGATGGATACAATAGCCAGATCCTGAGTACTGAGGATGGAAACAGCAGCTATGGTAGTGATACACTAAAATACGCCGAGATTTTATTGACGTTTTTCAATAGTGGTTTGCTACAACATCAGACATGCAGAAGAGAATGGCCGAGGCAGAGGCGATCCGTGGTCACTGCGACACACTGGAGTCTATCAATCCTTCGTTCCTGGAACTGGAAAATCTGTGTGGATTCTCCTTCAGCCACCGTTAGCATTCATAAGGGAGCTTTCAGGCATGGTAATGAACCTGAAAGGGAGAACGGGGAATTCAATTGATCATTATGCCCTCTTGCACACTCACATCTTTTCTCTAATGGAAAGGAATTGGTACCTCTATCTTGAAAATCTTTGGCTGAAACTTGAAGCTTTTGTAAGTTATGACACGAGTAACGGAACCGAATCAATATAAAGATATTTATACTAAGATATTTAGGAGGAAAAAGTATGCTTTTCAAGCATAGACAAGCGCTCTGCTTGTGACTACGCCCTCGCATTTTCAGACAGCCAGAGATTGCATCTTCTTCGGAACAAATTGAGCAGAGCCCATCTGAGTCTTGAATCAATCACTGGTATAATCAGTGGGTTCAAGTCACTGATGAAAGTACTGTTACCCGCTGAGGGTGAAATTCACCATCACCTGGAAATGACCTCGACACAAATTAAGGGGCACACACGAAGGCCTATCTTCATCAACAATAGATCTAGCAGCATTGCTGAACTGGTATGCTCGCTAATACTAAATTTTTCTTTGAGAGGCTCTAAGAACTCAGTAGTTATCCAAACTACTAGCACACCGAAACCACGAATCGTTATCTACCACCAGCCGCGAAATGCAGGATAGTCTCATCGCTCTGCGGAGCATCTCGGTCGAAACCCAGAAGGAGCAAAATCGAATAGGAGAATTAGCTCTACAAGCGCAAAAGGACGCCAAGTCAGTCCGGGCATCAACAGTGATCGCCACAATGTGTATGCCGGCAAACATGATTGCATTGAGTACAGACTCTTGAATCAAAGCCTTGTCTAATCCATTTCTCCAGCAATTGTTCAGCTCCAATCTTATCCAGTTGCAAGATTCTACCGACCAAAGTGCAAAGGACAAGCATTTTGTGCTGGTCTCGCAATTTTGGATATATTGTCTAACGACATTGTTGCTTATGAGCTTGATTTGGGCAACTAAGAAGTTGCTAGACAGATGGCTGTAGATTAAGTTTCAAGCGAAGGTATTACTCATGGTTAGTCCTTATTCAACCTCTTGAAATAAGACACAGATTGGTCATCAGAAGGAAAGATGCTGAAGACTTCTGGGAGATTTACTTCTACTTATTGGATAATTACTAGCGGTAATACAGCGCGTAGAAATCTTGATTACGTATCTTACAAACAAGGACAAGAAGTGACTCTTTCTGGTAGATAAATTATTCCCGGCCTTTTTGTAATAGATTTTTGAAATCGGATAGGTCCAAATGGATATGGAAAAACCGAGCTTACTCAGAAATCAGGGTACTTAAATACCTCTTGAGCTCCAAATCGTTGACCATACCAACGTGAGGAGTTTCGGGATTGAAAGGACAGGCATTGCATGATCTGCCACCATTGACTATACTTCAAAATTGCGTAAATCCCTTTACCACACCATCCTCTAGGCTGTTAGTCGTGTAATCGCTCCAGCTGTCAAACGTCTTCTGTGGGAAATAGCAAAGTCTAGGCAGCGGAAAAGCAACGAGGACAGCCCAAACCAATATCGATGGAGCCATTTCAGGCTCCCACTGCTTGGCCCCTGCACTGCCCCATAGTGCTCCCCCGTGCTCGCTCACTGCTCTCTCGCTGCGCCTCCCTGCTCCCTCGGTGCTCCCCCTAAAGCGGCCCTGCTCGCTTTTCCGTCCCGGAAGGGCAATTTGCAATCCCAAGTTCGGGGGTATTATAATACATATATATATATATATATTATATAAACCCCGAACTTAGGATTGACAATTACCCTTCTAGGACGGGAAAGGGAGTAAGGCCGCTTTAGAAGGAGCACCGAGGGAGAAAGATATATAGCGAGGGAGCATTAGGGGAGCACTAAGGGAGTGCTGAGGGAGCACGAGGGGTACCAAGGGAGCACCAAGGGAACACCAAGGGAACACCAAGGAGGCACGGGCGAGCATCGAGGGAGCAAAGGGTGGCACTACAGTGCAGTGCAGGGGCGCAGTAGGTGAGAGCCTAATTTGGCTACCCTTTACTCGGCTGAAGCCGCTCATAATTATTTAGAGTCGCTTAAGTTAGTTTGCTGCTGCCTGGACCTTCTCTATATCGCTGCTTTTAAATAACATTTAGAAGTGCTTTATCGTTAAAAGCTCGATATTATAGAGTCATTAGCTAATTGTTCCAGAAGCTATTACTTGAACTATCCAGGAACTTTTGTAGTCTCCGAATTGGCTTTCAATTTGAGATTCCAGAAATCTGTAACCCTCTTATTCAGGACAGGAGCCTCAGTAGTTTATCTTCGATCTTCTCAAGGTATATTTGGGTAATCCATGTTTATAAATCACGGATAAGTAAAAGCAACCTCATAGAAATCAGGAAAACATATTAGTATAAAGGGGATATTCAAAAACCTTTCATTACTATTGTTGTTCTGACTAAAGGTTTCTCAAAATCTGCCGTATCTTCAGAAACCCTCTAAGTTTCAAGTAGCATTCTCACAGTAGACATTGCACTAGACCTGCTCATTTTTCATTGTATGGTCAGGATTTGTTCTCGTAGACTGTCAAACCAGCGGTTCCGGGTAGAATCAGAATCATCAAAATCGAAATGGAACATTCCGACTCGTAGCTACGTATTGCCCTTAGGAATCAGAGCAATACCACAGATTGTATAATGAAAGTCGTTGAATAAAGAGATAAAGTTGTTGAATTGCCATTTTGCCCAGTAAGGGAAGCCTTGATTGATGCCTCCTCTTTCTGCCTTGCAAACGGGCAGAAGCCAAATATCTTCCTGATCGAAGGGGTAAAAGTCCGGCCAGTAGCCACCTAAATAAACACTGTCCTCGTATAATTCGAAAAGATGGGGCTCAGCTTCCGGCCAAGAAGAATCAAGAATTCGCATACTCTTCATCAGGGATTTAGTTTTCTCTTGGGTAAATTTGCAAGTCACCCTTGCACACCTGAGTTTTCCACAAAGTCGAAGCACAGCTGACTTCACTTGGCTTGTGCGATGAGGGTCTTGAGGAGCCGCCTCAATTTTGAAAGAATCCAGGGAGAACATTGGTTCAAAATGCTTTCGATCATGGGCCCCCACAAGCCAGGATGATACTGCGCCATCTACTGCTGCCCATGACCAGCTGGGACCACAATAGAACCCCAGTCTCTGACTTAGCGGAAACCTAACGAACCAAAGTAGATCAAGGGTAAGACATTCTTTCCACAGTCCGGCTAAAATATGTTACTGAAGTCTTGTCCATCACCATTTCTGCTAATCCGGACATCGCAGCCAATTTATCTTCTTGCCTGGTCAATTGACACTCGGTGTATACAGCTATCTGTGCCATCCATAATCTNATATATATATATATATATTATATAAACCCCGAACTTAGGATTGACAATTACCCTTCTAGGACGGGAAAGGGAGTAAGGCCGCTTTAGAAGGAGCACCGAGGGAGAAAGATATATAGCGAGGGAGCATTAGGGGAGCACTAAGGGAGTGCTGAGGGAGCACGAGGGGTACCAAGGGAGCACCAAGGGAACACCAAGGGAACACCAAGGAGGCACGGGCGAGCATCGAGGGAGCAAAGGGTGGCACTACAGTGCAGTGCAGGGGCGCAGTAGGTGAGAGCCTAATTTGGCTACCCTTTACTCGGCTGAAGCCGCTCATAATTATTTAGAGTCGCTTAAGTTAGTTTGCTGCTGCCTGGACCTTCTCTATATCGCTGCTTTTAAATAACATTTAGAAGTGCTTTATCGTTAAAAGCTCGATATTATAGAGTCATTAGCTAATTGTTCCAGAAGCTATTACTTGAACTATCCAGGAACTTTTGTAGTCTCCGAATTGGCTTTCAATTTGAGATTCCAGAAATCTGTAACCCTCTTATTCAGGACAGGAGCCTCAGTAGTTTATCTTCGATCTTCTCAAGGTATATTTGGGTAATCCATGTTTATAAATCACGGATAAGTAAAAGCAACCTCATAGAAATCAGGAAAACATATTAGTATAAAGGGGATATTCAAAAACCTTTCATTACTATTGTTGTTCTGACTAAAGGTTTCTCAAAATCTGCCGTATCTTCAGAAACCCTCTAAGTTTCAAGTAGCATTCTCACAGTAGACATTGCACTAGACCTGCTCATTTTTCATTGTATGGTCAGGATTTGTTCTCGTAGACTGTCAAACCAGCGGTTCCGGGTAGAATCAGAATCATCAAAATCGAAATGGAACATTCCGACTCGTAGCTACGTATTGCCCTTAGGAATCAGAGCAATACCACAGATTGTATAATGAAAGTCGTTGAATAAAGAGATAAAGTTGTTGAATTGCCATTTTGCCCAGTAAGGGAAGCCTTGATTGATGCCTCCTCTTTCTGCCTTGCAAACGGGCAGAAGCCAAATATCTTCCTGATCGAAGGGGTAAAAGTCCGGCCAGTAGCCACCTAAATAAACACTGTCCTCGTATAATTCGAAAAGATGGGGCTCAGCTTCCGGCCAAGAAGAATCAAGAATTCGCATACTCTTCATCAGGGATTTAGTTTTCTCTTGGGTAAATTTGCAAGTCACCCTTGCACACCTGAGTTTTCCACAAAGTCGAAGCACAGCTGACTTCACTTGGCTTGTGCGATGAGGGTCTTGAGGAGCCGCCTCAATTTTGAAAGAATCCAGGGAGAACATTGGTTCAAAATGCTTTCGATCATGGGCCCCCACAAGCCAGGATGATACTGCGCCATCTACTGCTGCCCATGACCAGCTGGGACCACAATAGAACCCCAGTCTCTGACTTAGCGGAAACCTAACGAACCAAAGTAGATCAAGGGTAAGACATTCTTTCCACAGTCCGGCTAAAATATGTTACTGAAGTCTTGTCCATCACCATTTCTGCTAATCCGGACATCGCAGCCAATTTATCTTCTTGCCTGGTCAATTGACACTCGGTGTATACAGCTATCTGTGCCATCCATAATCTGTGTAGTGTGTAGAAAAAGGGGTCATCGAAATAGGACCAAGGCTTGTTCATAAGGAGAAAGAACTCGGCTTGGCCACGGGTTGAGCTGAAGAGCATTCTCTCAGCTTTGAGGTCAAGGTGAGAGACCTGAGGCCCAAACAATGGCCGATATTCGCCGATCGAGATTTTTTCGCTAGGGAATTCAGTATCGGCATCAGGAAAATAGGAATCGTCATTGATTCCTATGTGGTTAAAGCCAGTCAAAAGTATTTTCCTGACGATTTCATTTGACATCAGAACTGTCCCAAAATAGTCATCCTCTTGCGCAGTACCCATCGTGCATTGCCAAGACATACGATTTCTGCCGAAATAAAGGATGCGGCGTGAGAGGACTTGTTCCTGATGGCACCAACCACGACGCGCAAGAGTAGACTGCGCCGCCTGAAGATGTTTGTCTGAACGGCGCTCTATCCATATTTGATTGTTGCCATACCCTGCAACTTTACAGGACATATAAGTCAAAGGCTTTCTTGCCTGGAAACATCCACCTTCTGGATTTGTAGCCCCGGAAGCAGCAATGGTAACAGTTGCGTTATTGAAAATCTTCCCCATATTTGACGATTCCTTAGCCCAGTCGCTAGAGGATGATTGGATGATACACAGGGTATCGACCCATATATAGTCAATTCCAAGATATCGAGCAATGGCAATCGCATCTTGGAAAGATTTTGCTAACTCGGAAAGATCAAATCCAGTACACAGCCGTTGCTTATTATTCTCTTTGAGTTTTAATATATTCGACACGCCGCCCTAGCGATGACTTAGACATGCGTATGGCACGAGACTAGTGGGAGCGTCGAGGATGCGAAGTCCTTTGGGCAGATTAGAAGACCGAATGTGCACTAATCGTGACGGCATTCCAGATGTTGTCTGCCGGCCGCAGTTTGGGTGCTTAGCCTGACACTCTTCGTACCAGAATCTGGCGAGGGTCATATGTGATTGAGAGCCAGTATTCAAACAGTAAGCAGCATCATGTAGTTCGTGCTGCGTTTCAAAACTCCTATGCTGGAAAGGGATATCGACCCAATGATTGTCAGAAGATTCTTTCTTTTCACCCTTCTGTTTGACGCAGCTAAGCACAAAGGACCCGACGATACTTGAATCACGGTCAGAAGACTGCTCGTCGACACTTCCTTCTTCAGCTTGGTGACAAGTGTCAGAAACATCTGGGTGAGCGCACAGCCGGGATCTCGCAGAGTCCAAAACTATCTTTGCTGGCCAGAGCCAGTCCGAGCTAAGATGGACCTCCAGTATTACTCTGCAATATGTGCAGGACGGTTGACGAAAGGAACTTTGTGGTTCTAAGTCCATAAGAGACGTTTCATCCGGTTCTGACGCGAGCATAGGGCATGCGACTATGGTGCACACGTGGCATCCAAAGTCTGCAGCGCGACGAAGATCCACGAGTGAGCCCTTAAAATCATACCTTTCAGGATTTTCCACCAGGGGGAGAAATGATCCGTGAAGGATCTTGCTGTTTCCGAAGATATCCCGGCAATTCTCGCAGAGATGGTTCGGCCAGCATACTAGATCCCCGAATTGATTAGTTGAGAAGGCTCTGCTCTCTATGTCTGGAGCGCGGTATCTGTTCAGGGATTTTCGCCATCGCACAGCCCATGAACGCCCCATCATCTAGACGAAATTAACATTTCAATCGACAACTGAAATTTCTGGAGACTCTGACCGTAAGATTGCAGAGCGCTATACGTATTCAAATTTGATCAGTGAAAGGTTTAAACGTTGGCTAGTGTCCGATTTCTGAGATCTAACAATTAATCCGTCAATCGAGATTTGGTACGAAGACTGTCGAGATAGCGAAAATATGAAAGCTGCGTGTGCGGCGCTGTAATAGTCGTAGAGCTGTGCTGTTTCTGAGGGTAACCAATCTACTGGTAAATGACTATTTCGAAGAAGCGTAAAACGAGGTGCTCTCTGACCTAGACTCTGAAAGGATGCAGGAAGAACTTAGCGCTGAGGATTAGTTGCACTAGTCTATCTCGCTTCTGAGACCCAAACTGTGATTGTTATCGTTAGTCATGGTGTCACATCATGGCCACTAAAATGCGATTTTTGGACCATATATCCCTTTGCCTGGTGGTAAGTCGACTCCTCCGGGAGCTAAGCCCTACAGGGCTGTGTGGGCCAAATTGAATGTTTAGGGTGGGGTCCCCTAAAGCCCATGCCTATACAGCCCTTAGGCCACTATCTTTAGGGATGCTCCGGGCCTAGCCTCTAGGGGCCTCTGGGGCCAGATAGGCCTAGTCTTGGCATAAGTGCCCGTGGACCAAACATTTCTTTGATAAGTAGATAATTTATAGATGTATAATTAAAATACTAACACTACTATCTATAAGATTTCATAATATAAATATTAAATATAAAAAGAATATTAAGTTTTAAAAATATAAGAATCTAGTTTTTACTAGCTAAAAAATTATTAACTAGCACTAGATATTAAAGCTTAGTATTAATTTATACTTTAATAACATCTATAAATTTATTTCGTGGATGAGTTTAAGATAGAGTAGCATTAGTAGCTTATCTAGACTTAGTAAAACTTATTTACTTAATATTAGAATTAAGTTATAATTAAATAGAGAAGCTTTAGTTAAAACTTATTTAAAACTTATTTAAAACTTATTTAAAACTTATTTAAAACTTATTTAAAACTTATTTAAAACTTATTTAAAACTTATTTAAAACTTATTTAAAACTTATTTAAAACTTATTTAAAACTTATTTAAAACTTATTTAAAACTTATTTAAAACTTATTTAAAACTTATTTAAAACTTATTTAAAACTTATTTAAAACTTATTTAAAACTTATTTAAAACTTATTTAAAACTTATTTAAAACTTATTTAAAACTTATTTAAAACTTATTTAAAACTTATTTAAAACTTATTTAAAACTTATTTAAAACTTATTTAAAACTTATTTAAAACTTATTTAAAACTTATTTAAAACTTATTTAAAACTTATTTAAAACTTATTTAAAACTTATTTAAAACTTATTTAAAACTTATTTAAAACTTATTTAAAACTTATTTAAAACTTATTTAAAACTTATTTAAAACTTATTTAAAACTTATTTAAAACTTATTTAAAACTTATTTAAAACTTATTTAAAACTTATTTAAAACTTATTTAAAACTTATTTAAAACTTATTTAAAACTTATTTAAAACTTATTTAAAACTTATTTAAAACTTATTTAAAACTTATTTAAAACTTATTTAAAACTTATTTAAAACTTATTTAAAACTTATTTAAAACTTATTTAAAACTTATTTAAAACTTATTTAAAACTTATTTAAAACTTATTTAAAACTTATTTAAAACTTATTTAAAACTTATTTAAAACTTATTTAAAACTTATTTAAAACTTATTTAAAACTTATTTAAAACTTATTTAAAACTTATTTAAAACTTATTTAAAACTTATTTAAAACTTATTTAAAACTTATTTAAAACTTATTTAAAACTTATTTAAAACTTATTTAAAACTTATTTAAAACTTATTTAAAACTTATTTAAAACTTATTTAAAACTTATTTAAAACTTATTTAAAACTTATTTAAAACTTATTTAAAACTTATTTAAAACTTATTTAAAACTTATTTAAAACTTATTTAAAACTTATTTAAAACTTATTTAAAACTTATTTAAAACTTATTTAAAACTTATTTAAAACTTATTTAAAACTTATTTAAAACTTATTTAAAACTTATTTAAAACTTATTTAAAACTTATTTAAAACTTATTTAAAACTTATTTAAACTTATTTACACTAGTAAGGGCTAGTAAAAAAATATAAATAATTATAATTATTTATATTATTAATACTATAGCTCTATAACTTTATAGCTCTATAACTCTAACTTTAATATAATATTATATATAAAATTTTTATAAAAATTCTAAATCTAAAATTAGATTTTAAATAGGAATTAAAATAAATATTAAAACCTAATAATATAATATAGTAAATACTCTATAGACATATATCTTAGAATAGACTTAATAGTAAGTTATATAATAATTTAAAAGATTTAATAACTAAACTAATTAAACTAAGAGAGAATTAATAGATTTAGTTACTAAATTTACTAAATTAAATAGTCTTAGTAAATTTTCCTATATTTATATAATTAAGGCTCTTACTTACTTTAGATAAATTTTCTTATATTTAATTTTATAATTAAATTAATAGTTATTCTTAACTATTAAAGACTTAGTCTTATATTATTAAATAATATAGAGTTATACTTAGCTTACTTTATTTTCCTTTATTTTTTAATTACTTATCTTTAAAAGACTTATAATATTAGTTTATAATACTTTAAATACTCTTAAATATAAGTTTATTAAATTAAAGAAGTATAATTTAACTTATTTTAAATAAAACTACTTAATATATTATATAATAAGTTAAGTTTAACCTAATAAGTTTTAAGTCAAGTCTAGGTTAAGTTAAGTTTTTTAAGTTAAGTTAAATAAATTAGTAGTAACTTAACCTAAAACCTAATTTAATACTCTTTATTAGGTTTTAACTTAATAATTTAATAAATTAAATTAATTATTCTATATTAAATATTAAATTAATTATTAAATTAGATTATTAATACTTTTTAATTATTACTTAACTATCTAACTAATAATTTTAATTAATTTAATATTAAGACTTTAAATATAGTACTTTTATCTTTTTTATTTAATTTTTATTATTTATTACTTATAAATACTTATAATCTAAAAGTTCTTTTAAACTTAAAATATTTTTTATTTATAGATCTTTTATTATTTCTTAGCTATAAAATCTATAATATTTTATCTATAATTAATATATTATATCTATTAAGGGATAGTTATATATCTTAGTTAAATTATTATTATCTTTCTATTATATAGAAGTTATAGTGCTAAGTATTATATAATTTATATATGCTTTATATATAAATACGTTACTATTATATAGGGGTTTATATATAATATTTACTTATCTAATATATAGTTAGAATTAAGGAATTATCCTTTTTCTCTTTTCTTAAGAATTAATTATATTCTATAATCTATAATATATACTTAATCTTATATTAATATATATATATTTTATAATATTTCTAATTTTTTTACTTAATAGAGATATTAATCTATAATTAATATATTTATTATAAATAGTCTATACTTTAATAGCTATTAAACTATAAAAATATAAATAAATAATAAATAAAGTAAATTAATAATATAAGAAGATTATTAGAATTTAATAGTATAATATACTCTACAGTTAATAGGTATATATTAAAGAATAGACTTAGTAATAGTTACATAATAGTTTAAATAATTTAAGGATTAAAATATATAAACTAAGATATTTAAATAAGTTATTAATTAATTCATTTAAATTATAAGGAGTTTAAATAGTTTATAGATTAAATTTATTAAATTAGATAATTTTAGTAGACTTTCTTATATTTATATAATTAAGGCTCTTATCTTATAGTTTAGATCTCTTTATATTTAATTTAATAATTAAATTAATAATTATTTCTAACCTTTAAAAACTTAATCTTATATTATTAAGTAATATAAGGTTATACCTTAATTTACTTTATTTCCTTTTACTCTTTAATTATTTATTTTTAGAAGACCTATAACGTTAGTTTATAATACTTTAAATACCCTTAATATAAGTATATTAAATTAAAGGAGTATAATTTAATTTACTTTAGATAAAACTACCTAAACTAGGTATTATAAAAATATTAATAATAAAGCTAGAGGAAGTATTAAGATTATTTAACTAAACCTTTATTATAGAGAAAGGAAGAAGCTTAAGAAGTAATTAATATAAATTTAATTATATCTTTACTTCTATAATAATATACTAGTTAAATAATATACGGCAGTTACTATTACCTTTATATATAGAGATATATAGAAATAGGTATAACCTTATTTATAGAGATACTTAGATAACCTAATAGATATATTAAAAATTATAAAATAAATAAAGAGGTTCACTTATTTTAAAATTAAACTCTATAAGGTATTTATACTATCTAATAAAATAAATTAAATAATATAAATTATCTAATATATTAAGCAAAAAAGATTTATAGTAAAGTATATAATATAGTTCTAATAATATATAATTAAAACTAAATAGGATAACAACATATTTATAATAATATATAGAAGGGGATTAAAAGAAAATATTAAAGATAAGCTAATAAGAACTAAAGTAAGCCTAAATATACTTAATAAACTCTAAAAGAAAGCTATCTAAATTAATAATAATCTCTTTAAAAAGGCTATAAAAAAGATATAATAGAGGGGTCTTTAGAGCTAGTATAATATAATACTAGTATAGATAAGGTTTTAACTCTAATTATAATAAGTAATCTATTAACCTATATAAGCTAATACTAATAGAGCTTAATATAATAAAGAAGGGACATATATATAGAAAGCTAATAAAAAGAATAAATAAGAAAGTACTAAAGTATTATAGTTATAATAAACTAAGCTACTTTATTAAAAACTATAAATTAAAAAACATAGTATCTAAACTATAGATTAATATAATATAAGCTATTATTATAAAGGATAAAATAAAAAGAATAAGTAAACTATTACTAAAGTAGAATAATTTAAAACTTAATATAATACTAGTAAACTAGGTGTAATATAGGCCTATTATACTCCACTAGTGCTGCGTAATAGGATTACTAAGGATTACTTAAAGACGTGAAATAGTAGTAGTAGGCATCAGTTTATATTAGAGAACTAATTACTAAGGATCCTACTACGAGGCATGCGTCTTTTTAGCTTATTAGGATGAAGTAGGGTAATATAACATATTCCATTCATCTACGCTAGCGTAGTGTTAATGTAACACCTATAGTAGCTAACTACTAATGCTAAGCTACCTTAATAACTGCCAGTTATTACACTAGAGAGTTTATAATAATAAAGAAGTAATCACTTAACATATTAAAAAACTAGAAATAATAAATAATAAGGCTTAGAATAATCTAATAATTATATTTTAATAATAGGAATATTACCTTTAAGGATTTTTATATAAAATATAGGATAGTATACTCCTACTAATAATAATAAAACTTAAAAATCTAGAATAATATAATAGGTACTATAATAAGTTCTAAGAAATAAAAAATAAATAACTTAAACTAAGATAAAATAAGAAGGCTTAAAATAAATAAAAATATAATTAGGAAAATAACTCTAATTAAGAGTAAATAAATTAAGAAGAGGAATAAGAACCTAAATTATCTATAGATTAAAAAAAAGAATAATAAAAATAATAAAAATAGGACTCCTTAATTAAAAGATCTTAAGACTATTAATATAACTCTTATTACTAATAATATAGTAAAGTGTACTAGAGTAAATATATAAATATATTTTATATAAAATATTATAATATAAGATAAGAGGCTAAAGGAATTATATATATATCTTAATATTATTTATATATATATTACTATTATAACTTAGATATATATACTTAATACTTAATATAAAAGAAGGAAACTATAATATTTCTAAGATAACTAGAAAAGTAGTATATAAAATTAAAATAAAAACTAAAAAAGAATTATAAAAAGATAAAATATAACTATATTTTATAAGAAGTATATTTACTCCTAAACTATTATATATATATAAGTGAAAAAATCAAAGCTAGATTCTATCTTAAAAAATACTTTAACTCTAAAATAAGAGAAGCAGGAAAAGATTATTCCTTTATAATAAGAGTAGTTATAGGGAAATAAATATTATAACCCCTATAAGAGAACTAAACTTAGTAAAGTATAGTCAGCTTATAAAAAAACTAGTTAAAATTAATAATTAAAAGGCTATTATAATAATAAACTTAAGAATAATAGGAAACTTTATATTAAAAATATTAATATATATCTAGAACTTATTAATAGTAAATAAAAAAGAACTTTATAAACTTTAAATAACTAATAGGTTAGAAGCTTTATTAGGAAATATTAATAAAAAAATAATCTTATTAAATATTACTTTTTAATAATACTATAAAGAAGTAACTTTTAATATAGTTAAAATAGCTAATTATTATATTATACTAAGTATATCTTAGTTAAAGAAATAAAACCTAATAATTAATTAAAAGATAAGAATATTTATATTATAAAAGTCTAGTAATATTACTAGCTCTAGATATATATATTAATAATAAATAATAGTATATAAAAAGTTAAGTAAAAGAATTATTATAAAGTATAATATTATAACTTTAAATAAAAATAGCCTTAAGAGAGGATCTAACTCTATAAATATAAAAATAAGTTAACTAATTAAGTAATATAAAAAGAATAAAGAAAAAAATATATCTCTTAATATCTCTAAAGAGTATCTTAAGTATATATAGCTTTTTTAAGAAAAAGTAGATATAAAAATACTATTTAAATACTAACCCTAAGATTATAAGATTAAACTTAAACTAAATAAAGAGCTAATATTTAAACCTATATATATATTATTAGAAAAAGAACTCTAAGTATTTTATAAGTATATTATAAAAAACTTAAAAAAAGTATTTATTTAAGAATCTAAATTACTAGTAGGCTACCTAATACTCTTTATACTAAAAAAGGATAAGAGCTTATAGCTATATATTAATTATTAAAAGTTAAATAATATTATAATTAAAAATAAATACTTATTACTAAATATTAGTAAACTTTAGGACTAACTTAAGAAAGTAAAAATCTTTATAAAACTAAATCTTAAAGGGGCTTATAACTTAATTTATATAAAAGAAGATAAGGAATAGAAAATAATATTTAAAACTTAATATAAATATTATAAATATTTAATAATATTATTTAGTCTTACTAATATACTAGTAACTTATTAAGTATTAATTAATAATATATTAAGGTACT
>KI911109.1:894332-907194 GCA_000482085.2 Cladonia metacorallifera KoLRI002260
AAAAAAAAAAAAAAAATATAATTAGGCCTATATAAAAGTAGTTAGTATATATAATAATTATATAAAATTAACTTATTATTAAGGCCTCTTTCTCTCTTCTTTTTTTTTTCTTCTTTTTTCTCCTCCTCTTTATTCTCTTTCTCTTATCCTTTAACTCCCTTCTTACCTCCTCTCTCTCCTTTAGAGCAAAATCTTTAGAGATCTAATTATATTAGTATTAAACTACACGTAGTATATATAAGGTATAATAATATACCTAGGCTTTTAACTTTCTTTTTCCCTTTTTTCTTATTTTTTTTTCTTCTCTCTATCTTTACTTTCTTCTCTTCCTTTTCTTCTTTTTTATCTTTAGCTCTATCTTCTCTCTCTTTCTTCTTCTTATCCTTCTTTTTCTTCTCTTACTCCCCTAACTCCTTCTACGGAGAGTTAGCGGCGAGCATAATATATATATATAAATAAAAAAGGTTAGGTATAGAATAAATATATAAATAAAGAAAAAAGAATAAAGATAAGTATTATAAATAAGAAATAAAGAAATAATTTAACTTACCTCCTATAGTAAGTTAATATAATAATATAAGATAAAAATATTACTTATTAATATCTTTATTTTCTTAAATAATAATATTAACTACTAAGCCTACTACCTACTCTATATCTCTAGAATTAAAGACTTATCTTTATATTATTAAGAGACCTTCTTATAAAGGTCCTTAATATATAAAGCTACTTTAATAAATATAAGGAGATTTAGGATTATAGTAGCTAATATTATTACTTTTTTAATAAAAAAAAATAGGATTTAAATTTATTAATAAGTTATAACTATTAGTTATAACTATAACTTATCTTATAATAGAATTATAAGCCTTAATAAGCTTACTTATATTATAGGTAAGGCAGCGCTATTAACTAAATATAAATCTTAAATATTTAAAGATAATTTATATATAGAAGGTTTACTATTAACTATTAGTAATAGCAAGTATATATATAGCATATAATATATAAAAAACTTATTAATATAGTAAAAAATAATTTTAGAATTATTAATATTAGTCTAAAGTAGTATAATATCTTAATATAAAAAATACTTATAATAATATATTTATTACTAAAGAAAGGAAAAGAGGATAGAATTAATATTAATAATATATTTATTATAATTACGCTATATAGTTACTATATAATAACTTACCTTTAATATAGCTATTACTATAATAATAAATAATTAATAAGCTATAAGTATATTATATAATTAGATTATATAGTAGATAATACTAAGATAAATTCTTATATAAAAGACTCTTTTCCTTCCTTTTCCTATTAGGTTTTAAAGGTTTTTAATAAGCTTTAAATTAATAAAATTACCTCCTCTTAAAACTATATTAGTAATATAACTATATATAATAAAAGCTCTATACTAATAGACTAATATTTAGAAGAAAGAATAACTATAATAACTAATAGCTATTAAGATAGCTTAATATTAATAGTTAGCTATTATAGATATTATATTAATACTATATTAATATAAATAAGTAAAATATATTATATTACTCTACTTTATCCTAATAAGCTTAAAGGGCGTATACCTTATAATAGTAAGATCTTTAATAATTAGTTTTTTAATATAAACTAATACCTACTACTACTATTCTATATCTTTAAGCAATCCTTAATAATCTTATTATATAGCACTAGTAGAGTGTAATAGGCCTATATTACATAAACTAGATAATCTTAATAGACTTTTCTATATCTATATAATTAGGGCTTTTACCCTATAGTTTAGATCTCCTTATATTTAACTTAATAATTAAACTAATAATTATTTCTAACCTTTAAAGACTTAATCTTATATTATTAAGTAATATAAAGTTATACCTTAGCTTACTCTATTCCCCTTTACTCTTTAATTACTTATTTTTAGAAGACCTATAATATTAGTTTATAATAAAGACCTAAATACTTATAAAGAAAAAGTAGGTCTTATAATTAATAATATTATTAATAAGCTAAGATAAGCTAAGATAAGCTAGTAATCTAATACTTAATAAATATTTATAACTTATTAAAAAAGTAAAGATAGAGCTATTAAAGTAAAAATAATTTAAGAAATTTAAATATAAAATTACTAACCTTAGATAAGGATTATTAATAGTATTTATAAAAAATATTTTAAAATATAATAAAAATAAATCTACTTTATATTATACTAGCTATAATATAGGGTCTATTTATATAAGGATTATATAGGAAATATTAATAAAATTTATTTCTTATCCTTTACCTACTATTAATATTATAGGCGAGAAGTATCTTATATAAGAAATAAATAACTTAAGCTTATATTAAAAGATATTAAAGCCTTTTTCTTTAGAAAAATATAAAGAGAAGTTATTAAGAAAGTATTAAGATTAAATTAAAAATATAAAAATATACTTTTATTTAACTCCTTATAATTTTAAAACTAATAAGTTAAAGATCCTATATATAATATAATATCTTAAAGGGGATATAAAGGAGTTCTAGTATAACTATAAAAAAAATATCCTATAGTAAATTAAATATAAGAAGAATTTAAAATATTTTTATTAAACTTTATTAAGGATTTAATTAATTATATATTAAATATTACTTAAGTAATAATAAATATAGAGTAGAGACTAAATTAGATAGTTTAATAATTTAATACTTATTTAAATAGTCTTAAAGCCTAATTACCTCTTTATAATAAAGACTAAAGATAGATAAACTTCTTAATAAAATTATTGTTAGAACCTAACAGTGGGATATGGCGAACGCCCTATAGGCATATATCCTGGAACAGGCTTGGCACCAAGTCACGTGAGGGTTCAAACGGTTCAGGGTTTAAAACATTTAAACTAGGAAGGTTCAAATAAATTATTAAATAAATTATTTAAATTATAAGGAGTTTAAATAGTTTATAGATTAAATCTATTAAACTAGATAATCTTAGCAGACTTTCTTATATCTATATAGTTAGGGCTCTCACCCGTAGTTTAGATCTCCTTATATTTAATTTAATAGTTAAACTAATAGTTACTCCTAGCCTTTAAAGACTTAATCTTATATTATTAAATAATATAAAGTTATACCTAGCTTACCTTATTCCCCCTTTACTCTTTAATTACTTATTTTTAGAATACCTATAATATTAGTTTATAATAATTATATCTAAGCCCTTTATCTAACTATTATAAATATATAATAAATTCTTATTACTTAAAATAAACTTATAATATTAGTTTTTTATTTAGAAATTAACTAGTAAAAGACTATTTTAATTATATATAAAATTTTAGTTAGTACCCTAATAAAAAAGAATAGAAATAAGATTAAGAATTAAAAAAATAGATTTAAAAGAAATACTAAAGATATACTATTTAAAAGTAAAAAAAATAATATCTTTATATACTTAAAATAAAATTTAAAGGATATTAAATATTATACTTATAAAAAGAAAAGTATTATTTAACTACCTATACTAAGATAAAAAATAATAATAATTTTAATAAAACGCTAGTAGAATAACTAGGTTATTATATAATTAAGGAATTAAAAAAAATAACCTCTTATTTAAAATATCCTTTAAAGAGTAAGGAAAGAAGAAGAAGAACTTAATATAATCTTAAAATTAAAGTTCTTAAATATAATATTATTAAAAAAAATTAAAAGAAATAATAATAAAAGTCTAACTTAATAATAAAGTTAAAGTTAATATAATTAACTAATATTTTATAGTTAAAAAGGGTATAAAGTCTATTAAAAATATAACTATTTTATTTAACTTAGATAAATAGAAACTCTATATATTACTATAATACTTATTATATAAAACTAAACCTTTATAATAGTTAAGGCTATAGTAAGAAGTTTAAAATAATCTTTTATATAATTAATAAAAAGAGTTTACCTTTATTATTAGAAATACTAGAGTTAGCTTAAAAAAATATTATTATTAATTTAATAATAAAAATCTAGTATTTTAAAATTAAAAAATATACCTTAAAATTAGTTAAGGTTTATAAGTTTATTAAATCCTTATTAAAATAACTAAAGGTATATATATTAATAATTATTAATAACTTATCTATACTACCTAATCTTATAATTAATATAGTTAAGATATAATTAAAACAATTATTTATTATAATTTTTATAATTCTTTCTAAAGAACTAATAAAGTATTAGGATATTTTTTTAATAAAAAAAGTAAATTATCTATTATCTTATTAAAGTAATAATTATATAATTAAAATAATTACTAATTTATCTTATAATCCTCTTTATAACTTATTAATAAAAGAGTTTAAAGTCTTATAGACTTACCTTAATAATATATTTATAAAAGGGTAGATATAATATTTTATTAATCTTATAAACACTCCTATCCTATTTATTCTAAAAAAGGATAGAGGTTTATATTTATATATTAATTACTATAAATTAAATAAGATTATAATAAAGAATTATTATTCTTTTCTTTTAATTAATAAAACCTTAAAATATTTTAATAATATTAAAATATTTATTAAATTAAATCTTAAAGATATCTACTATTATATTTAAATCTAAAAAAGAGATAAGTAAAAGATTATATTTTATATATAATATAAATACTTTAAATATTTAATAATATTATTTAGACTAATAAATACCTTAATAACCTTCTAAGCTTATATTAATAAGACTCTTATAAGCCTATTAAATAAGTTTTATATTATTTATTTAAATAATATCCTAATCTTCTCTAACTCTAAAGAGGAGTATATAGATTATATTAAGTAAATTTTATAATACTTAAAATAATTTAAGTTATATATAAACCTTAAGAAATATTAGTTTCTTATATAGAAAGTTAAATTTTTAGGATTTATTATATCTACTAAAAAATAGTAATAGATAAAAATAGGATAGATATTATATAAAATTAATTAAACCTAAAAATATATTATAAAGTCTAAGTATTTTTAGGTTTTATTAATTTTTTTAAAAAATTTATTTAGTACTATTTATACTTAGTAGCACCTTTAATAAAATTATTATAAAAAAATATATAAAATAGAAAAAATAGATCTTTAAAATAAGAAAAATATAAAAAGTATAATCTAAAAAAATAGACTAGGATTAAAATAGATATATTAAATTATATAATAACTAATATTCTTTTTTAATTATAGAAGGATAGCTAATAATATCTAATTATATTTTAATTATAAAAGATAATTATTACTAAAAGAAATAATAAAACTTATAACTAAAAGCTACTTATTATTATTATAGTATTTAAATAGTAGTAATATTACTATAAAAGAAGTCTTTACTTTATTAAAGTTCTTATAGACAATAATAATTTTAAAGTATTTATAAATTTAAAAGAATTAAATTAAAGGTAAGCTTATTAAGTTATAAATACGCTGCGCAATAGGTTTTTGCCAAGCTTTTAACTTTTTTACGTTCTTTTCTTAATAACTTTCTAAGTCTATTATATAATCTTAATATTAGTACACTATTTTAAAGCCCTACTTAAGGGCTTTAATTTAATATGCTTTTCACGCTAAATTAGTATAGTATATTAAAGTTACTAGCGTTTAAAAATAGGGTCTTAAAATTAGGTTAGGTTTTTAATTTTTAGAAAACCTAACCCAACCTAATAATTTAATATGCTAATAGCTCTACTAAGCTATACTAATTTAACATAAAAAGTATATCATTTTAAAGCCCTATATTAGGGCTATAAATCTATATACTATTTTCTAAATTATGTAATATATCTAAAAAGTTATTAAGAAAATAAAATTTTGAAAAATCTTGCTAAGAAAAACCCAACCCAACCCATTGCGCAGCGTATATAATTAAGTTATAAAAAAAGAAATACTTATTATTCTTAAATATAATAAAGACTTAAAAGTATAGTATTTTTTTTAATATAACTTAATAAGCTATATTAGATGCCTTATAATTATAATATTTAATCTTAACTTATAAAATATTATTAGTATTAAATAATATATTTATATTATTATTTTTATTATTTATATATATTTTATTATTAGCTATGCTTATAGTTTTATAAGAAAGTTTTAGTTCTTTATTAATATTTTTATTAGTTAAGTATTAATATTAGTAATTTTATTTAATAGAGAACTTTATATATAATCTCTTTATCTATATAATTAAAGAGGATAGGATTTCTTAGTTTATATATAATATCTTATTTTTTAGTTTTACTATAATTATTATAGATTTTAATAATATTATAAGTTTACTAATCTTTATAATAAATTAAATATTTTTTAATATTACTTTTATAAGCTTCTATCTTTTAATATTAGAGATAAAATAATTTTTATTTTTATTTTATTAATTTCTTAAGGCTTTTTTTATTTAAATTTATTAAGTAATAAATCTTACTAATATTTTTTAATAATAATATATTAAGACTTATTTTTAAAGACATCTATTAATTCTTTTTATAATAAGTAGAAAGTTTTTTAAAATATTAATTATTAATCTTAGAATATAAATAGAGTTAAAGGTTTATTTATATATACTTAGTTTTATATTTTATTATAATTATTCTTAGTTATTTCTTTATATCTTTAGTCTTTAATAGTATAGTAATATTTATCTTTATTAATTACTAAAATAAATTAGTAATATAAATTACTTAATTCTATTTATTAAATTAAATAGTTAAGATATAATAAATAAAGATAAAAATATTTATTAAATTATATAAAAGAATAGTTATATATTTATAGAGGACCTTAATAGATTTTAAGAAATATAATTTTAAATAAAATTTAGAGGTTAGTAATTAATTTAAATTTATTAAACTTTATTAAAACTTATAAGGGTTATATATATTAATTTTATATTATTTATATCTTTAAATTATTAGATTTTATAATCTACTTAAATTATCTTATATTTTAATATTAGGAATAAGAATATTTACTTATAAACTTTATATTTACTTAAAATCCTCTTTATATTTAAATATTATAATTTTAATCTATATAATTAAAATTAGCTTTAATTCTTATTTATTATAATAAACTTAGGACTAATCTATTTATTAATTTTTATAGTATAGTTTTTTTTAGTTTTTTTTTTAAAAAAAGGATTCTTATTTAAATTAATAATAAATAGTATAATATTAATAATATTTTAAATAACTTCTTTTTTTCTTTTATTATCTTATACTATATTCATTTAAAAGGTTTATATTTAAAGGTTAAATTAATTTATTAATAAATTTATTTTAACTTTATAATAATTAATACTTAGAATAGAATACTAAAACTATTTTTAATAATAATATTAAATCTTCTTTTTATCTTAAAGCTTTTTATATAGCTAAAAATATAAAAATTCTCTTTAATATAAAAATATTTTATTAAAAGAGGGCTTAGAATATTATTATTTATATTAAAGATTTAAAATAGTAGCTATCTTTAATATATTAATAATATTTTTATTAATAGATAAGAATTTTAATTATATAAATTAATCTTAACTATACTTACTCTAAAGCTATTATAATAAAGATAATAAATAATAAATTTATAAATAAAGATATAAATATTAATATTAATAATAAAAGTAATTAAATATTTAATAGTATATTTAATTAAATCTTAGAAAATAATAACTAATTAATATTAACTCTTTTTATATAACTTTTTTAAAGTTAAATATTTAATTATTATAAATAGAATTAGAGGGCTCTACTACTACACTAAACACCCCCCTTAGGGCAAAAGCATTAGGTTAGATCTTTAGGGCTATTAGCCTAAAGATCCTCTATTTAACCCTATATACTAGTGGCCATAGCCTATTTTAGGCCTTGTAGGCCCCCTAGGGGCCTATTTATATTTTTCTATAATATTAATATATTATTTTTATTAATATTAATAGATCTATATTAGAAATTAAAGATTATAAAAGTATTAAAAATTAAGATTTTAGTTATCTTTTAATTTATAATTAATAAGTTTTATTCTTATATTCTATTAATATTTATTAATTATTTTAATAATATAGTCTTTACTTATTTATTTTTTATATAATATTTTTTATTATAGTTACTATTTTTTATTTTTATACTTAATTTAAAACCTATTAGTTAATGCGTATATTATTATTAATTAAGTAATTTATAAAGTAATTAATATTATAATTATTATAATTATTAAATAATACTATATTATTATTAAGTATTTTAGGGATAGTAAAATTATTATTTCTATTTCTATTTATATCTTAGTATTAAGGAGAGTAGTATTATAATAGTATAATAAAGGGATTTAACTCTAGTATAGTTTATAACTAGGGTATAATATAAATAATATAATATTAAGTTATTAAATATTTATTAATTATAAACTCCTCTCTATTATATAAGTTAAATATATAGAAGGAAAGTTTTATTTATAAAAAAAAGCTTTTTTTTATATATTTATTTAAGATTATACTAAGTTTAAATATAATTTTTTTAATTTATTACTAAATCTTTTTAATTATAAAGTAATTTTTTTAATCCTATTTAAATTACTTTAATTATAAGTAATTTAAGTAATTAAGATTTAATTATTCTAATTATATATTATTTTATTTATATAAGATTTTATATCCTACTCTAAAGCTCCTTAATATATAATTTATATAAAATAATTTATAATATTATTTTCTTATTAAGAAATTTTTATCTTAAGAAAATCTTACTTCTTTAATATTTATTATCTTTATATTAAGGATATAGAAATTTAAGAACTTAATAATTCATTATTATTAATTAATTTTAAAGTTAGGGATAGCCTCTCTTTTAAGAAAAGATTATTTTAAATATATAAAAGTTAGTTATTTATATTACTTAAATAAAATATTTAATTATTATATAAAATATATTTAAGAGGATAATAACTATAAATTATTATTTCTTAATATCCCTAAATAGAAATAAATAGAGGAATAAAGAGTTTATTTTTATAATAAAGAGGATAAGACTTTTATAAAGCTCTTAAGATTATAGAAATAAATTTAGAAAATTTAATTAAAATAACAAAAATAGTTAAGAAGGAGGTAAAGAATATAAAAAAAATTTTAAAAAAAAAAGAAAAAAATATTATCTTAAATTATAATTAAAATATTTTTTTTAATTAATAACTTTATTACTTTAGAGAAGGTAGATTAGAATTTATTAATTATAAATTATATTATTAAAACTTAGTAAGTTTCTTAAGGTAATTAAATATTAATAATAACTCTTATATATTTTTTAAATTATTATAATTTAATTATTTAATTAAATATCTTATCTTTCTATAAATTTTTTAATAATTTAGAATTTCTTTAATATTATATTTCTTATTATTTTAATTTAGGAGTAGTAGAGTTATTTATAATAATATCTTAAAATCTCCTTTCTTTAAAAGTAAGATATAAAATATATTATATTTCTTTATTAATTTTAGTAGATTTAATATATAATTTATATTTTTTTTATATTTTTTAATTAGAAATAAATTAAGCTTTATATAATTAACTTTATTATTAAGTCTATTAGTTTTAAAGTTCTTATAAAGAAGATATATTTTATTTTTTTTAAAATATTTAGATCTTCTAAGTATTTTTAATTATAGTATATTATTAAGTAGTTATTTAAAAATTATAAATCTTTTTATAATTTTTAATAAATTTTCTTTATTTTTTATATTATAATCTTTATTTTTATACTTTAAGCTATATTACTTTTAATAATAATATTATATAAAGTTTAAATCTATAATTAGCTTAATATAATATTATTTTAATAAATTCTAATATAAATTTATTATATATTATTTATATTATAAATAGATATTAAACTTAATTATTTTATTAATAGTTAATATAGTATTAAAGATATTATTTTATTATTTAATTTATTCTTTTTATCTAGTTATTAGTCTATAAATAAAAGGTTATTAATATTTTTATTTTAATTTTTATTATATTTATTAATAGTCTCTAAAATTTAGAGGTAAAGAGTTTATCTTAATTTAAAATTATTTTTTTTAAAAGTTTATAATCTATAACTATTATTTTTAAGAATATATATATTAAATCCTTAATATCTAATACTTTCTTATAATGATATCTTAGTATGCTAGGGGGCCTCCATCCACTGCCCCCTAGTAGGTGCACCCCTAGGGGTGCCTTCTAAAGGAAGGTACCTGGCACCCCTAGGGTGCCATCACCCTATTTCTTCCTAGTAGAAGATAATAAGTAATATAATACCATTATCTAAACTATTCCAATGTAATTCCATCGCAAGATAATAGTAATGGTATAGTTTAAGTCTAAATAGTATTATTAATAGCTTTTAGACTAATCTAACTACTAACCTTAAGGCACTAGCTGCTTTTAGCAGTACTAAATATCCTCTACTAATTCTATATTTATTTTACTACCTATAAATTAACTTCTACTTCCTTAAAACTTACTTACCTAACTACGCTTATCTAGTTCTATTAATATAGTTTTAAGTTACTTACTACAAAGCTAATTTAATTCGCTTTTAAATTTACTTATATTAATACTAAATCTCCTTATTATTATAGGCTAATAACTATGGGCCGTATATCACACAAACGCCTAATATTAAGTTAAGAAAGTAAATAAGGCTATTAGAATCTATACAATTAAAATCTATATCTATAACACTTAAAATAGTAATTATTTAGGCTATTATTTAGCTTAAATTAATAGTTATTTACCTTACTTTTAACTAGTAATATAATGCTAAGGTTTTCTCTAGAAAGGAACTAAACTTTAGTAGATATTAAATAAGAATTACTTACTTTTTAAAAGAAAAATCTTAATTTCTTAAACTTTAATTCTTACTTTTATATTATTAATAGTTAGATTATATATTTTTTATAATACTTACTCTTTTAGCTATAATTTTATTTATACTTTAAATTATTTATTACCTAGATACTACCTTATTATAAAAGATCCTTATTATAAAAGATCCTATTATTTCTATTTTATAGAAAGAATTTATTATCCTAGCTTTAATAAACTTAATTAGTTAAAATATTATAATACTTACCTTTTATCTTAAAGAATTTATTAAGAGTAGTTATATTTTTACTAACTATATTTTAAATAAAATAAGATAAGTCATCTATTATATTATATTAATAAATTTTAGATTACTAGTAATAAACTTAAATTCTTAGTTAAGGAGATCTTAATCTATTAATCTACCTAGATTTCCTTATGGCTAGATTATAAAGTAAAAGCCTTTTAAATTTACTTTAAAAAAATTTATAAATACTACTTAATCTCTAATTCTAAATCTATCTTTATTTAAGCTTTTATATTTAATTTAGCCTTTATTCTTATCTTTAAAGAAGAGATTATAGATATTTATACTAAACACTACTCTAAAAGATCCTCTCTTAATAAGGAATATATTACTTCTTTTAATAAAGAATATATTACCTTCTTTAGTTCTAACATCTACTTAAGCTACTTTAGTAAAAAAGAAAATTTATAGTTATCCTATTAATCTAAATATAGCCTTAAGTAATGCTAGTAGCTCTTATTATACTAATAACCCTTAAGACTAGTAAAATAAGAATCCTAATAATTACTAAAACTCTAGATTTTCTAAGAAATAACTTAGAACTCTATAAATAATATTTAGCTAGTCTAATACTAAGGGTAATCCTAATAAACCTCTAGCTAATAATCCTTCTATAAATATCTCTCTTAGATACCTCCTATCTTTATATCCTAATAATATTAGCTTCTTTAATCCTAGAGTAGAAGAGGATAGTCTAGTAGTTAAAGAGAAGTATATTACCTTCTAAGATATCTTTATCTTTATTAATAGACTTAAGAAGATAAAGAGGTAGTTTAATAAAAAATAAATCTTAAAGTTATTCTTAGCTACTTAAAGGGTATTATAATAATATAATATACTACTAAACTATCTAAATTTAAGTATACTATTCTAAAAATAGTTATTTTAGAATAATAGATAAAGCTTCTAATTTAATAATTTAAAGAAGATATTAGTAAAGCGGTAAAGCTAATATACTTAAAGAAATTTATAATATCTAATATATTAAATAATATTAATTCTAGAGAGTTTACCTAGTCTATCTTTTATTATATAAGAGTAGTAGATTTAGGTAATACTTAATTAATTATTATCTAGAATACTCTTACCTCTAATTTTTAAAATATAATTCCCTAACCTATAGTAAGTATAATAGTTTATTCCTTTTTAAAGTAGCTTAATATAAAATAATATATATAATATAAACTTACTATTAAAGAGGATAGAATAACTTAGAAAGTCATTAATAAAGCTGTTAATAAGAGTAGATTTAGTTAGTATAATACTACTTAGTCTAGAAACTTTTCTAAGCCTTAATATCTATTAGTTCTATTTTATAATAACTAGTAATAGCCCTTTTAAGGGTATTTTAATAATAATTATAATTACTAAACTTTAAATTAAGCTAACTATCTCTAGTATTAAAGTTAATAGATAAGAAGCTATTTACCTCCCCCTTATATACCGCTTTAGATCACTAGTAAGCATATAAATAAGTTAAATTTATAGAAGTCCCTCTATAATTTAAAGCCCTATAATTAAGGTAACTCTTAGCCTTTTTAAGGCTAAACTTAAGGCTAAAAACTATACTTAAATAATTAAGGTTTCTAGCTACATTCTACTAAAATATACTATAGGAATAAAGACCTAAATTAAAATAATAACTATACCCCTAAAAAGAAGGAATAATAATAAGACTTTAAATAATATAATAAT
>KI911109.1:911879-941963 GCA_000482085.2 Cladonia metacorallifera KoLRI002260
ATAGTTTATTCCTTTTTAAAGTAGCTTAATATAAAATAATATATATAATATAAACTTACTATTAAAGAGGATAGAATAACTTAGAAAGTCATTAATAAAGCTGTTAATAAGAGTAGATTTAGTTAGTATAATACTACTTAGTCTAGAAACTTTTCTAAGCCTTAATATCTATTAGTTCTATTTTATAATAACTAGTAATAGCCCTTTTAAGGGTATTTTAATAATAATTATAATTACTAAACTTTAAATTAAGCTAACTATCTCTAGTATTAAAGTTAATAGATAAGAAGCTATTTACCTCCCCCTTATATACCGCTTTAGATCACTAGTAAGCATATAAATAAGTTAAATTTATAGAAGTCCCTCTATAATTTAAAGCCCTATAATTAAGGTAACTCTTAGCCTTTTTAAGGCTAAACTTAAGGCTAAAAACTATACTTAAATAATTAAGGTTTCTAGCTACATTCTACTAAAATATACTATAGGAATAAAGACCTAAATTAAAATAATAACTATACCCCTAAAAAGAAGGAATAATAATAAGACTTTAAATAATATAATAATTATTCTACTAAAAAGTAGTTTAAACTAGAAGAAGAAATATATAGCTTTTTTATTAAACTAATAGATAAAATATATTAAAAATATAAATAAAAATTCTCTTTAAAGAATAAGTTATATTAATATATAAAACTTAAATATTATAATACTACTTTTATTCTATCTTTTAGAAGCTAAAACCTTCCTATAGAAATCTACTATACTAATTCTAGTAGGCTTCCTTCTAGAGGAAGTCTAATTAATTCTAAGGAACTAAATACTTCTCCCTATATAGTTTAATCTAAGGTAGATTATACTAAATATATTACTAAAGCTAGCTTTTAAAATTAGTATTATATTACTATAAAAGTTTAATATTCTTATAATAGCTTACCTTAGGAAATCTATTTAGATACTAGTTATCCTATTACTACGCTACGTAATGGGTTGGGTTGGGTTTTTCTTGGCAAGATTTTTCAAAATTTTATTTTCTTAATAACTTTTTAGATATATTACATAATTTAGAAAATAGTATATAGATTTATAGCCCTAATATAGGGCTTTAAAATGATATACTTTTCACGCTAAATTAGTATAGCTTAGCAGAGCTATTAGCGCATTGGGTTATTAAGTTAGGTTAGGTTTTCTAAAAATTAAAAACCTAACCTAATTTCAAGACCCTATTTTTAAATGCTAGTAACTTTAATATACTATACTAATTTAGCGTGAAAAGCATATTAAATTAAAGCCCTTAAGTAGGGCTTTAAAATAGTGTACTAATATTAAGATTATGTAATAGACTTAGAAAGTTATTAAGAAAAGAACGTAAAAAAGTTAAAAGCTTAGCAAAAACCCATTGCGCAGCGTATAATTATATTTCTATTATTTTTTTTTATTAAAGTTTATAAATTAATTTATAAAGTCCATTCTTTTTTCTTACTTAATATAGGCTTTTTATTATTTCTTATATACTTTAGTTTTTTATAAGATTAATTTATAAGGGCCTTATTTTTATTATATCTAATATATATTAGTTAGTAGCTATTTAATTAAGACTTTAAAATTATTTTTTATTATAATCTTATTCTATCTAAGCTATTAAATACTATTAATATTAAAATACTTATCTTTATAATTAATAAAATTAAAACTATTTATATTTTTATAGTATTAGTCCTTATACTACTAATAGTTAAGTAATATTTTATTATAATTTCTAATACCTTCTAATATTTTAGCTTAGTCTTTTATAGTATTTAATAATTTATTTATTCTAATAACTCTCTTCTTATTAGAAGAAGGTAGTAGTTTTATAATATTTAAGAAAAACTTAAAAAGTTATTATTATATAAGTAGTTTTAATATAATAGATAACTACTTAGTCTTTATTAAAATTTTAATTTTTAAGTTAATTATTTTATTAAATCTTTATAACTTTTTAAATAAAATATTAAATATCTTATCCTACATAATTTTAGTAAAATTATTAATAGATTAAAAAATTCTCTTAATTATTATATAATAAGTCTTAATAATAATAGTTTTATAAGTAAGAACTTATTCTTTTATTTATATTATATTTTTTAATCTCTTTATTTAGAATTTACTTATAATTTATAAAGCTAAACTTTTATAATATTATATCTTTTAAAAAACCTTATTATTAGAATTTTTTATTAATATAAAGGGTTAAATATATTTATATATTAAGATTAGTTTTTTTATTCTTTATTACTATATTTTTAAGATCTAAAGTTAATAAAGTATTTAATTTTATCTAATATTCTTATTCCTTCTATTAATAATATTAAATTATAGTTTTATTAAATTAAATAATTTTAGCTTACTATTTAACCTCTTTCTTTACTAAATAAATATATATTTAAGTAATTATCTTAATATCTTAATCTTAAGCTTTATAATAAGATTTTAAAACCTTTATAATTAACCTAGTATATAATTAAACTTTAATATTATTAATAATATTATTAATAAAATCTTTATTATTTTTTAGGTTTTAATATTAATACATAAATAATTAAGTGGAAGTTAATTATTTTTAAATTTAATTACTCTTATCTAATTACTTAAGAGGAGGTAGATATAATAAAAAAAATAAAAACTATATATTAATATTAAGAGAGATATAATAAGATTATTTATATTAATATTATTAGTTCTTTATTAACTTCTTTTACTATTTAATAATATAGGAGATATATTTCTTAATTAAACTTATATAAAGTAAAAGAAGGGATAAGTTTTAAATTAATACTATAAGTCCCTCTACTATAGTTAAGTATAATAATAGAGTAGGTCTATATAACTTTAAAAAATCTAAATATAAAAAAGTGATAGCGATATTATAAAGGATAGTCTAGTAATTGTTCTAATTTGTATACAAATTTAGTGGGGGGATTAACAAGCGATGGTTTTAATTTTTTCGCGCCCCCGCGCCAAGGTTTTCCAGACCTTTATGAATACGCCAATAGAGTCCTTGGCGCGCGAAAAAAAAAACCACCGCTTGTTAATCCTACCACTAAATTTGCGCGCAAACAAGGAAAAAAGCTAAGATTTAGGGAAAATTTTACAACCGCTAAATTCTAAAGCTTTATGCATACGCCAAAACCCCGCGAAACTGTAGTTTTGCATCGAAACCAGACAATGAAGGAAAAGGATCAGCCTTGCTGCAATGATAGGTGACCTGACCTCCGCTCAGATTTTCCCTTAGGTATCTGCCAAGCCGCTGCTGCCGTTTTCAGTACCTAGGCGTGGATCAAGACCCTGCATGACCGACCGATTTAACCCGAGAAATCCAAGTTTGGTCAACGAATTCGCACTTCTTTCACCTTGTACCTTCTCCTATGCAGGAGCTCTTACACGGTTGAAGAAATACACTCTACAATTCTGTGGTTCAACAGGGAGCCCCTGCACACGCGTAGCCTTCGGGCATGTGATTATGGTTTCTAGAGGATCTGATCAGGCGTGATAAGTGCGTGCAAGACATGCCTTCCTCGGGTGACTGCCTGATTTTAACGAGATTGGCACATCCAGCCTTTTGTAAACAGTCGGCATCATCGAGGGTTTTACTTCCAGCTCTATACGTGCATTTGCTGGGATAAAACTATTGTCAGACATCGTGACCGTTTTCTGAACTCTGACGAAGATCGAAATGTTTTCTCCAGGAGTACGTTGCATCCAGACTGTCGCACGAGCTTGTAGAAATGCTTTTAGCAAGCTGTATTATCTATTTCCTGATTACATTGCATCCACACACGAGAGATCTTTTTTCGGACAAGTCGTCCGAGTCCTTGCATATCTGTGGTCCATTCTGTGGTCCATAAGTCTTTGTACAGATTGTACGGCTCTAGTGGATTGCGTTTTGGCTGGGGCTCCTCGGACTTATCCGCGCTGGGGGACCGTAAGCTCGGACCAGACAAAGCTTTATTACTATAAGAGTCATTTAGATGGGACCCTCAACAAATTATCGCGCTCGGCGAACAGAAGATGTCAGCTATGCCAGCTCCTCTTGCAAGAGCTTCGAAGCTTGGCCTCAATCAACGGATGTGAAAAGTATTGTCTCTTTCAGTGGATCGAACCGCGACCAAAATGCCAAATACAGGTAGCCTTTGGTGATGTCCAACGTTTTGTCACGCATGTCAGTCAGTGGAGTCGGCCATCAACAATATGCTTCTATAGAAAAGGTTCTAGGAAGTTTTCAAGCTCTGAGCCATCATCATCACCTGCTCGTGCGGGCTCTCCAGCGCCTGATCTTGACCTACTTCCAGATGAAGATCTCAATGTTCCTTCCAACTATGCTCGAGCCAAAAAATGGCTTGATCAGTGCAAAGAAGATCACGGAGATTGTGTCAGACCGCATACTATAATGCCAAAGAGGGTGCTTGATTTAGGGAACGGACCGAAAGTAGAGGAAGTCAGGTTCCGGATTACAAGCGGCAAAGATTATGATGAATATGCTGCGCTCTCATACTCTTGGGGTCAGGGAAGGCGTTATAAGACGAAAAAGGCAACACTAGAAGATCATTGCCACGGTATCTACGTATGGAAACTTCCACGCACATTGAGGGATGGGATAGATATTGCCAAAAGCCTCGGTTTTCGATACTTGTGGATTGATGCACTGTGTATCATACAGAACGATCAGCGGGATTTTGATGAGCAAGTCGTGACCCTACCTGAGATCTACGGCAATTCAACGCTCAATATCTCTGCCTCAAACGCCGCCACGACTGACGATGGTATTCTGGGAAGGTCACCAGATTTGGGCACTTACATTGGGGTCCACGGGCCTATCGGCTCCTTGATGGAGGCAACCAAAATTTGGGCTGGACCGCCGCGCAAGACGCTTGACTTGGAAGAGAAGTACATTTCAACCCGTGGCTGGGTATTTCAGGAGAGGTTGGTTTCGCGAGCTACTTTGCACTATACCAACGAAGGTTTGGTATGGGAATGTGGTCAGGGGACCATGGTTGACCATGATCAAAGTGTGTGCGGCACGGACTGGAAATCGAAGTGGAAAGCCACTATGACAAGATCCACGATAAACCAAGCCTTCCTACAGAGCGACGTGCATCCAATGTTCATTCATGAATTGTACAGAAACTGGTTCGATTGGATCTGCGCATACTCCGAGAGACATCTTCACAACTGCAAAGACAAATTTCCAGCTATGGAAGGCGTCGCCCTAAGCTTTGCTGAGAGATTCGGCTTGACCAATGTCGCTGGACTGTGGGAAGAGGATCTGGTCTCTGGTTTGTTGTGGCGAAGACATAACAGAAAGTCAACGTTGACGAGGTATCTGACATACGTCGCACCGACATGGAGTTGGGGTTCAATTGGAGGCCGATTAGAGTACCGTGACGTAAAGCTGATAGATTCAGAAGCAGGGCCAATAGCAAGAATATTGCGAACGAAAGTCGAGAAGGACCCTGCTGAAAGTCTTCTCTATAGTCCAGAAAGCTTCATGGAGGTTGAAGGGATTGTCCAGAAAATCGTTGTTGACAAGAGTATACATCCCGGCGTAAGAACAAAAGATCACCAAGAGTGCGGTGTACGTGAAGGGTTTTTGAATAACACAAACGTCCTCGTGATGCTCGATGTGCTTTCGGGGTCTCCTAGAACTCTTATTTTATGTTCTGCACTCAGATTAGGCTCATTCGATGCTGGTGGACGACGCGGCGACATATTCCTAATTTTACAACAGGAAGACAACAGTCATAATCGCTACCAACGAATAGGACTAGCAGAGACAGATCCGTGGAAGAACGTGTTGAGTCCAACGCCACATTCCGGAATATTGAAAGAAAATCGGCTTTCGAAAATTGAATTGATCTAACAGACATTGCTAAACTCGAGACCTGCCCAGTATCCACCAACCGATAATATCTCGTCCCTATTATCGTAATGAAGAAAGGCTCATCACCTCACTTAAGACACTTATAGTACCATTTCGCCAATTTCATCTCAGCATTTTCAATGTCAAGCTCGTAGCCGCCAACATTGAGATGGTGGTATGACACTACCACCCGCATATTGATGGTCCAATTCCCAGTTCAGCGATGCGCCATCCTTATGCCAGGGTCTCGGCATCTTGTCTAGAACACTGGCCGGAGTGACGTAAGAGATATTTGGACTTTGGTGGCTAGGGCGTCGATTCCATAGTTTTCTCAACAATCCTGCTCGCATCTCGGCCGGGAGCTCTTCTCCCTTTTCACTCCTTAGCGCGTACCAATTCATGTATTCTTGCTGAACCTTCCTCACGAACACCGATCCAATCCTTCTAGCGTAGACTATTCCCTCGTTGCGAGACTCGATGGAGACAAGGAAGGCCCTTGCAAAGTTCGTTTGAGGATTGCTGAGCCATTGCCATTGACTTAGTTGCAACACGAGGGCCGGTTCACGGACGGTGTGGAGAGCCAAATCAGCCCACGAGACCGTGTTGCCGAGCGCGGCGAGTTTAAGGGCCGCGTCATAATCGATGTCGTAGAAGACATCGTTAACGTCGTCGAGCATGACAAAACAGCCTTTGTAAGGAGGTTTGAGGCGATCATTGACCATCGGTGTCGGAGGGACGTACAATTCAAAGCCGGGCCCAGTCATCTCCATGTAGTCCACTCCGTTGATGTTGAATATAGGTGGAGGGTTCGCCATGATCGCGCTGACACTTAAAAACTATTGAATAGACCAAGATAGCGGAGCCTGGGGTCAAAAGTTTAAATGATGATTGATGTGGAAAGTTTCAACCTAGGAATCGCACGCGCAATACACGTGAGGTGCTCTTCAGATAACATGGGAATCTCACTGTGAGCTAAATAGATGAGAGAAAATCCAGGTTGGTCGACGAAACTCGGTTCTATTGAGGGGTGCATGAGCTGTGCAGTTGCAGCCACTAATCTAGTATTGGTTATTAGCCACGCTACTAGCATAGGGCTTAGTGCTAGCAGCTTCCTCCTGTTTATTACCAACCATAGATTCCTAGATCTTCAGACAATGCATCCTAGATCTATCACATCCTTCCGTAGCCTTTATGCCAGCTATGTCTAGACTTTCCTTAGCGTCAGCCCGAGGGTTTAGGCATCAACCATCTTTGGTCGAGATTCAGCGTCTTATCTAGGGTTTTCAATCCGTGCACGTTTAAATTTGATCGATATAAGAACCTCGTAGCATATCTATGGGCGTCTCATCCTCCCTCGATGGAATTGAAATATATTTTTCCAAAGTCAAAAAAAGAGCATTAATTTTCCATAGGCACTTCTCAACACTTTAGTCTTTTACTTTTATCGTTATATCTCAAATTCACAATGCCACAAAGTCAAAACAAACCATCTAAACTTGACTGGGAGAACAACAAGGATGAAATCATCCGAATTTACAAGAGCGAGGGGTTGAAAGCTGTGATGAGAGAAATGAGCAAAAAGAACTTTTACGCCAAGTATGTGCTACGGCTCTGGCTCCTCACATTCTTGATTCTAAGCATTATGTTTCAAAGTCAGCTGAAGATGCGATTCAAAATTGACAAAGTACAACAGGGAACATCAATATCATTGGCGATTCAACCGATGGAAGGTACAGATATACGACCGGAAAGAGAAGCTCGACGAGCTCTTTGACGAAATACTCGACAGTTATAACAATCGTCGAGCTCCTCCTCAGCTGACAATGCGGGATGTAATCAAGCTACGCCGTCGATACAAGGACATGCCGAAAGAGAAAAAGGCGGATCCACTCCTTGGAGACCTGCTCAGGAAAATGGAAAACTCGAACCTTCTTCCAGGCCCCTCCATGGCGACTGATGAATCTCCTCAACCGCGTGGGACATCTGAGTCGCTGGAAGAACGGTCGGATACTTCAATTGGCGAAATGCCTAGCGACCTAAGCGAAGACGAATCAAGGTTTGAGCTTGACGCCGATTTTAGCTCTGTAGGGTCTTCGTCGTATCAAGGGATAGACGGGATTGAGGACCAAACAAGTCTCACCTTTCCCGTTCCTAGGATTCAGCTGTATTCTGCCGACAGGAGCGAAGAATTGAATCAAGTACTTCAGCTCACCAAGTTGCAATATCAGGGTCAAGTGCAGAGTTTCCTGGCTTCATCGGCAGACACGGTATCGGTAATGGGGTGGATGCCTCTGCCTGGATCTGCAACGAAAGCTTGGCTGCGACTTTCTCCTTCAACAAGACCTTTTGGCAGAAAGTCAAATCTGGCATCTATTACTTCAAACAGAGAACAGACGGTGACAAAGTGTCCGCAATAAAGTTGCTGATCGAAAGTAGTAACATGATAAAGCCTCTTTGCGAACAACAGTCATTCCCTATGTGGAAAGACATCTTCGCTACACTCTCGCCGACCAATATTGCGATCGAGAAGGACACTCTTTCCGGGGTCATGCAAACTTTCACCGTCAGCGCAAACGAAGTGCACGGGCAACATCCTGAACATCCTTTGGCTTTGATATTTAGTCGACTTCAATCAGAAGATCTGTTCGAGGAGGCATGCACCACAGGCTTGCTTCTCCTGCTTGAGCTTTCCAATAAGCTCCTACCCGCTGGCCATGAAGAAACCTTCGAGATCGAACGAACACTCGTTAGACTGTGTCGCCGTCAAGGAAGGCTCAACCACGCAAAGCTGGCAGATGCCAAAAGAATGTGTCGGGCACTGATCGAGAAGTGCGAACGCTGGTACGGCAAACACGGCAACCGTACTTGTCTTGCAATGACGGAGTTGGTCTACATCCTCAACGATCAAGGCAGGTATCTCGAATCCAAAGGCTTGGCAGAGGCGGTGGAAGAGAGGTATCGAGGCCATTTTGGTAATAACGGTTTGCCTAACCAGCGGCATATTTATGCCATGGAAGATGTGGCGTACATCTATGACAAGCTGGAGCGGCCCAAGGACTCCGTCTTTTGGCTTCGGAAGGCGCAATCGGAAGCTATCAGCCTGTGGTCAGACAAAGAAGGCACTGAACACATAACACGAAAATTAGAAGAGGCGCAGGCGAAGATCAGCAGCGAGAGGTAGATCCGGGTGAGTCGCATGGTGTACTTGCTTTTGAAGACAGAATATTCGTAATTCAGAGAGACTAAAATCGCTTGCAAGAAATCGAACTGAAAATGAAGCAAGGAATTCGGTCACCTTTGAATCCTGTGAAATTATCCATACCATCCTTCGCGAAACATCTGCTCCCTCCATGTCCATTCTGTTGGAGTTAATGATTAATTGTGTGAGTTGTAGGAAGAATAGTATATATAAAAGACAGGATATACACTAGCTACACACTAGTTTAGACAGCAAGAGGCCGACGGCGAGTAGGAAAGAAGGACGTGGCTAAGGTAGAGCACGAGGGAGCATCAATGGAGCATGAGGAAGCATTCAAGGAGCATGAGGAAGCAACGGGAGAGCATGAGGGAGCATGTCGACGAAACGGCCCTTAGCGAGGAGCAAAGCGGCGAGACCTGAGTCAGCGCATAGTCACGTGGTTGCCCTTAGTTTAGGGCATGTATAATATAGATGTACAATATATATATATATAGTATCCTTAAGTTTTAAATAAGTAATACTATTATATAGCTTCTATATTAAGGTCTACTATATACTTTTAAATCTCTTTAAGTATTATTTTTACTAGTCTTAGTTATAATTATAACTTAATATAATTCTTTTCTATATAAATTAATTATTTAATTATATACTATACTATAATTTCTACCTTAAGGTTTTAAATAAATTTTATAAAGTTAAAAATTAATTTTTTTATTTTCTATTTTATTTATATTATATATTTTATATTATATATATTACTTAATAAACCTAAGCTCCTAGTATAAATATAAAGAATAAATAAAGGACTTAAGATAAACTCTATATAATTTAAATATAATTAATTTAAATAAAGAATAGTTATATTAAAATATAGTTAAATTATCTTTAATTAATTAATTATAGAAGAAAGAATAGAGTATATAAAATTAATATTTAAATATTAAGGCTTTATTTAATTAACTTTATTAACTTATTAGAACCTAATAGTATAATATAATAAACACTTTATAAAAATATATCTTAAAATAGACTTAATAATAAGTTATATAAAGATTTAATTAATTTAATAACTAAATTAACTAAATTAAGAGAGAACTAGTAGGTTTAGTTATTAAACTTATTAAATTAAATACTTTTAGTAGACTTTTTTATATTTATATAATTAAGGCTTTTACTTACTTTAAATAATTTTTCTTTTATATATTTAATTTTACTAATAAATTAATATAGCTATTATAATATAAAAAGTCTACTCTTTATTTATATAAATAATTAATAATATTATATATCTAGTTTATTTTATTTCTTTTTATACTTTAATTACTTATTTTTAAAAGATTTATAATATTAATTTATAATACTTTAAATACTCTTAAGTATAAGTTTATTAAATTAGAAAAATATAATTTAATTTACCTTAAATAAGACTATCTAGTTAAGATATTATAATAGTATTAATAATAAATTTAAAGAGAATATTAAAATTACTTAACTAAATCTTTATTATAAAGAAAGAAAGAAGCTTAAAGAATAATTAATATAAATTTAATTTTATCTTTACTTTTATAATAATATACTAGTAAAATAATATATAGTAGTTATTATTATCTTTATATATAAAAATATATAAAAATAGATATAATTTTATTTATAAAAATACTTAGATAACCTATTAAATATATTAAAAATAATAAAATAAATAAAGAGGTTTATCTATTTTAAAATTAAACTTTATAAGGTATTTATATTATTTAATAAAATAAATTAAGTAATATAATTTATCTAATATATTAAATAAAAGAGATTTATAATAGAGTATATAATATAGTTCTAGTAATATATAGTTAAGATTAAATAAAATAATAATATACTTATAATAATATATAAAAGAGGGTTAAAAGAAAATATTAAGAATAAGTTAATAAAAATTAGAATAAATCTAGATATATTTAATAAACTTTAAAAGAAATTATTTAGATTAATAATAATCTCTTTAAAAAAGCTATAAAGAAAAGATATAATAAAGAGGTCTTTAAAGCTAGTATAATATTATAATAGAGGGTTTAACTCTAGTATAGTCTATAACTAGGGTATAATATAAGTAATATAATATTAAGTTATTAAATATTTATTATTTATAAACTCCTCTCTATTATATAAGTTAAATATATAGAAGAAAAGTTTTATTTATAAAAAAAAAAGCTCTTTCTTATATATTTACTTAAGATTATATTAAGTTTAGGTATAATCCTTTTAATTTATTACTAAATTTTTCTAATTATAAAGTAATTTTCTTAATTTTATTTAAATTTTTCTAATTATAAAGTAATTTTCTTAATTTTATTTAAATTATCTTAATTATAAGTAATTTAAGTAATTAAGACTTAATTATTCTAATTATATATTATTTTATTTATATAAGATTTTATATTCTATTTTAAAGCCCTTTAGTATATAACTTATATAAAGTAATTTATAATATTATTCTTTTATTAAGAAATTTTTATCTTAAGAAAACTTTACTTCCTTAATATTTATTATTTTTATATTAAGAATATAGAAATTTAAGAACTTAATAATTTATTATTATTAATTAATTTTAAAACTAAAAATAACCTCTTTTTTAAGAAGAGATTATTTTAGATATATAAAAATTAATTATTTATATTACTTAAATAAAGTATCTAATTATTATATAAAATATATTTAAAAAGGTAATAACTATAAATTATTATAGTTTAATATCCTTAAATAAAAATAAATAAAGGAATAAAAAATTTATTTTTATAATAAAAAGAATAAAGCTTTTATAAAGCTCTTAAAATTATAAAAATAAATTTAAAAAATTAAATCTAAATAAAAAAAGATAGTTAAAAAGAAAATAAAAAATATAAAAACTTTAATAAAAAAAGAGGAAAAAAATATTTTCTAAATTTATAATTAAAATATTTTTTTTCTTAATTAATAACTTTACTACTTTAAGGGAAGTAGATTAGAATTTATAAATTATAAATTTTATTACTATAACTTAATAAGTTTTTTAGGGTAATTAAATACCTTATCTTCTTATTAATTTTTTAATAATTTAGAATTTACTTAATATTATACTCCTTATTATCTTAATCTAAGAGTAGTAAAGCTATATATAATAATATTTTAAAAAAAAATTCTTTAAAAATAAAATATAGAATATATTATACTTCTTTATTAATTTTAATAAATTTAATATATAATTTATATCCTCTTTATATTTTTTAATTAGGAATAGATTAAGCTTTATATAATTAAGCTTATTATTAAATTTATTAATTTTAAAGTTTTTATAAAGAAGATATACTTTATTCTCTTTAAAAATATTTAGACCTTTTAAATATTTTTAATTATAGTATATTACTAAATAATTACTTAAGAATTATAAATTTTTTTATAATTTTTAATAGATTCTTTTTATTTTTTAGATTATAATTTTTATTTTTATACTTTAAGCTATACTCCTTTTAATAATATTATTATATAAAGTTTAAATCTATAATCAGCTTAATATAATATTATTTTAATAAATTCTAATATAAATTTATTGTATATTATTTATATTATAAATAGATATTAAACTTAATTATTTTATTAATTAATATAGTATTAAAGATATTATTTTATTATTTAATTTATCTTTTTTATCTAATTATTAGTTTATAAATAAAAGGTTATTAATATCTTTATTTTAATTTTTATTATATTTATTAATAATCTCTAAAGCTTAGAGGTAAAGAGTTTATTTTAATTTAAAATTATTTCTTTTAAAAGCTTATAATTTATAATTATTATTCTTAAAAATATATATATTAAATCTTTAGTATTTAATACTTCCTTATATAATAAGAAATACATAAATTTAATTAATTTATTATTAATTATTAATATTATATTATATTTAATACTTATTAGTTATTCTTTTAATTTAAAGAGTTTAATTATAAAGTTTTAAATTATATTTTTTTAAATTTAATTTAAAAAGCTAGATATCCTTATTTCTTTATAAAATTTATATTAAATATATTTTATCTTAATATATATATTATATTAATTAATATAGTCTTTACTATATTTTTATATCCTTAGAAAGTAGAAATTTTTAAATATTTTCTTAAATATCTTTTTTATTTCTTAATATTTATTAAAGCTTTCTATTTTATAATAAATTTTAAAAATTTCTTTTTAAATATCTATAAAAATATAAATCTATTTTTAAAAGATTAATAATTCTAAATTTATTTTTCTAAATAAGTTATAGCTATTAATATCTTTATAAATTTTAAATATAATGTTATTCTTTAATAAATCTTCTAATATACTTTAGTTAAACTTTTAATTTTAATAATTATTATAGCTACTACCTATAGTTCTTTTATTTTAAATTTAAGTAATTTATTTTTATTTTATATTAATAATACTTTAAAACTTTATTAGATATTTATTATATAATTAATTCTCTTATTAAATATATTTATAATATTATTTTTACTACCCTTAATATAATTAATTTTAAAATTAAATATAAATAATTCTTTATATTATTAAGCTAGATATTTATTAAGCTCTTTAATAAATAAAAAAATATATTAAGTTTTTATAATTTAATAAAACTTAAATTTAATATTTAGTTCCCTCTATATACATCTTTTAGATATAAAATATATTAATAATAATAAGTAACTTTTTATTATATATTAAATATTTAGTCTTAGTATCTAATAATTTTTTATTATAAAATATTATAAAATATTAGTAAAATCTACTCTTTTTTATAATATTATTATTAATAGCTTTTAATTAACTTATTATTATTTTAAGTATTTTATTAAAGGTATTAATATATATTTTAATCCTTAACTCTAAATTAAATTAATATAATATAAAATTTATTATAAATTATTTTTATAATTTTCTAAATAAGGCTTTTATTTTATTTAACTATATAAACTATACTTTATTATAAGTTAAGTTTATAAGAAGTATTATAATTTTTAAATAATTCTTAATAAACTTTTAATAGAAATTTATAAGATTAAGAAATAATTATATCTCCTTTTTATTTATAAGTATTAGTTATTTAATTATATTTTTTATTTTTTTTAAGTCTATCTTAATTTCTTTATTAAATATAATAAATCTTAAAAATTTTACTTATTCTAATAAAACTTATATTTTAATATTTTTAGATATAAACTTATTTTTTTAAATTTATTTAATATTTTTTATACTTATTTAATATACTCCTTAAATATATTTAAATATATATTAAAATAAAATTATTAAGATATTTCTTTAAAATATTATTAATAAATATCTAAAATATTACTAATATATTAATTAGACTAAATAGTATTATAAGATATTTATATAAATTTTATTTAATATAAAATATTATCTTTTATTTATCTCCTTTCTTTATTTAAATTTAGTTAAATATATTAGAAATATTAAATTTAATAAAAAAATTTTAGAGCTTATCTTATAGCTTATTAGTTAAAAGTAAAAAATAATTATTTTTAATAATAATATTATTAAGTACTTTATAATTTATATATAATTTTAATATATTATTTATTTTTAATATAAATAAGATAGGGTACTTTATAGAAGATTATAATTTTTAAATAAATTCTTTTTATTTATTTATTTTAATATATTTTATTAAGGTAACTATTTTATTTTATAATAATTAATATATAGGCTTCTTTATAGATTATTTATTAAGAATTAACTTTATTTTATAATTTTATAGTTAATACTTAAGAAAAGCTTTATTAAAACTTTTTTTTAAATAAAATTCTATATTCTATATATTTATTAAATAATTTAATAGTTATAATTTTATTTATAAAATTTATCTAACTTTATAGTACTATAATATTTTTTTTTAAAATTATTTTTTATCTCTTCCTTTATCTAAGTAATAATATAAAGAGAGTTAAATTCTCTTATTAAAGTAATTTTATTTAAGTAGTTATTATTAAATATTAATATTTAAAAATTTTATCTTATTTAAGGATTTAATTTTTTAAGTTAATAAATTCTTAAAATAATATTATTTATTTTTTTAAATACTAAGTTAAATATATACTTCTTATATCTTTATTTTATTTTTAAGTTTAATATTTTAATATATTTATTATAGTTTATAAGTATATATAATTTATATTTAATTATAAATAATCTTAGCTTCTTTATTATATTAAGTTTTATTAAGTCTCTACTTAATTTATTATTAATTATAATTTTAATTAAATTTTCATTAACCTTAGTTTAGAATTAGAATCTAATATCTTTATATAATTCTATAATAGCTATTTATTTAATTTTAAAATAAATTTTATTAATTAATTTTCTTATTAAAAGATCTTCTAATTTTTTAATTTTTTAGATTAAAAGTATAGTACTTAATTAAATTTATTAAATTTAAAACCCTTAAAAATAGGATTATATCCTTATATATTAATAATTTTATTATATTATTTATAAGTTATCTTACTTAATTTTTTATTATTTATAGAATTAATTATTTATTTAATAGAAATACTTCTTTATCTTTAAAAAATTTAAATCTTTTTAAAATTTTAATATAAACTAATTTTAGTATATTATATAATTTTTTTTAAAATATTTTTTTAATCTTTTTTATTATTAGGCCCTTAATAATTATAAGGCCTTTTATATTTTTTTTAAAATAATTTTTATATAAATATCTTAAAGAATTCTTTAAATTATTATATTAAAGTTATTTTTTTAATTTTTTTAACTAATATTATTTTCTTAGTTAAAGATAATATTTTAAATATAATATTTATAAAGTATTTAAGTAATACTATTTTAATAAATTTTTTTACTTTAAAAAAAGTATTACTTAGATTAATAATATATTTCTTAATATAAAATAATTTTTTTAATAAGTTTTAATTAACTCCTTTTTAATTTTAATATTTATTTAATATAAATCTAATAAATTTTCTAAAAATAAATTTTTAAAGAGTAGACTAAATATAATAAGTTTATTATTATTATTATTAATTAAGTAGCTTTAGTTCTTTTTTAATTTTATAATCTTAAAGTCTTATTATTTATTATAGTTATTTATTAATAAAATATTTTAAAAAACTACTTAGACTTTTACTTCTTAAATAAATGAATTTTATAATAATTATTATAGTAAACTATTTATAATATATTATTATATTTTTTAAATATTTTCTTTTTATAGCTTTATTCTTATAGATTTATTTAACTTTTTAAATAATTTAAAGTATTTTTAATAGCTATTATTTAATATTTTAATATAAAGTACCTATTTTTATAGTACCTATTTTTATAATATTTATAATATTTAATCTTAGATAAATTCTTATTCTACTTTTTTTTTAAATTTTTTTTAAGGTCTAGTACTTATTACTAAGATATTTTCTTTCATTAATTTTTTTTTAGAGATTAAAGTCTTTTATTTTTATTTTCTTTTATATATTTAATTATTTATAGTATAAATCTTATTAAATAGTTATATTAGATTAGTTATATTATTAAAATATATTAATTTATTCTTAATTTTATCCTTAAGCCTCTTTTAATATTAAGTAATATAAGTAAATATTAATTAATTTAATTAATAAAATATTTCTTAAAATTTAGTTATATATTTTATTATTAAATTTTTTTATTTTAAATTTATTATTTTTTTTTCTAGTCTTTTAATCTTTATTAAGTCTTTAAAGTAAAACTTTAATAATTTATAAATATAATTTTTATTAATAATAAACTTATAGGACTTATCTTTTATATTATTTATATTTTAAAGTTATATATATTTATTTAATTAAAATTTTAATATATCTGTAGTATTACTTTTAAGATATAAAAAAAAAATATTCTAAGCCTTTATTATTAATTTATTATAAATAAATTAATATAGAAAGTTATATATAAGTTAATATCTTAAAAAAATATATTAAATATTTCTTTCTTTTTAAAAAACTTTTATAATATAAGTATTTTTATATTATTTTTTTCTACTATTATCCCTTTCTTAGAGACTAAGGTAATATTATTTTATTTTAATTTTAATTTAAATTTTAATAAATAATTATTTATTATTAAACCTAAAATACCTATACTAAGAAAAGAGTATAGTATTTAAAGTATAATAAAAAATTTAACTTTGATATAGTCTATAACTAGGGTATAATATAAGTAATATAATATTAAATTATTAAATATTTATTATCTATAAACTCCTCTCTATTATATAAGTTAAATATATAGAAGAAAAATCTTATTTATTAAAAAAAAAGTTTTTTTTTATATATTTACCGTCGGCAAATCTAAAACAGCTTTTTTTTTAGCCCTAGGAGCCCTAGGCTAGCCCTAGGAGCCCAAGGCTAAATAGCTAGACAGTCGGCCCTAGGGAGCCCAAGGCCAGTACTATAGGTTCCTAAGACTCCTAGGGCTAAAAAAAAGCCCCCTTATAGCGGCCCCTAAAATAGCGTTGCGGCCCGACCTAAAAGTCTACTTCAGGGTCTAAGCATACTTCTTTAGGGCTTAAGTATAATCTATAAAGCACTCTATCTACCTTATTTACCCTATCTACTACCTTATCTACCACTATCTATCACTACCTAGCGTGTCGCTACCGGTACTCCCCCACATAGAAATCGGCCCAATCGCGCGATTCCGGGCATCAAAATTTGGTAGCGTTGGGGGTGCCCCTAGGGGTACCCTACCAAGCATGCCTGTCAATCCCGAACATCAAAATTTTAGCCCTAAATTAGGGCTGTCTTAGGGGCTATTCTAGGGGCTAGCCCCTGGAAGAATGTGCGTAATTGGAATGGTGGGGTTGGCCCCGACTTGGCCCCGGGCTAGCCCCGGGCTCTCGGGGCCAACGCCCTTCGCCCCGGGCCAGCGGGGCCGGTTTTGGATTTGCCGACGACCTAAGATTATATTAAGCTTAGATATAATTTCCCTAATTTATTATTAAATCTTTTTAATTATAGAATAATCCTTTTAATCCTATTTAAATTACCCTAATTATAAATAATTTAAGTAATTAAGACTTAATTACCTTAATTATATATTATTTCATTTATATAAGATCTTTTATCTTATTTTAAAGCCTTTTAATATATAACTTATATAGGGTAACCTATAACATAAATTTAAGTTTTATTAAATTATAAAAACTTAATATATTTTTTATTTATTAAGGAGCTTAATAGATATCTAGCTTAATAATATAAAAAGTTATTTACATTTAATTTTAAGATTAATTATATTAAGAGTAGTAAGAATAATATTATAAATATACTTAATTAAAAAGCTAATTATATAATAAATATTTAATAGAGTTCTAGAGTATTATTAATATAAAATAAAGATAAATTATTTAGGCCTAATATAATAAAACTATAGATAGTAGTTATAATAATTATTAAAACTAAAAGCTTAACTAAGAGGATACTAAAAGACTTATTAAAGGATAAAGTTATATCTAAAATTTATAAAGATATTAATAGCTATAACTTATTTAGAAAAATAGATCTAGGACTACTAATCTTTTAAGAATACATTTATATCTCTATAAATACTTAAGAGAGATTTTTAAGATTTATTATAAAGTAGAAATGTTGCAAGGCATTAAGTGGTGGAAAGATGATTTATTTTCTAATGCACTGAAGTGCCTACTTATGTGGTGCCTGCCTGCAGGCAGGTAGTGGGGGCCCTGCAGGCAGGTAGGCCCCCTAAGGGGAATCCATACCAACCTGCCCGCCTCCGAAAAATACCCAACGCCCTCGTTGGGCTATGTATACATTGTAACGCTGATATATAGGGATAGAAGTATCAAATACCTAGATAGCTTTCTTAAAATACTTATACCCTTTCTTAACTATCTCTATTTTATTCTTCTTTTTATAAGTATAAACTAGTTCTATTATATTATCTAATAGATTCTTATTATATTACTTATTTTACTTTAATTTATAACTTTTCTATTATACTAAATATTCCTTAATTATAGGCTTTTTTTATAATAATAAGTTTTATAATCTATAAGCTTTTTAATCTTTAAAGATTTCTATTTACTAGTATCTCCTTTAATAAAGATTAAATTAAAATAGTTAGAAATAAATCTTTAATAAAAGTTAATACTATTTAAAACTAGCTCTAATTAAGTAATAGATATTATAAAGTATATTTATTAATATAAAAGAATTTTAATTCTATATACTAACTTTTTAATATATTTTTTAATTAGAAATAGTTTATAGTATTATTATAATAACTTTTAAAAAAAATATTTTAGAAGATAATATTCTTAATAAAAATAAAGAAATATATAACTACCTTCTAATAGTATTAAAGGCTTATATTATTTATTATACTATATCTTTACTTTTATTATAGTAAAATTAATAGTATTAGTAGCTTTAAATTAATACATTAATTATTTTATAATAATATTTAAGTTAGAATTATTTAGGGTAGAAAATATTAAATTTAATATCTTTAATATTTTAAATTTATAAATAATTTTATTTAGAGATTTACTAGTAGTAGTAGAATTACTATTATTAAAAATAACTTATAAAGTAAGAAGTAAAGTAAACTATAAAACTTTATTAATATTAAATAATAAAAACTAAAGTATAATTTTTATAAATTAATTAGTTCTCTTACTTTATTTATTTATCTAAGGGTAATATATTATAGATATTAATAATAATATACTTAATTTCTTAAATATTATTTATTAGAATTCTAATAGGAATTTAGGATCTCTATTAGAAATAATAATAAAGAGAATTCCCTAGTTAAAAATTTAAAGGTAGTTAATAATTTATAATACTTAATCTTTTATATTATAAATAGAGTTTCTAATAATTAAATTTATCTATTTACTAAATTTATATATAATTATAAGGAGATAGTTAAAGCCTTTCTTTATAAAAAAAAGTAAGTATAAAATCTATAAATATAATATAAAAAAGGATATTTATAAAATTAATTAATTATAGTTCTTTATAGAGTTTATAATACCTTATTTAATATAGTAGATATATAAGATAATATTTAATAAATTTCTAAAGATACTTAAATAAATTATAGATATAAAAACTCTCTATAATATATTAATAGATTTAATAGAACTTAAAATAATATAAATAATAAGTAAGTTTAAATATTTCCTCTTCTATAAATTAAAGAATAATAAGTCTTATCTTAATATTAAGTCTAATATAATATAGTAAGTTATTAAATATTTTAAAATATTCTAACTTCTATTTAGTAGTAGAGGTAGTAAAAGATTTAAAAATAATATTATATATATCCTTTTATTATTTATTATTTTAAATAGTATCTTTTAGTTAGTTTTAAAACTCTAATAATATATTAACTAATATAGAAGTATAAATATATATTATTAAAATATCTAGAATACCTTCTTTATTCCTTAAATTAAATATTTTATATTAATCTTAAAGTAAATATAAAAAGGTATTTAAAATAATATTTTATTTACTTAGTTTATAATAAATATTAAGCTTAAATATTAAAAGGTATTATAATATATAAATAAGCTAAAGATTTAATTTATTTATATTTAATATAAATAAGATAATTTACTTAAAAATTAATATTAATATTAAATAATTAGTAAAAATAATTATTATCTTCTATATTATAGATTTAATTAAATAATATATTTATTTAATTATTTATATTAGACTAGTAACTTATAATTTTATAAACTAATAATTTATTTTTATTAAATTAAGTCTATAACTTAAAAATATAATTAGAGTAACTTTCCTATCTATTAAATAATAGATTATAATATTAATATTAAAGACTTTTAAAATATCTAGATTAATATAAAGTTAGAGATTAAAATTAAAATATATTAAGAAACTAAACTTTTAAAATTAATTCTAAAGGTATTTAAATACCTAGAGTTTAACTTTAGTAAATAATAGATTAAAATAAATAATATATTATTTTTAAGACTTCTTAAACTCTTTAAGTATAGCTTTAATAAACTTAGTCTTATATTTTTATAAAAGCTTAATAATTTATATATAATATTTAATATAGTTATAAAAATACCTAGTTATCCCTAAATAAATATTTAATTTATTAAGATTTTAAAGGAACTAAAGGGCTAATATAGCCTTAATTTTTTTTAAAAAAATAGATATTTCAAAGCTATTAACTTTCTACTTAAATAAAGAAACTAAAAGGTATCCTAAATATAATTTTTTAAATAATAACTAAATTTTCTAGCTATAAAATAGTTAAAAAATTAATTAAAGATATTATAAATAATCTCTTAATATTTAGGAAAAAATAATAATATTATTTATATAGACTCTATTATATTAGTAATAAGAATATAATAACTTATTAATCTATTTTTAAATATAAGAGGGGGAATTTTAAATTTTTATTATAATAATTAAGAACTCTTTTTAACTTTTATAATTAATAATAATAAGTTTATTTTAATCTAAAGCTTTTACTAGCTATTAGTAAAAATATCTTTATATATTAATAACTAAAATAAATTAGTACCTAGTAATAGTATTAATAATATTAAATTAAAGAAGTATTAAATAACTATCTAATAAAGTAATTTTATTAAAATCTTTAATATTAATAATTATATAATCTTTCTACTTACTATTAACTTCTTTTTATATAATAAATATTAGGTATTTAAATAGAGTAGGTTATATTATCTAATAAAGCTTATTTTAAATATATAATTTATTAAATATTATATTTATAATTACTTTATTTTTACTACTTAAAGGGTATATCTTAGATAGTTTAATTAATAAAGTATTTAACTTTAAATTAATAAATATTTAAGAGTTTTTTAGGATATTAATAGTAGTACTTTAATTAATTTAGATTAAGAATAATTTTATTAATATAGTAAGTTATTCTACTATTATAAGAGTACTAAAGATAGTTATATTATTTAATAATATTATTTTAAATTAATTTAAGGGAATACTTAAATATATTATACTAATAAAGATTAATGCTAATATAATAATACTTATAAATAATTTAGATTTTTAATTTAGCCTTAATAAGGCTAGTAAGTAATTTATTAAGTTTATTAGAAAATACTTATTTTTATTAAACTTAGTAATTATACCTAATCTTATATATCTTTAAATTATAATAGGTTTCTTAGTATTATTATAAAGATATATAAATAATAGTATAGTATTAATAATATATATATATAAACTATTTTTTTCTTTAAGATTACTATTATAGCTTAGTTTAAAAATAAAGTCTTTATCTTTAAAGAAATTCTTAATCTTAATTAGTATCTTAAGGTAGAAGAAAAATAAAATAATAATAATATATATTTTTACTTAAATAAGTCTCTAAGTATTTAAACTATTATAAGTTATAATAATAATAGGGGCTATAAGGCTACTATATATTTAAATTATTATTATTCTTATATTAAGATTAATTAGTATATATTTTAATACTAAGGTATTAATACTTATTAATATATTAACTTTTAAATCTTTAATAATATAAATTTCTTATTAAATTTTTACTATAATAGTAGTACTATTTAAAAGTATATCTTAAATATAAATTTTAATAATAATAAATTAATTAATATAATATATCTTAGAATTAATATTATATATTAGAATAAATAATATTATTATCTTAACTTTTAATTTAAAATTTAGATATTAAGTAGATAAGAAATTTTTAATTACTTAATAATATTATATAATTATTATTTAAATATATTTATTTACTTAAATTAATAATATAGTAGCTAGCTTATACTATTATATATTACTAGTTATAAAATATATATTTAATACCTTTAATAAGCTTTATATTAAATTAAATAATTTTAAGATTTAATTAATTAATTAAAAGTAATATTATTAGGGATATAGCTAGAATATATTAATTAAGTTTTATTTAATATACAGTTTATTACTCTATTTTCTTTAGATAAGACCTTAGATATATTTTTATATAAAATTAAAGTTATATTTTTTAAAGGTACTACTTATATATTATAAGATAGTAGATATTAATATAAATTATTTTTTAAGGAAAAACTTATTTTATATTAATTATATTAGTAGGGATTTTTATTTTTCTTAGTAATAGTTATAAAGCCTATATTAATAATATCTTTATAATAATTATTAGTATTATTAAATATTCCCCTTATATATATATTTAACTAGCTATAATAATAGGCCTTATTAAGCTTCTTTAATAAGAGGCTTTTATAAAAGCTATTAGTAAATACCTTAAAAATATTAACTATTAATTTTTCCTCTCTATTTTTATCTTATATAGATGTTTAATATACTCTTTAAGTTTTTAATTATAAGGGCTTAGATTAATCTAAGTAATTATTTTTATACTAATAATTTAAATTATACTCTTTTCTATTTTCTAGCTAATAATTACTAGTTAAAGAGCTAGCTAGAATTAATAATTAATAAAAAAGAAGTAAGATAAATATAAATATATTTAATATCTATTAAAAAGCTAGTAGTACTAATTATTAGTTTAGTATTAATATATATTAATTAAGTATATAAGCTTAATTTTAATAAAGAAAATAGTATTAATTTATTAAAAAGTTCTAGTATATATTAGCATACATAGTAGAATTCTAATATAATAAATAAAGTATTTAAGATAAATACCTAGAACTATTATATAGCTAAAAGAAAGATAAATATTAATTAAATTTTTAATAGAAGTTATTACTTCTATAAAAATACCTTTATTATTTATACTTAGATAAAAGCTTAGTAAAATTCTAATAGCTTTAATTCTAAGTAGTAAGATTAAATTAAATTTCTTTATTTTTTTTAAGCTAATTAAAGAATTTATTAAAAGTTATATCTTTTATAAGCTAGTTAATATTATATTAGAATTCTAAATTTAACCTATTATATAAAAGAAATAATTAATTATAGATATTATTTATTTTAGTTAAATAAGCTCTATATAAAATAATTAATATATAATTTTAAATTCTTAATAATATAAAATATCTTCTAATATATAGTATTTAAATATAATAGTTACTAAAGCTATATTAATAACTTATATAAAGTATTTTATAAGAAAGTTATACTATTTATTAATTAAGAGTTTTAGTAAGTATTATTTAATATTAATAAGAATTACTAACTACTAATTTATAGTAGTCTCTCTAAGATAAGTCTATAAGTTTTATTAAACTAAATCTTTCTTTTTAATAATAATAATATTTTTAATCTAAGTAATAAATAGATATATATCTTAAAAGATTATTTTAAATTTATAATAAATAATTAGCCTAGGATAGTATTTATTATTATAAAATTTATTAAAGAAACTAATATTAGCTAGATTCTAATAAATATTATATTAATAACTAATATTATTAATAATATTACTTTTAGGGGTATTAAAGTTAATATTCCTTTTCTAATTTATTTTAATAAATATTTCTATAAGCTCTACTCTCTATGTTTTTATAAATTAACACATTTTTTAAGTTCTAGTTAGGGTATTACTAGTAGATAATAAAAGGGGGGTAGTACTTAATAAAATATCTTCTAAAAGTAAGTCTTACTAATATTATTCCTATTTACTTAAATTAATTATAAAATTAAATATAACTTTACTAGTAGATATATTATATTAATAATAGTTAAAGATACCTTTAGATATAATTAAATTTAAGGAAATAAGTCTATATTTAAATAGTTCCTCCTAAAAGAAGTATTAATAGAAATTAATAAACTAATACTTAGTAATAAGTTTAGTAAATTTTTTAAAGTCTTATAATAAAATAAATTTATTAATAACTTACTTTTAGAAGTACTTTAGAAGCTTTATAGAACTTATATATTATATAATTTACTTAGTACTAGGATTACTTCTTTTTACTAGACTAGAATAAAGATTTATTATAATAATATTCTTAATAATAATAATATACTTTATTAAGACTTTACTAGGTACTTTTATATTAGTATTTTTAATAAAAAAATTATAAATCTATTATATAAAAAGAATAATATTAGGATCTAATAAAACTAGCTTAAAATAAGTATATATAAGTTAAAATTAAGCTAAATAGAAATAATTCTAATAAATTAATTATAAGGACTAAAGTAAATTATAGAACTTAAAGTAAATTATTTTCTAAAAAATAGGAAAATTATTAAGGGAGTAAAATCTTCTTAAAAAGTAGGTAGTAGCTAACTTCTTAAATAATTCTATAGTTTAAGAAAATACTAAGTTAAGTACCTTCTAATATAACTTAACTATATTATATAATACTACTATATAAAATAATCCTAATTATAGCCATTTAGAAGTCTATATAGATCTTTAATTATAGCTTTAACTTATAGAATTATAGCCTTATTATTTTTAACATAATATTATAGCTCAGTGAGTTAAGTAGCTATAATATTAAGAGTATAAAAAGTAGTAATAAGTAGATTTTAAATAGATTTCTAACTAATAAAAAGAAAAAAAAAGAGGGTTCTAGAAGACTAAAATAAACTTTAATAAAGAAAAAGTATTTACTTATAAAATAATAACCTAGTAGTAATAATACTTATATTTAAAGTAAATAAAAAGTAGAATTATAGCTATATAGCTACTTAAAGATATATAGTAAAAAGTAGAAATAACCTTCTTTTATAAAGTAAAAGAGTGGAGGAAAGTAATTTTAGGAAATAAAAAATATATCTATAGATTTACTATAGTTAATAATTAATAATACTAGATAACTAACTATATACTACTATTTATTATATAGCATTAAGTAGTGGAAAGATAATTTATTTTCTAATATATTAAAGTATCTACTTATATAGTGCCTACCTATAGGTAAGTAGTAGAGGCCCTATAAATAAGTAAAGCCCCTAAAGGAAATCTATAATAAGAAAGCTCTAGTAAGTATTAAGGAATAAAAAAAACTTTAAAGAAGATATTTAGGAATTTCTACTTCATAAGAATATAAAAATATATTAAGGATTATATTAGAATAAAATATACTTAATATAAGTTTTATAGAGAAATGAAATTACTTACTTTCCTTAATAAGTTATAGAAGAGTATTATATAAAATTTTATTATTAAATTTTTAAAGTTAAAAAAGTAATTAATAGGTATAGTATATAATATTATTCTAATAATTAATAACTAATTAATAACTAATTAATAACTAATTAATAAAGTAGATATACTTTATATTATATAAAAAAGCTTTTAATATAAAAGATTTTATTTATATATTTTTAAGGATAGTAGTAGTTAACTATAAACTCTTTAAAAAAATAATTTTAAATAAAAATAAACTCTTTAACTCTAAGTTTTAAAAATTATTAATAAATATAATAGGAATTAAATTAATGATAAGTATTATATTCTATTTATAAACTAATAATTAAATAGAAAGAATAAATTAGACTCTAAAATAATATCTTTAGTATTATATTAATTATTAATAAAATAACTAAGTTACTTATCTATTAAGTATATTACTAGTATATAATAGCTTATTATTAAATTCTATTAAAATATTACTATTTTAAGCTAATTATAAGTTTAAGTCTAGAATAATATTATTACTTAAAGAAATAAAGTCTAAGGTATAAAAAGTAATAATAATAACCTAGAAAATACAAAGAATCTATTAAGAGTTATAAAAAAAATTTATAATTCCTAAGTAGCTACTTAGTAATATATTATAATTAAGAATATTTAGAGAGTATAAATATTTTTAAAAGGGATAGAGTATATCTTCTTTATAGAAATTTTAATATTAATAAGTCTAGTAATAAGCTTAACTTTATAAAGCTTAATTTATTCCTAATTAAGAAATATAAAGAAGATATAAATTATCTTCTAGACTTATCTTAGTTAATATATAAGTATCTAATATTCTATATTTTACTTCTAGAAAAAATTGATCCTAAAATACTCTTATAAATAACTCCGTTACTTCTTAATTAAGATAATAAAGAGTATAATATTAAAAAATTCTTAGATTACTAGAAGGTTAAGGGAAGATAAAGTACTTAATTAAATAATTATATTATAATAATTTAGAAAATATATAGAAATTATCTTTAACACTTAATTACTCTAAAAGATTATAAGAATTTTAAAATTAAAACTAGATTTAATAATTAAAGCTTTCTAGTTAAGAATATTAAGGATAGAATTATCTTTAGAAGATACCCTAAACCCTATAAAAATCTTAGAAGATTTCTGTTAGAACCTAATAGTGTGATATAGTGAACGCCCTACGGGTATATATCCTAGAACAGGCTTAGCAGCAAGTCACGTGACAGTTTAGTAGATTTAGTAACTAAATTAACTAAATTAAGAAAGAACTAGTAGGTTTAATTACTAAACCTACTAAACTAGATAATTTTAGTAGACTTTCTTATATTTATATAATTAAGGCTCTTACCTATAGTTTAGATCTCTTTATATTTAATTTTATAATTAAACTAATAATTATTCCTAACCTTTAAAGACTTAATCTTATATTATTAAGTAATATAAAATTATACTTTAACTTATCTTATTCCTCTTTACTCTTTAATTACTTATTTTTAGAATACTTATAATATTAGTTTATAATACTTTAAATACCCTTAATATAAGTTTATTAAATTAAAGGAGTATAATTTAATCTACCCTAAATAAAACTACCTAAACTAGATATTATAATAATATTAATAATAGAACTAGGAAAAGTATTAAGATTATTTAATTAAACCTTTATTATAAAGAAAGGAAGAAGTTTAAGGAATAATTAATATAAATCTAACTTTACCTTTACTTCTATAATAATATACTAATTAAATAATATACGGCAGTCATTATTACCTTTATATATAGAGATATATAGAAATAGGTATAACCTTATTTATAAAGATACTTAAATAACCTATTAGACATACTAGAAATTATAAAGTAAATAGAAGGGTTCACTTACTTTAAAATTAAACTCTATAAAGTATTTATACTATCTAATAAAATAAATTAAGCAGTATAAGTTATCTAATATATTAAATAAAAAAAATCTATAGTAAAGTATATAATATAGTTCTAATAATATATAGTTAAAACTAAATAGGATAATAATATACTTATAATAATATATAAAAAAGAGTTAAAAGAAAATATTAAAAATAAGTTAATAAGGACTAGAGTAAGCTTAAATATATTTAATAAACTTTAAAAAAAAACTATCTAGATTAATAATAATCTCTTTAAAAAAAACTATAAAGAAAAGATATAATAGAAGAGTTTCTAAAACTAGTATAATATAATATTAGTATAGATAAGGTTTTAACTTTAATTATAATAAATAATCTATTAATCTATATAGGCTGATACCGATAGAACTTAATATAATAAAGAAGGGACGCGTACACAGAAAGCTAATAAAAGAGGTAAATAAGAAAATACTAAAATATTATAATTATAATAAACTAGGNATCTCTTTATATTTAATTTTATAATTAAACTAATAATTATTCCTAACCTTTAAAGACTTAATCTTATATTATTAAGTAATATAAAATTATACTTTAACTTATCTTATTCCTCTTTACTCTTTAATTACTTATTTTTAGAATACTTATAATATTAGTTTATAATACTTTAAATACCCTTAATATAAGTTTATTAAATTAAAGGAGTATAATTTAATCTACCCTAAATAAAACTACCTAAACTAGATATTATAATAATATTAATAATAGAACTAGGAAAAGTATTAAGATTATTTAATTAAACCTTTATTATAAAGAAAGGAAGAAGTTTAAGGAATAATTAATATAAATCTAACTTTACCTTTACTTCTATAATAATATACTAATTAAATAATATACGGCAGTCATTATTACCTTTATATATAGAGATATATAGAAATAGGTATAACCTTATTTATAAAGATACTTAAATAACCTATTAGACATACTAGAAATTATAAAGTAAATAGAAGGGTTCACTTACTTTAAAATTAAACTCTATAAAGTATTTATACTATCTAATAAAATAAATTAAGCAGTATAAGTTATCTAATATATTAAATAAAAAAAATCTATAGTAAAGTATATAATATAGTTCTAATAATATATAGTTAAAACTAAATAGGATAATAATATACTTATAATAATATATAAAAAAGAGTTAAAAGAAAATATTAAAAATAAGTTAATAAGGACTAGAGTAAGCTTAAATATATTTAATAAACTTTAAAAAAAAACTATCTAGATTAATAATAATCTCTTTAAAAAAAACTATAAAGAAAAGATATAATAGAAGAGTTTCTAAAACTAGTATAATATAATATTAGTATAGATAAGGTTTTAACTTTAATTATAATAAATAATCTATTAATCTATATAGGCTGATACCGATAGAACTTAATATAATAAAGAAGGGACGCGTACACAGAAAGCTAATAAAAGAGGTAAATAAGAAAATACTAAAATATTATAATTATAATAAACTAGGCTACTTTACTAAAGATTATAAGTTAAAAAATATAGTATCTAAACTATAGATTAATATAATATAAGCTATTATTATAAAAGATAAAATTAAAGAAATAAATAAACTATTACTAAAGTAGGATAATCTAGAACTTAATAAGATACTAGTAAACTAAAGAGTTTATAATAATAAAAAAGAAATTGCTTAATATATTAAAGAACTAGAAATAGTAGATAATAAAGCTTAGAATAATCTAATAACTATATCTAACTAATAAGAATATTACCTTTAGGGATTTTTATATAAAATATAAGATAGTATACTCCTACTAATAATAATAAAAATTAAAGATCTAGAATAATATAATAGGTATTATAATAAGTTCTAAGAACTAAGAATTAAAAGG